>JBAMYA010000011.1:4564477-4594684 GCA_037176975.1 Arrhamphus sclerolepis
AAATACATATATTTTTCGATGACAGTGCATGTATAAGGAAAAAGAAAAACAAAAAATATATTTCTGCTTTTATTTCTAATTATGTCAGTTCTGGTCCTCCATAATGGCTGTATTTGTAAAATATTAAAATGTTAGTAAATAAATCTATCATCAACGCTGCAGGAGGAATTGACAGATCATCCTCAAGGACAGTCTCCACCTCGCCCGTGGACTGTTCACATGGGTTAACACAGGCAACAACATGAGACACTGGAGGCCTGTGAGCAGCAGCACACGAAGGACCCGCCTGATTAACAGCTTTTTTTCCTGTTGCTGTCAGATTGGTGGTGCAGGACATTAAGGAGGGGGTAATCTACCCCAACCTGGCATCTCACACAGAGAATGGACTGTAAACGTCCCCATCCTGCCCCCTCTCCTACTCCCACCTTGGTGCAAAGACTGTATTTTGCACTTTCTCTTTCTCTAATGCATGTTACAAGAATCACCAAAGGGGGAAGTCAAAATATGTAATATTTTTTACATAAAAGTCTTTTATTTGTTTTCTTCCTAACTGTCCTGAAATAGTGGTCATAATTTCTCCTCCAAATGAAATGAAGGCCATCCTTCAAAAACTTAATAAAATTAGCCATGACTCTGTTGACAAACTTCTTGACCTTATCTATCTCCTCTGGATCAGCACCAGCCCTCCACTGGCATCTCTGCAGCAGAGCTGAGAACATCAGCTCATTCCTGGGTGGCTGGTGTGAAGTCCATGTAGGTCCTCCATCATGTTGAGCAGTTTCACTGACAGAATGAGGCCCATGTCCGTCCCCCTGCAGTGGATGACCAGTACATCTGGACCTGGTCTTCCATTCAGCAAGTGATACAAAAATGGGAGAAGGTCCTTCCACCTTAGTCCAGCAAACCAGCAGACCCGGGTTCCTGGCAGGCCAAGGTGATCACCCACATGGCCACTGAGAGGAAAATAAGTAAAGGAAATATAAACAAAAGCACTGAAGCGTACTTTGGATAATTTTGTGTTCTTTCAAAGATAAAAAACAAGAAAACACTGAAAATACCCGAAACTGTCCAATGAGTGTATATAATAATGGCGACATCATGACTTACAGTTTTTAGTTTGCGCAATAAAAACTGGGGTGGATCCAGAAGTTTCCGCCACGGTAAGATGCACTGAAAGAAAAAAGGATCATACTTTCCACGTACACTAAATGTGTAAGCATGTTTTTAATTGTGACACACAATTAAATTAATTTCAAGTTCTAGTTGTGTAATAAATATTTACATAATTCACATTAAATGTATGTTACTTCCATCCATCCATCATCTATACCTGCTATGTCCTGTACAGGGTCACGGGGATCTGCTGGAGCCTAACCTAGCTTACTTCGGGCGAAAGGCAGGGGTCCACCCTGGACAGGTTACCAGTCCATCACAGGGCCACATATAGATAGACAACCATTCACACACTCACTCACACCTAGGGACAATTTAGGAATACCAATCAACCTAGCATGTGTGTTTTTGGACTGTGGGAGGAAGCCGGAGTACCTGGTGAGAACCCACGCAAGCACGGGGAGAACATGCAAACTCCACACAGAAAGGCCCCTGTGGAGGCTCAAACCAGGAACCTTCTTGCTGAGAGGCAACAGTGCTGACCACTAAGCCACCGTGCTGCTGGATCTATCTCATTATGTTTTATTCTACATGACTAGAGGAGTGAAGCCCAACACACGATATTCACCAGCAGATGGCACTCTACATCAAATGTTTATTTAAACCTGAAAACTAACTCAAATGCTGAAAGAAAGAAAAAACTAAAATAATAACAAAATAGATAAATATGTGGTCCAGGTAGATCTTTTACAGAAAGATGAAGGTCTATAACTTTATAATCTACCCAGGATTTTGGGAATCACACTACACTCACTGCGACTGTTAATGATGGAAAAAGCAGAAAGATCAAAGAATTGCAAATTACATACATCACAGAATTCTTAATTTGGCCAGTGAGCTCAAATATTTCATAGCACTGTTTAGCGGGAGGGCCAATTCTCAGCAAAGGATGAGATGTTTATCAAGAATTTAGCAAGTATAGTCACAGAGGCATCCCACCCACAGAGAGATTTGTGGATGACCTTTATAATAGACAGATCATTCAAGTTTAGCAGTGGAGGAATTAGTAAGACTGTGATTGTGCCCACCGCTGGTTTCATCCCAGCCTCTTTGAGGGCTCTGCATGGAGATCCGCGTGTGAAGATTAGGACACATCCCCTGGGCAAACACACTTATACATGCGTGGGTGGGGGGTGGGGACCCACCAGAGATGCATGTGTCCAGCTGTGTTTACCCATAACTGCCTGTTCCACTGATCCCCTAGAACACCCACCAACCCAACTAATCACAAGTCACAAGAACACAAAAGTATTCATTTATTGGTGTAAATGGGCTGGATGAATATTAGTTAAACCTCTAAAGGCTTGCAAAATATCCATAAAATTAAATAAAATCCTCCCAGCTGTTTCAACATGATACCATTTGTGATACTGAGTCTTTCCTAGAATATTATCATGCCAAAAAGCAATTTTAGAAGAAAAAAATCTGTTTAACATCAGCAATTAAGCACCATAACGTGATTTTGTTCATTTCAGTTCAATCAGTTTTATTTATTTAGCATCTATTTACAGCAAAGTCATTTCTCGGGGCTTCTTCTTTTGCTCAGTTTCTGAACTGGGTGCATCCAAGCTTGTTTATTTGCAGTCTCCCTTGCTTCAAAATTTAAACGTTCAAAACCTCATTTTTCCAACATGTTGTGATTGCATATTTTGTTATTTTACTCGTAGCTTATTTGAATGTTTCTGGAATGAAATTAGTATAATAGTCAGTAGCTGCATGAAATCATGCGCCCAAGAGGAAGAAATTGGAAGCAACTCAAACATCCATAATTGTGGTTTATTTTCTTTGTTTTAAGATACAGTTCAATGTAACTCTAATAATGTAAAATATGTGTGAAGAAAGATGAACATTTTAAAACAAAACAGACTTACACTATAGTGGATCAAATAGTTATGTTCTTTTCTACCCACAACACATAGCTTACAGTCAAACTGCCTCTTGCTCTTCATCTACTTTCTTTTTCCTGCCCAGCATCCCAACCGTCTTTCTCTGCCATCCTCTTCATCAAACCCAACGGCTGCCCACTGCACCAGCTGGCTTAGCTTCCAGTAACCTTGGCAACAAGACCAGGAAGTTGCCTGGCTCTTTTGGCACATCTGAAAAGCTGCCACTTCCTGATTGAGTCTGGTCTTTCTTTGTGCTTGTGTAGTCTTTTCTCATTTGGCAGTGTTTTCTGCCATTTAGCGCCAAAGCGCCTAAGCAGAGAAAAAGGGGGAACACGCTCTCTTTAACGTTAGGGGAAACCTCAAGTTCAAACGGGGATAAAACAAAAGCGGTAACTCTCTGCTACGGTGGTCTTTTGTTTGGTGGGCTTGCTTGTTTTGGGAAAAGGACAGTCTCAAATACTTATTGCAGGTTTTTTTTTTTTTTCCAAGTTGGTCTGAATGTGATATGTGCAAAACACTCAACACTCTATAGTACAAAAAGATGGATGAAAGAATAATGAAGTGAAAATCGTCTGCTTACACACTCTGTAGTTAACTATTTCATCATGCCACTGGGGGAAAAAAATGCAGAAGCACACGTATATACACTATCAGACAAACTTGTCTTTTTTTTTTTTTTTTTTAGAAAAATCCCAATTCTTCCAGTTTTTAAATTCATTTTACTCCAAAGAATAGCTCTTCCAGAGGTTAACAAAAAAGGGAGTTACCCCAAGTTAAAAAATACATGTACATTTCAGTATCAAACAAAAAAATCAAAGCAACTTACAAGTATCATAGATTTATAGGAACTTAGTCGTCAGAGTTTCTGACTAATATTTGATTTCCACTGCAGAAAGAATCCCATGAGTGTGTTCAGTTGTTATAGCTACCAAAGGTGGTCACTCAGAGTCAGAAGTTGGTTTATAAATTGATTCCATGATTTATTTTTTTAACCTCATATTTTGTTGTTTTTTCCATGATTTCATTTCAGAGTACAACGAGACATTCAGCTGCATAATTTCCAACCAAAAAAGTGGAAAACCTTGGATGTTCTAAAGCTTTTGACCAGTAGTGTACACATATATCCAGCTGTAGATCATAGATTCCCTCTTTATATTCAATTAGTTGGCTTAATTTTTGTCAATTAATTTAAACTAACTCCAATTATATTTATTATATTTGATCAAATTTATTATAAGGCTATATTTGAATAAGTTAAATGTGCTTACATTAGAAATAACGTATTTTGAGCCCAATTTAGAAGTTATGAGCTTTTGATGTTGATCCCGATTTGGATTGTAGATTCAAAATCATTTAAAAGAACCAAACTTAGTTTGTAAATATTCAACATTTGAATGTCCCATTGTGGAACCACTGGTTGCCTGGTTGCCTGGTATTCCAGTATTCCAATGCTACGCCAGAGGCAAGTAGGAGGGCAGAGAGAGCAGAGATACCAAAATGTCAGAGGTCATCCAAACACGTTTCCAAGCCTGGTTAAACTTCCTGACAGTGGGAGGATTGACCTATCTTTACTCAGATCCACATCAACAGGCATGTGTAGATAAACTAGATATTGTTTAGAGCAGTTTAGATGTTATTTAATTGTTGATTTCTAATACCAATCAGCAAAATAATTTCTTAGAGTCTTGCAATTCAACAGTCGGTCATGTGCAATGGGTTTTAAATGCATTCAGCAAATTTAAAATGGATGGATTTTTTCTTTCTTTTACTCTAAATTGCAGTGCCACTCAACATTCGCTGACTCAGCAGTAAAAGAAAGCTCAAGTAAGCAGAGATCAAAGAGAGAACCTGCGGTATTAGTTCAGAAATCTTTTACACTCTAGGGGGTTAACAGCTGACTGGCTGAGACACCCCCGCACACCCGCACAAACATAGATTGATGTGTGGTGCCCAGGGATGGAGGGAGGCAGCTGTTGAATGGCTTTTATTAGTGTCTTTTTACAATAGCAGAGTTTTTGGAGGGAAACCCAAGTCATGCTCTTAAATAATGAATGGATGGAGAGGGAATCTAAGCCGTTCCTCCTTAACCACAGCATTTCTTTATATAACATAAGGTTCAATAAAGATACATCTTACAGTTGTCTTCAGAGGCAAAATTTGTTTAGTGATCATTATCAGCTATAGGCTGCAAGACAATTCAGTTTTTGATGATAAGGAGTTGTGTTGGCGGGTCTGATGCATTTTGCTAGTGGCTTCTAGACCATATGCATTTTATCTATGAAAGAAAAATATCTTCAGGGCATGGAATAAAAGGCAACCAGTGATGCACAGCAAGAAGTTACTTTCCCTCCCTGTGTGTTGGTGCCCCCTTTCCCCTTGTCCTCCTTTGCAGCCTCCCCCTTACCTCTCAAATGTCCCCTCAGGTCATGCTTTCCAGGGTCAGCAAACCCCACCCTGCCCTAATCCCCCAAACTTCCCCAATACAACCCAAAGAAGCTAAAGCAGACATAATGAGCTACAGGCTGTGTGTGCATGTGTGTGTGTAATCTCACACAGTCCTTCAGAGTAAAATAGGAGAAGTCTTTTGTCATGTCAGATTAACAAGCCCTTGGAGAAGATTCTCAGAGCAGTCAGATTAAAAGTAGTTTAAGAGGATAGAATAATGACGCTGCTATCCAGACATGACATGGTTGAACATGCATGTCCAATTCAATTTTTTTTTTTAAACCTGAAGACGTTCCTGAGCAATGAAATTTATTTAATGACTGCATTGTGTCTTTTGTTTTTATAATCAGCTGCAGAGTCTCCAGAGGCTTTCCCAGCACAAAGTTAGCCTTCGTTATCAAGTCTTTCAGTTCTTGTAGCGCAACAATATAGCTGCCCCAAGAAATGACTGCAGATAGGACTATTCTCCACCACAGAGTTACAATAAATGTTCTATATCGAGACTTAAATTTTAAAAGACCAAAGTTTCCTCCCGAAGTACAGCCTGTTCTGTCTTTGCCTGTCCCATCTCCAGTCTTCTGTCCAGGTGAACATCCACGTATCTGTCCTCTTCCAACAACCCAACTCCTTTCACAGGATGGAAATGAGGTTTGCTTTATTTCTAGCTTTCCTAAAAACATCTTAAAGCTTGTTTCATTTACGTTTTTTTGTGTGTGTACCTACTTAAACTACAGTACATTTGAGACCATAAAAATAAAGCGTGTTTTTACATTTGCCTTACTTTGCTACTGGGACTCCTTTAGCTAGCCTGAGCCCCTGTTGGTTACAGCCCAAAGACATGTCCAGGCAATGCACTCATTAAGCACCACACAGAGACAATACCTTTGACAAAACCTTTGTGTAATGCTTGTGAAAAGTGGTTGGTGTTGCCCAGCGTCACAGCCAACGCACCATCACAGATGAATCCCCCAAATCTCAACTTGAATAGCCGATTCTGAATCAACTAACATCAAATAATTCAAAGCATTTGAGGCCTATAAAAACCCTTATGGCAAAAAATATCTTGAAAAAGAACACCAACCATCTTAGGATGACTTGTTGAAAATGGATTGACCATGAATTTTAGAGGGAAGCTAAATCTTTATTAGTAGTAGCTAAACTTTAACTGTTGTAATGCTTTTGTGTTGGTTAAATCTCTTTTGATACAGAAGCTAAATTCTATTCAAAACGGGTTTTAAAAAAATCTAGCAGACTAACTTTAAGATGCCAAATTGTTTGCGTCACTGACAAGTGCATTAACTTTAATAGATCAAGTTATTGATGTTCAGTTTGCTATTTGCCTTTCATTTTAACTAAAACTTTGTTTAACTAGAAAAAAAGTAATGTTTTGAAAGTAAATAGCAGACACTACAATAACAGAAAGTACAGGGAGTGAGGGAGTTACTTCAGAGCAGTTTTGTGTGAGATTAACTTTGCATAAGAAAGTGTGGAGAACTATAAATACCAGCATGCTTGAGTGATGAAAACTGCATATTTTCCTCTGTCTGGAAGCTATTAATTACTAGACATGATAAGATCAATATGAGGGACGTTTAGTTTGGATGACTGAGTCCAACTTTCCTTGCCTGCTTATTTATCCAATTACATAATTCTCTATCTGCTTCTGACCAGTGATCATTATCTTTGAGTATCTTAAGACATTCTAAATACCAATGGTATTTGTAGACCAGTTCTTCATCAGGCAATTTTCCACCTACCCCGCAGATATCGAGCTTGGCCTCGATCTGGTGTTTTGTCTGTCTCTCTGTGAATAGAAATAGGCTACTCATCTCTGTACCCTTCCCGTAACAATAAGGCCATTTGTTGTCATGTAAAGTTGCTGAAAAGCAGCTTGTCTTGATCCTAGAAGTCTGTAGTCGGCAGATCCCAAATTGGACGATAATCAGATCAGTGTGAGGAGTTTGACAAATGATCAGCAACAAGCACTGGACCCCGGAGGATGGGAGGAGTTGCCAGAGGTTAAGGCTGGGGAAGGTCAGAGGTTAGCTTTTCAGAACCGCTCAATCGAGGGGCCATTAAATCCCATCTCTCTGGGATTTCTCAGTGAGGCGCTGCGGTTCCACTGGATGCACCCTGTCTATGCACATCTACACTCAGTAAAAAATACCATGTCTGTCTGGGTGAGGGAATGGCTGCACCTTCACCACAGAAACATTCACAATGTGAACAGTTTAAACAGAAAAAAGCCTATTTTGAAAAGAAGGTGACTAAATTGTAGTATGATGATCACATGATGATGAACATGTCCGTGATGATTAGAGTTTGAGATGCTTATAAAATGTTTCTCTATGCAAAGTAAAGCAAGAGACAAAATTATCAAACACAGCTCAGCTATCCATTTGTAATTTGGTGAATTTGTCTGCAACAAAAAAATCTCCATGCTGATTCTTGCAAGTCTTCATTCTGTGTTATCTCATGTGTAAAGTATGTCGTCTCTGGGGCGTCTTGTCTCTAGCTTTGTTTTCTTACGCCTGCCGTCCAAATTTCCATCACAAACCTCTCACCCTGAGTGACCCTTTGCTTTCTGTTTGTGAAGAGGCCCTGATTAGCTTGCATGCATGTGCAGATCGGCCCAAAATCTTTGAGTTGGGACTATTTATGAATGTGTGCTTTAATGTGTGTGTGTGTGTGTGTGTGTGTGTGTGTGTGTGTGTGTGTGTGTGTGTGTGTGTGTGTGTGTGTGTGTGTGTGTGCGTGAGGAAAAGCATGAACAAGTGCACGCGCCCCTGCGTATGTGTGCACGGGTAACAATTCAGGCCTGGACTCCATGCTCTAATTATTCAGCAAGTTCCTTTTTCCTTGTTTCAGGCTTCTCTTTGCTTCCTTACATGTCTGCAGTTCACTGCAAAAAGAAACCACCTCTATTCAAGAGTCACTCTGTCAAAAGACAGACTCTGTTTTGTCTCTATCCCCCCCTCCCCCTCCCTCGTCCCCCATCCCTTTTCTCTATCAGCTTCCACTAACCACAGGTCCTGGGTCAGATCAAGAAAATTAAGCCTCACGACCGCATGGAGCTCTGATATTTGTATTTATTTGCCTCCTTTATGCTCTGAAAGATTCACAAAATTCTGAAACAGAAAACAGGAGGTTAATGATAACAGCATCGTCATTGTCTGAACTGCATAGAGGTGCTCATTAATTTTGATGTTTGGCACAGAGACGATCTTGCTTTACTTAATGAAAATAAAAAGCCAGAATTAGTATTCTCCTCTAACATGCACCCCACCTGTCGTATACATTCAAAGACACCTGTTATCATGAAAGAGTCCAGCTATGCCCACAACTATATCCTGAGGGAGTGGTGATATGATACCCCTGAAGTGAGAGGTGTGTGTGTGTGTTTGTATTAGTGTGTGTGAAAGATAGAAGTGGGGGGTTGAGGTATACTGGGGACAGGGTGACACAACATTTTTGGCGGGACCCTGAAGGACTTCCCTCATACAAAGGCTTGCTCATTTGCAACAGATGTATAGCTACATTTTCAAAGCCAGGTTCATTGATAATGTGGAGGACACTGAAGTGCAGGTGTTGAGAGACCAAAGGGAAAGGCAGCTGGGTGTGCACGATGGCATTTTTAAAAAATTAGATCAAACGGGATGTCAATGATGAGCAGCGGCTCACCCAGACATGGAGTTGGTGAAAGATGTTGGGGGATAAAAGACACTGGATGCTGATCTGGTGCACAATTATAGTCCCACTGCGTCTCTTTTCAGAGATTTTAATTGTCTACTGAGGGATGCAATGCAAAGATTCTCCAATTACTGCTAAGGCTGGAAGAAAGCTCTATAAATCATGTTGTTATTTGATGCTTTAATCATGATAGTCTGCCATCAAATAGCATCACTCTTACCTATTGTCCTTCATGTTTGCAGTTTAGTAATAATTAAACTTAAATACACCCCTCCACAATGCAGTATGTTTAAAATATTCTGGCAAAAGCAGATAAGTCTTCCTCCTGACATTGTGAAAATTCATAGCTTGCCACCGTTTTTGGTTACAAAATGAACACTATTTAGGTTTGGAAACCATAACACATTTACGTTAGTGTCTGAAACTTAATGCATCTGGTCAGTTCTGAGAGTAATTCTAACAAGTGTTCAAATTTCAAATCTCTACAGACACCACAATTCAACACGTGCATGTTATTTCTGTTAAATCATGTAAAACATTGCTTGTAAAAGTGTACTTTTTTTAGTCATTATACTGCTGATGGAGTACAGGCATTCCACCACATAAGGAGGGAGGTTTGAATGCATAAGGAGATGGTCTATGGGGTTATAGTATTGGCATGTGTCTATTGTCTAAGTTGGCCATTGTATTTGAGGGTTTAAAGTTTGAAATGTGTGTGTGTGTGTGTGTGTGTCTGGGTGTGTGTGTGTGTCTGGGTGTGTATGTAGGCAGTCTAATTATAATCCACTCTCCCAAGAGTGACCTATACGCTGACCAAACCCATTTCAGAGGAAGATGCAGTTCAGGGAAAGAGGAGGAGTAGGAGGGGGAGGAGGAGTTCGTGTGCAGTCATGCAGCAAAAGAAAGGAAGGGGAAAAAACTGCCCAGCCACTCTTTTTGTTTGTAAGTTTGTAGCATTTTACATGGGTTGTTTTTCTGGTCTTCTGATGTGAGCGTTTGATTGTTTAATAGTGAGACAAACAGCTATTGCAGAGTTAAACAGCTGTGATTTCTTGGAAGTTTCTAGAATCAGACCTTTAAGGAGGCTCAGATAAGAGTCTTGATAAGAATCTGTCCTTCAAAAGTACTTAGCCTCCCTGCAAAAATGGCTTTTTCAGTGCATAACAATGATCAATTTTCAATAAATCTTACTATTTATTGATATAATAAATCTAATACTATCTAATCCTGATGCAACTGCTTCTGCCTCCTGCTAATAAATGAAGATATTGTTAGCAAATCCATTCAAGCCCCTCTTATACTGGTTGACCTCTATTCACATACATACGATTAACTTCAGAAGTAACCTAATTAGGCAGTCTACTGTAATGTACAATAATAGTTTTAAATGAATACATGGAAACATATTTAAACATAAAATGACACATGATAAACCTGTTTCATGGGCATTCATAAGAAAGAATGGTCAGGGTCAAAAAGAACAAGTTAAAGGGACATGCCAGCAATTTGGGAATTAGATGGTTTGTCAATAAAAGGGTTCAAAAAGAGCATATAAACTGTTTTCTGTTCTGTGCATTCAATAGCCTGATCTGAGAAAACCCTCACTAGTCTGGCTTAGTACATTTGCTAGAAATTCACTGCTATACCCAAGTGACAAAATAGATTTCCGAATAACTCCAAAATATTCTTACTCACATGCTAGGACTTATGAATGAAAAACTATGTCAAATTAGATGGAAAAAAATTTAAACAGATGCTTATAAGGGACAATATTTTTAGTGAAGCGTCACTATCTGTGCACGGCGATCGCCTGCAGCAGCGTTATTACCAGGCAACATGCTATCGGAGATGTTGAGAGGTCAACTTGTAATATGGTTCTGGTGCATTTGGCCTGACATAATTGTCATAATTTATGACTGAAGACACAGTTATTTCCACACAGGGTAAATGCGCAAGTGACTAGAACATTTTGAAATGATTAGGGAGTTAAAACTATTAACGATGGTTTAGAGTGGATTAATTGATGTACAGAGAAGAAGATCTTATCTAAGCTGACTCCTAAAATGTTGCTGTCTCCCTTTTGAAGTACAGCAGATATAAGAAGAAATGTACAAAGTATTGTTTTGGTCTTTGAAGCACCCGTGGACACTCTACCACACCATATAGCAAAGCAAGAAGCATCATGTAGTACTGATGTTGTCACATCAGGCCATCAATGAAATCTGAACACCTGAGTACAATGCACTGCTCATATTAGAATCAGAGCCCTAAAACAACTTTAAATCCCATTTTTAATTCTCTCCTGACAAACTTTTATGGCTCAATGGTGAAGAGGAAGTCTGCATGTTCTGAAAACCTCTCAAAACAGGCAAATGATGGAAAATGGGTCAGGGTTAGGATCAGAAAACACACACGTTACTGGGGTCTTACAAACAATAATGGTGAATATCTTGAAGACCATGATGGGACCTAAATTATGCAACCGAATGGAGCTCAAACTGGTACGTGTGTGTTTCTTTGTTAAGCTGCTCCCTGCTGACCATGTTAGACATGTTAATGAAAGCATTTCCTCCCCTACATCAACTATTTACTTGTGAGAGCTTCAAGCAAAGACAGTATTTTTGTTCATTATGCGGTTTGGACCGCTTCTGGTACTTTTTCTCATCAAGTTCTGTCAACAAAAAGTCAAACATAACAAACAAGATGGATAATCAGAAAACTTCTTATAAAAGGCATACATTTATCTATATCAGTTTGCAGCATTAGTCTATTTGAATGGTGGGTTGTATGCACTGAAGCTACTCACTAGTGGATGGTTTTGTAAAGAACCACAGTCATAGACAGTTAACAAACTTTCAGAGACAGCTGGGACAAACTACCCCACTGCTTTCATAGTTTATCATATCAAAACTAACTCTGGCCTGCAGTCTCATCAACTCAGAATACATATTTATTTCTGCTTTATCATCATCACCTTTATTTATAAAGCACTTTAAAAACAACCACAGCTGCTACAAAGGGCTGTACATTGGAACTAAAATAATAAAATTACATAGGTATGATGTAAATAAAAACAAGATAAAAGACAGAGTAAAATGGTTAGTTAAATAACTATATTTAAAAACAAGGGAAAAATGGGTTTTTAGACGGGTCTTAAAAATGGACAGTGAAGTGGCCTCTCTAACATGCAAGGGCAAAGTATTCCACAATTTAGGGGCCACAATAGCCTTAAATGATAAAAACTGGACCTCACCACTGCTCTTATTTGGCCGTCCAATTTAAAATCACTGTCCAGCATAAAACCAAGGTCAGTAAAAACAGGTTTAAAATAAATTTACAAGGGTCCCATATCAACTGAGGAGGACTCGCAGGGCCCACAAGGTCCAAACACCAACATCTCAGTTTTCCTTTCATTAAAATTTCAAAAGTACTCTTGACATTAAATGTTTCTGGTCAATTTAGACAAGAAGACTGATACTGTTGTCCTAGATCATGACCCCTGAGTAAATATTAGTAATATTATTATATATTAAGTTAAGAAACATTAAGTACGAAACAATGACAAGTTAAAAAAAAAACAAAAACCTCGCTATAGGAGCCAAGGTAAAACTCAGCCAGGTCCTGCTCAAGAAAAAAACTTTAAGCCAAACAATGACAAGGAAAAACTTATAACTTCCTGCTGGATATCAGCTTTTAGGGAGAAAATTCTATTCAATTAAATAATATTTCATTGGTCCCCAAAGGGAAATTCAAATGTTGAGGTGCGAGAAAGACAGCAAGGATCGAAGACATATAGACAGCCCTCTTTAATCCAATCAAGATTGGGGTTTCTTTATCTTTAATTTTAAACTTGACTTTGGTTTTTTTTTTTTAAAATCAACCTTTGCACAACATGTTTGATATGTTGAAAATCTTCTTTGTCTTAATAAGTCCAAATACATCTGGTGTAACGAGTGGTGCAGACATGACAGTTCCTTTCCTTTAAAATGCATTCCTTTGAAAGTTATACTCTGTTATACTAAGTGTGTGAAAAGAAAATGCTTGGTTTGTGTCTATGGAAATGGGGGACAAATCATCTTGTTTACCATCACCATCTTTCTTTCTAGGTAATACGAATAAGAACTAAGGTATTTTTGTTTTTCAAATCATTGTGCAAAAGAATGACTATTTTTATCTTAATACTTTAATCTATTATTTTAAGTGTGTACTAGAACTGAACTGACTCCATAAAGTACTTTCTTAATTATAATCTTATAGTGTAAGGTCCTTTTTTTAATGATGCACAAAAGTCACCTCAAACATTTTGGTTATTTCATTTAGAAAATGCACATATAGCATCAAAGGTATGAAGTTTCTGGTCCCATTGGACTCTTCATGACAGCTAAGATTATGCATCTGCTTCGACCGCCAAAATATAGCTCCTTTTGTATTTTCCTCCATTGTATCCAAGTGAAGGTATTCAAATGTGGATGTGGTCGGGAGCGACAACATCTGTCTTTCCTGCACACAATATGTAAAACACTATACCTATTGTGAATTTTGGAGGGATCCTACTTCTTGTTAAGTTTCCCTCCAAACCGATTCAGCCAATTAGAAGAGATGTGGGGGGTAGGGAAGCTGCAAATAAGATGGACAGCGGTGATCCCCTGTCTGACCCCCCAGCTGGTTTTTAACAACACTGGCTACCAACCTCAACCCCCCCTGGCCTGAGGCATTACTATGGCACCGCTGGGATGCTGATAGCAATCCTCTCATCAGGATTACAAACAGCAGGTTTGGAAGATGCTCTGTTAATTGCAGTTAATGAGAGTCATAAATGTGCAGTGAAAGGAGCTGGAGATGCTCTCCTTTGAAGGCTTATAATTAAAGTGGCTTTTTTCCCTCCAAAAGCAGGGCAACCAAATCGTTCGCAGACCTGACTTTGCAAATGAATGTCAGACAGTCGTGACAAGCTCACCCACACACTGCCATGATCCAGTGACAAAAAGTGGCATTCGCAAAGGAGCGCAGCACATGTTTGCTTCAATGTGGCTGCAATCAAAAGTCGTGGGGCTGTCTGCAAAGACTTTGTTGTCTAAATTTACCCCCAAACCTCACGTACCACAAGAAACTTCCTGTACATTCTGCGGTGATTGCAATAAGTTTTTCTTCAGCCTATTTTTCCTGCCTGCTGCTCACAATCAAGCGCTTACTGTCAAAAGTAAAATCCTCAGTTAACAGTGGCGACGTTGTGTGAAGAACCACTTTAAAAGAGTCTGGCCTGTTTGCCCTTGAGCTAAAATGTTCCCTTGTGTTCCTTTGAACAGTGAGGAATGTGAGAATTGTTGTAAAGAGCATCAAGGCTGGCTGCTCTGTTGACACTCTGCATGTTTAAAGTCAGTCTCGGTTCAATGACACTATCATTATCTATTTACATTTTGATAAGGAAATGGATTTAACCTCTTTGTGAAGATTTTTTTTTTTTTTCTCTTTTTTTTAACAGCTAACAAGATACAGTCCATGAGGTGCATGACCCTACAATATTCTCACTTAAATAAAGTTAAAAAGGAGATACGCTGAAAGTTTGGCGCAGACTGAGCACACAGAGGATAGCATCAATCTTTGAAAGGGAAATCAAATATCTGCTGATAAACTTCAGTGTGGGATACAGACCTTCTGGGGTCTCAGCTGCATAAATCGTCCCGTCAAGCTGCACAGCTTCATAGTTTCAGTGTTGCATCAAAACTGTTTTTTTGGTTCCATTTGGGAGAAAAAAAGCACCCGCAGTAGCGCAAAGCTAGACCAAAAACATCAAATGATAAACTGTTCCTCGCAAAGTTTTGGGATAATATGGAACTGAAGAGTAAAAACATTCATAACGCAAAAACAGTAGAAAACAGTCAGTAGATTTTTTTTAAATTAATTATCATTAAACTAGATATTATTTCTGGCTAAGAAGTAGGTTTAGGTTTAGGGTTAGTATCTAGTATCAAGTATTTAGTATAAAATGAGATCAGCAATTTCAAGTAATTCAAGTATTATATGTACTTCAGTAAATACTTCAATGAATTCAATGCTGACAACTTTTTAAATAATAAAATAAGTTTTTTTTTAACCGAAACTTTTTTTAATTTTTTTAATCAAACAAGGATATAAAGCTTAAATGTATAAGAAAAATGCTTGAGCGCAAGAGAAATAGGGGGAAAAAAATCTTAAATTCAGGCGCATTTGTATACAAATTCCTGAATTAAGAGCACAATAAATAGAGGTCCACTTTAGACACATGCAGCCCCAGGGCATCCAGCTGTGGCCTTTGACCCCAGACACTATAATAAGTTTATATTTAGAACTGCTGAATGCACACAAAAAAAGTGCAGAGGAAAACCAAAATCTGCCATCTGCATGATTAAAATCTGAATTTGTCATAAAGTGTCACAAATGGATACAGACGCAGAAGACACGAATGCAAGACTTATTGGTTCAGGGACTGCTGCATATAGCAACACAAAATCATGATAACTCATGTGGGAGTCCTGCAAAATAGATTCAAGACCCTCGAAGAGAAGATTTAAGCATGTGTGCAAGTATTGTGACAGTGAAGCTAAATGATCTATTACATGTTTAGAAAAGCATTAAGGGGGGTTTTCAGAGTGTCTCTGTGCGTTTCCAGCTGCGTTTGCCATCAGCTCTCAATGTTTATCCGCAGTAGGACCCTCTTCTGTTTCCCATTGGGCTTTACTCACTCACACACACACACACACACACAAACACACACACACCATGCAACCAAGATGAGAAGCACAATGAGAATTTTACTGTCATACAAACAAACACACTCACAACCCAGAATCCTGAGAAAGTGCAGTCAGAGAGCAGGTGTCAGTTTTCACATGCAGCTCTCATGGGGGCTCGGATGGTAAATATCAGCACAAGTTTGTCCAGGCTCCTCACGCTGGCTTTTCTCACACTCTCTGCTGTTCCGACTGTAGCGGAATACAAGCGCCCCTAACCTGCATGGAGAGGTGGGAAAATGTCATTTTCAACGCTCTCACTGACTCATCACATGAGAGCATCTCCATTAACGTCTTTCCTATGAAACCGTACTGTACGCTGCTATAAAAATGTTATAGAAAATTATAAAATTTGAATAGAAAGAATCATTTATAATGATGAAAAAAAGAGATCTGTTGATGCAAGGCCGAAGGACAATTAAGACTGGAGTGGAAACCACTCCAGTAGTTTTCAGAAGCACTTCTGAAATGCTGCTGCCTGTGATCTGAATGAACTCAAATCAAAATTGTATCATCCATCCATCCATCCATCCATTATCTATACCTGCTATTTCCTGTGCAGGGTCACGGGGGTCTGCTGGAGCCTATCCCAGCTCACCTCGGGCGAAAGACAGGGGTCCACCCTGGACAGGTCTTATGAAGTAGATCCAGAAGCAAAAACCCAGTTTGTTTAAAATAACAATAAATTGTCTTGCTTCCAGGCATTGATATGTTGCTTTGATGTAATCGTAAATGAAACTTAAAGAATTTGGCAATTGGAAAAGATTAAAATTTTTATGTCATATTGTTGGGATATGTAATTTTTTTCAGGATTGTTCAAAATATGTTTATTTTTAAAGAGAACAGACTGTCACACATTCAGTTTACATGTAAAGTTATTATACAGAAAATAACAGGTCTCATAGATAGCCCACACAATGCTGGTTTCATATAAACACAGTCTGATCGTGCACTTTAAATCCTTTGTTTTAGCCTGATTATTAAATATAACTAACAATTGAGGCACTCCATCAAAGCTCAGATGTATGCCTGCTATTGTGCATTCTGACTTTAGGATATCAAGGTTTCTCTCATTGGTGTGTCCCTGAGTTTCAAGGACTTTTTCTCTTTTTTTCCACACAACTAACCAGGCAAAATGTTCTGCAACTCTCTGGATCCAGGTTGGTTCTCAGCATCCAAACGAGGCTTTAGGTCTCATTACCAGCAGATAGATGACAGCGTGCTGGAAAAACAAACAGCAGCCTTCACCTCTTTGTAAAAGCTGGAGGCCTCGCTTTTGAGATGTCAGCTATTTAGGCCTTTTATCCTGTTTTGGAAATAAAAGTGTGGCATTTTCAGGAGCTGAATTCCTGGGTGAGGCTGTTTACAAGATGGGACAGACTTAAATTCCTTTCAGCAGGATCATTTTTTTACCTTCTATTAGTTTATGGCGGAGAAAGATGCCCTCAATACCCTTACAAAATAATGACTCTCCACAATTAGTATTTATTCTTATTTATTTAAATCAGAATTCAAATATACTTAATGTCAGTATTAGTTAAATGACACAGAATGGTCAATTTTTATTAGCTGCTTTCAAATTAAAACTGTAACATTGCTCTCATTTGATCTATAGATGGAAAACGTCTATATTTCTTTGCAAAAATCTTCCCTTTGTGTTTGAATAAGTGAGAAGAGACATTTAGAGAAAGTTACACAACATGTCAAGGTCCCGTAAATACCACTGACACCACACTGTCACTACATCCTCTCTGTGTTTGGATGCACACACACACCCTCCCACGCTGAATAATACAGTATACTGAGTAAATACACACAGAGCTGACACATGCATGCAAACTCTCGTACGCATACAGCAGCTCTGTTTGAAGACAGTCTCATCAGCGAGCTATAGAGAATGCAGCGAACACAGAGAGCCGAACCTTTACGGGAATCCAGTGCAGCAGTTAAAGTGCGGGGACAAACAGGCAGTGTTTCATTACAGTCAAAGATGGCATTGTTCTGGATGCAGAGCGGAAACAAGCAGGTCTGCTGGTTCACGTACACTGACTGACCTTGAATTGTAACTCAGTCACAGCTTGATTACAACTCTGGAAACTGACCTGTGATTTATGGCTTTTCCTGTAGTGAAACCCAAATGTCCTGTGAAACCACTATGTTATTGATCACAAATCCCCCCAATGTCAGACTGATTCTTCATTTTAACTCTGAAAAGTATGAATAAAAGGAGTTTAAAACAATCTCTAGGCATACTGTTAAAGGGTGAAGATTTTAAACTACTGTTCAACGAGTATCAGTGTTTTACTGAAAGGAAAATTTGTATGCAGCAAAACGGCAAACAATGTTAGAGCTTGGGGCACTTGAGCTACGTCAAAATAAACAGTTGTTTTAAGCTCGTCACTAACTCAAAAATGTTATTCTAGACACTTGAAACTTTTCTCCCTAACAAATGTTCGCCACCTAATGACAAACCTAAGGTTGTTTTAACTCCAGAACAGAACATATGCTCAAAGTGTTACATCCTTGCGTGCATATGGTCATTAAAGCACTGAATATGATCCAGACTTGATAAAACTATAGCTAAGGTCATGTGAAGGCCCCATGACGTGTGCGCGCTTTTGTTTCATTTGACATGAATGCATGCAAACCAATAGACATGACGAGCTCTGTGAATTCGACTGTCCATGACCGAGCATGACCACTGTGCACACGTGGTGGCTTCAGTGACATACTCGTGAAGTCCATTTAAGCACTAATATATTCATTTTTTCCTTTAAATTCCCCCATCACCATCAATAGCGCTTTGAAGTCCACTGCTTTGAAATGTCCTGCAGAAAACAAAGCCCCGTCCTGCCGCAGACAATGAAGCGGCTGGATTTCTGCACATGTGCCTTTGTGTTGTCTGCAGCCTTGTCATAACTGCATCGGAGGGGCGCTGAATTCATCACTCACACACGTACACCGAAGTCGTCACTGGGCCGGGGAAGATTAATGGCACCGTTGGCACAAAAGCACATTTGATTTGGTTATAAATACCGCAAGATAAAAGAGAAGCCCAGCAGGGAGGGGGCAAGAGGGCATAGGAGTGAGGAGGGGCCAAATCATCAACGTCATCGCTATCATATATGGTGTGTCTGAGTGTCAGGTTATTAAACTGAGATCAATGCTGAACGACTTTCTGCTACCTGAAGCTAGAACACTTTATATTAACATCAGAGGTCCTCAAAATGGTTCATCAAAAGACAAAGTGTTGCATAAAGAAGAAAACTAAACATGAAAAGATTTACTATTGTGGATGATTATTTTTAAGCTGCCAAATAGTTACACACTTTCTGTGTGGAGTGAAAGATATCTTTACAATGTGTGGCAAAGGTGCAGATTATATATAAGTGCACTACTGGTCAAAGGTTTTAGTAGCCTACACCCCAGTGGTTCCAGCTTTTTATTAATTTAAAAAAAGAAAAAGTTCATGAATAGCTCAAAATGGTGTAAAGGTAACTTCTGAACTTCCAGAGGTTAACAGAATAGGTAGGGTTATCCCAAACTAAAAAATAATGTACATTTCTGTATCATACAAAAAAAAAGCCTTTTTCAGGGAACAAAGCAAACACATGCATGGGAGCTTCTTCAACAGAGTTGGGAAGAACTTTCTGAAGAATATTTGATTTCCAATGTAGAATGAATCCCATGTGTGTGTTCAGCTGTTAAAACGGCTACTTTGAGTCGAAAGTTGTTTTTTAAATTGATTCCTTTATTTCCTTTTTTAACTTCAGGTGTATATTTGTTCTATGCTTTCACTTCAGAGTGCAATGAGACATTAAACTGCACAATTTTCAAAAAAGAAAAAAAAGGTGGAAAAACTGGGCTGTTGTAAAGTTTTTGACTGGTAGTCTATATGTAGGAAATATCATATCTATTTTTTGTATCATAAAAAGGGGCATTTGCATCCTAACCTATATATCAGACAAGCACCATGTTCCAAAAAGAAAGAAAAAAAAACATTTTAAAAGACTTTTAAAAGACATTCTGGCATTGAGGAAGATGCAGCAATTGGCACACTCTAGTGTGCACAACATCACAGGGTTATTTGTTTCAAAAATTTTCCACACATTCTCCATGGGGGTCAGGTCAGGACTACAAGCAGACCAGCCCAGTTCCCATACCCTCTTCTTCTTCAGTCATGCCTTTGTTATATATGCACAATGCGGTTTTGCATGGTCCTGTAGAACATCACTTGAAAAAGATCTTACAATATCAGCGGTTTCTTGTTTTTTAATCTCATTGCGCCCATCCCAGCATTTTTGCGAATGCACTGCAGGCCAGAAAAGCAAAATGAAATTAGACTGATGAGACAAAACATGGAATATACATGTCATCTACAGTGGCATGAAAGTTATGTTTTTAATATTTAATAATATCCTAACTTTATTATTATTATTATTATTATTATTATTATTATTATTATTACTGGATTTTGAGTGAGTTAGCTGAACTGAAGATGAAACATTGAGTAGATACAACTTGTTGCACTGAAAAGAGAAACAACTTATCAACTTTCTGCGTACAGCATTTCTGTCCTAAACATGTCTGGAGGGGATTTTTAAAATGCAGCCCTATTGTGTGTGTAGGTGTGTGTGTGTGTATACTCACTCAGCATGCAAGTTAATTTGTATTTTGCATGCAGACATGTCCAACACAATAGCGGTTTATCTTTGAATACAGTTATTTGTCTGGCCCCCCCTCAGTCCGGGGGCCAGACGTCCCCCCCCCCCCCCCCCTCCCCTGAGTGAGTGGTTTAAAGTTTCCCTAGTCGGACTCTGATTGGTGCTTGAAGTTTTCCAGAGGGGAATAACTTTGGAGCTCCGTGCCTCCTGAAGCACAGCAGCCCGAAGAGCGACGGAGGCTGTGTGTCTTCTCATCATCACGATGCAAAGATATGGAGTTTAGCGCAGATAGAATTGTAGTTTTATAAAAAGAAAAAAAACATTTCAGTCTGTAAGCTTTAGGGCATCGCCGCATTGGAATATATATATATAAATACATACATTTTTACTTGCATCACCCGCGACCGAAAATGCCTTACTTTTTGTATTGGACTAACGCTATCTGGATTTTGCTTTTTGCCATTTTTCCCTCTTCCTTTTCTAACTATTCCGAAGACCAGTGCAGCTGGAGAGGAAGGCAAGTATTCCTGAACACTATCTATCAGGTTTTGCAATGAAACTGTGATGCAGAGCTGTCCATGAGAGGTGCTGCATGTGTTCTTATTTATTTGTTTGTTTGTTTGTTTGTTTATTTATTGTGAAACGTGCGTCCACTTGCACAGAGCGGCTCCTTGCTGGATGCAGCATGTGGAGACTTGTCTTTGGGGTGTTATTCAAATATTTGCATTGCTGCTTTTGCGCCTTTGGGCTGTCTGCAGGAGGCATGGAGGGCCAGACAGACAGGAGACTGAAGGATTAATTCAGATACATGGAGCATAACACACACTGTGAAGCTGCTTCATTTTTTTTACTCTTTATTACAGACCTTTTGATAACGTTCCCAAATAAAGACGTTTTTAAAGATGACCATTGACGTCACTAAGGGCCCTTTACAGCACAGATCAGCCAGCAGGCGGCGCATTATCTGAGTTTGTCTGTACTGTAATATTGAAGTGGAGTTGACTTTTTAAATTTCTTCAAGTCATCTTTAGGATCTACTTTTTCTTACTAAAATTTTACTTTTGCTATGGCATTTCAGCTATGTCAAACCAAACTGTGGTATGTGCAGTAGCATTTTGAGAAAAGTTTTGAATTTCAGCACCTATATGAATATTTATTAAGTGTTGGTTTCCCTCTTCTTTTCCTTCCACAGTGGTTTGTCCCAGCAGCAGGGGAGTGTGGAACAGATATCCCTCCACTGCTCTGAGGGGACGCTGGACTGGCTGTACCCTAAAGGAGCCCTGCGCCTCACCCTTTCACCCCGCCTGCCCTCAGTGGCGGTGGGGCCCGGTGGCAGCAGCTCAGGCCTCATCACAGCATGCGTCAAGCCCTCGGAGCATTTTCACGGTGCTCAGCTCTACCTGGAGAGAGATGGGGTCCTGGAGCTCCTGGTAGGGGACAGGCTAGAATCGTCTCCCCCTCCGAGGGTCCGCTGTTTCAGCCGCCTGCCGGGGGAGAGGGTGGCCCTCTTCCTGCAGGCTACGCCTCATCAGGACATCAGCAGGAGGATCGCTTCCTTTCGCTATGAGTTGAGAGGGGACTGGACTGCTCGCCTGTCATTAGACTCCAACTCCATAAGCAGTGAAGGTGAGTCATGTTAAAAATGATGAGACATGGGGGTAATTAATGAGAAAAGAAGGTTTGATTACAAAGATGAAATAAAAGCTTAAAAGCTTTCAGTCATATTGTCTCCATATGGATATCTGACCGTGACTTCTCTATCACATACAACTTCTTAATTGTGGTTTTTCCTTTTCCAATGACACATCTGGGAAATCTACTGATATTTTATCCCTTAAAATCGTCAGTAGAGATGATTCATAATTCAGAACAGGCCTCTGTGGGCTGGTTGGACTTTCCACGACTCATGCAGAGTGCAGAGAGGAGGAAGTGGCCAGACTTTCCCCCAGAGGCGTGCGGGTTTGGAGTGGTTGCAGGGGAGCTGTGGAGTGGGGAGGAGGGGCACAAAAGCACAGTATGTGGGGCTTTCTCCACAGTCCAGAGCCCTTTGAATGGATGCCGCATGAGTATTCTGGGATTACTGCTGTCGCCTAGGTGACAGGGAGGCCTCTGCCCAGCTGAGATGCTCCCCTCTTTTGTTTAGCTGCCTCTCTGTGGGGAGACTTGTCTGTAGGAGTTTACTCCCCCACCTACATCTCTCATTCTCCAAACTCATGCTCACACACACACACAGATTAAGTTTGGAAGGGGGTTTGCAGTGGACTAGAGAGGAAGGAATCTCATTTATCAAGAAGTTTTCACTGTGGAGAGGTGGGCAAGAGGCTTCCAAAGAGAACTTTAAACAATGCAAGGATTTTTTTTTCCCAAGCCAAGTTCAGACATTCTTTTCTTTTTTTTACTGCCAATCAGTAAATTATTATACTTAAACAGCCACCCCCAAAAAACAATTAAGAAAAATATACATATGAAATATGTGTTCTTTAATACAATATTTACTTATTTCAAATGCAATTATATAAGTTTGAAAACAGGAGAGCATTATTTTCTGAGAAGAGTTTTTTTTTTTTTTTCTAAATATCTTTGATCCCCTCTCCCTCTCTTTGGCCTCCGGTTTTGGCTTTGATGAGGTGTGACTGTAGACACCCTGGAAGGCTTTAGCAGGAAAGTTTCATTTGGCCTTTAAATTGTCTGGGGTGGAAGAACCTCACACCTCACAGCTTCTATGTCCTCCTCTGCCAGCTGTAAAAGTAGCAGCTGTCTCTTTACAACACTGTGGTCGGCTGCCCTTTGATACTGGTTTTTGCAGAGTTTTAGGTCTGGACTCACATCTCACATTCCAGTGCATGTGATGTGGATGAGTTTTTTTTTTTGTTTTTTTTCTTTTTCTTTGAGCAGTCTAGAGTTTTGTGTGAATTCACTGACTGACTCTCCTTCCAATCGCTGTCTCTTCAGATGCCTGCAGACCCTGCAACAACACAGAGATTCTGATGGCTGTTTGCACCAGTGACTTTGGTAAGTTAGTGGCAACATAAAACACTTTAAACTCTTTAAAGAAAAAAAAAAAACCTCAATCGTATTGTTTCCCAAATCTACGGTGCTTAATTTCAAAACTCCACTGTACTTCCAAATCCACCCCCCTTAAAAAGGTTAAACACACACCTGCAGAAACTCCAACTACAGACACTTTATCCTAACATGGTAACACCCCACCCCCCCCGCTCCAAGAGAGGGAGGTGGACTGTTCGGCAAGCCTTTGATTGAGCTGTAAAAGGACTGAGAAGTTCAGCTGGCAGCAAAAAGTTATAAGGATTAGTGTGTAGGCCAGGCCTTTCACACAGTTAGTTAGATGCCCACAAAGAGCCACATCTAAGGCCCACACCAGTGCTGTTTCATGTTATAACAGTTCGAAAAAAGAAAAAAAAAATCACAGTCACAGATCTCTGTTCACACTATACCACCATAAATGTTCTTTTTAGCACCAACGCTCATCTGTTTTTGTTATCCTCTGGTGATGGTCATATGATATAGACCTGGTGAATTCATGAAGGACGTGTAGTGACCCGGAAGAGTAAATCAGCAAGTGAACGTCTGCAAACGGTTTCATTGTGTCATTGTTTCTATAGGCTTTCGCTTTTGTTGCTCCACGCTAGGCTGCATCCGCGGCTTTTACAAACTCAAACAGGATCTGCAGGAAAGTAGTGTGGACGGCAGGCCAAATCAAAATAAAAATGACATATTAAAGAAAAAAAGGCGCTGATATAGCCCTTTAAGGGTTGGTGTATGGAGGCCAGTAGCCCACAAAGAGTGGAATCTAAAACTATGGCTCAAGTAGAGCAGAAGGAAATTTTCAACTCAACCTTTTTGCGTTGAAATGACAAAAGAAATGTGCTTGAAATGAACCTGACTGTCCTGTGTGTTCCCAGTGGTGCGAGGTAACATCAAGTCGGTGGAGGAAGATGAGAACTTGCGGGCAGCAGTGATCAAGGTCAGCGCCACCCGTGTGTTTCGTCAGAAGTATGCCTTGTTCACCGGAAACAGTCGCCTGTCCAGCCGGGGCGAGATCCGGACTTTGCTCCAGTGCGGTGTCAAACCAGGCCCCGGGAGCTTCCTTTTCACCGGCCGGGTCCACTTTGGGGAGGCCTGGCTGGGCTGCGCACCTCGCTACAAGGACTTCCAGAGGACTTATGCTCTGGCCAAAGCAGGTCAGCAGATACCCTGTGAACTGCCTGTAGACTGAGCAGCTCTGCTGCAGTTCTCCTGCCATGCAGAATCAAAGTGGTGCTGAGCGGCCATGCCGAACTCAGCCCCGTTCAGGAACAGGCCCAGATGTGTGGATGATGGGTGGTGCGGCCACAGGACCACCAATTATGGTCCTCCCAAAGGACTGAGGAGTGAAATGGACTTCCTCCAACACCCATTTCAGTGCAATATGCAGATGCCTGGTCTAAAAGACATCTAAGATGCAGTCCTAACTTGTTGGGCGTGGCTGAAATGATAAAGCCTTTGGACAGTTTACAAACAGATGCTGCATAGTTGGTCAAAATTTATTGAAAAGCTTTCTATCTGAAATATATTTAGTCAAGCCATTAATTTGGTTCTGCTAAGAGTCACTACTTTGAAACTCAGGAAAATAAGTGAAAGGTTCATTAGAAAGCTGACTGACTGCTAGCTAATATCCTGTTTAGGGTACACTTAAAATAGGTGTTGATGTAGTCTGAGAAGGAAAAGAAGGGAAAAAAACAAACCTTCCTCTGTGTTTTCTGTCCATATGATGTGTGACCATTAGACCGTGGGTTCCCCTGGGTTTGTCTTCAGTGTTCACTGTTATCAAGGAGATTTTATAGAGTCCTCGCTAAAGGAAATGCTAAAAAAAAAGAAAATATTTGCACTCATAAACAAAAGGGGGAGACCTGGAAAGTGAAATGCTGCAAGCACTGAAAACCAAATAAAAAGCAATTATATGTAGCATAGTGGTGCAAATGAGAATTAATATATGTACAGATCCTGTAAACATGTATACAGTGCTAAGACGACGCTGAGGCAAGAGAAGACACATGTAGTGCTGGGAGCACTTTTCAAGCCAGTCTGAGATTGTGCTTCTGTGAGGACTGGAGCTTTGAAAAGCACTGTACTGAATTTCATTTTCATAGCATGCAATGATTTTTTTTTTGAAAATAAATTAACTTCAAAGGAAATTTAAAACATCTTGGAGTTCAGTTGAGTTTGGCCAAAGCAGTTAAAAAAATCAGGCTGATGTAATTTCGAGCTATCAGTTGCAACATCAATGAGAACTCGAACTATAGTCAGCAATGTTCAGAAAACTAAAGACATCAGCCATTCATAACTGTCCTGTGGTATTATGTGGTATTACATGACATACAGATGATAAAATGGTTGTTTTGGTTGGTAAATATGTCACCGCACTGGACATGGCTAGCTCAAAACATGAATACAGACAATTCTGTTCTCTAAAGTGATCTTTATTTCAAGAGCAGTATATAACAAGAGGTTCATACCAAATGACCTTAATTTGCTGACATGGTTTGCCTGAAATGCGTACACTGCCATTTTCTTTCTTTCTGATGTGAATTATGTTAATATTAAAATTTATGTAAATATGTCGATAAGAAATTCTAGAAACAAAGGAACAAGTATTGTGAATTATTTTTATGTTTGTCTGTGTTATTAAAATATTCTATAAGAAAGTGAAAACTTTTTGGGTGTATTTGTGTTCTTCTCAATGCCTTTTCACTTCAGGCTAGTTCTTTGAAGTTGTTTCATGCTCTGTAATCTCCCCATCTAATGGATCTGAACTGTTCGAGCTACATTATACCATGAGCTTGAAAGCCTTCTTCCACGGCAAACGTTTCTCAGACATAAGTCACTTCAAGCACTCATGAATCAGATTCCTGAAAGCCCAGAACAATATGCATGGCCGCGAGAGGGACAGGGCTTGAAAGACGGAGGAGATTTAGGGACTGATTTAAGACTCGGGAGGGGGTTAGCGTTTAGACAGGGAAGGAGGTAGAAAACAGCAGTTGGAATTCTGTTGTATTCGGCCACCCATTTTTCAGGATTCAGGAAGCAATAAATTGACATTAAGGGAGCTGTATGGCAGACTGGACTGCAGCGAGGTGCCACACAGTCGCTCACTTCATCCTGACCGCGTGTGCACAAGAACAATCAAAGTAATGCCCTTCCTGTTTCATGGTTGTGCACCTTCACCGTGGAGAACATTTAGGTTTACTGTCATGGGTGACTATAGGGCATTTTCTGCTCCTATCAGAAGAGGAGCTGCATGGTAGATAATTCCACCACCTGTTTTTGCTTCTTCTATTAAAATGTGATGCGCACCTCAGAAAAATCTTAGATTTACTACATGCAGTAAATCTCTTTTGTAATACAGCAGCTGGGGGAACTGACATGGGGTTTAGTTCCAATGTAAAAGAACCACTGAAGCTCAACATGCTCCCTGCGTCTGGCCAGCTATCTTCCACAAAAGGGTACAACTTCACCACTGTTTCAGGGGCTCATGTGAGACAACCTCCCCAAAATTTTACTGCCTCAATGGCCCCTTAAAACACTCACTGGGTG
Source organism: Arrhamphus sclerolepis (assembly GCA_037176975.1). NCBI lineage: Eukaryota > Metazoa > Chordata > Actinopteri > Beloniformes > Hemiramphidae > Arrhamphus > Arrhamphus sclerolepis. The sequence continues at coordinate 4,591,700 of JBAMYA010000011.1, forward strand.
GGGGTTCGAGATTGTCCTCCCAGCCAAAGCACATACATACACATACATATATACATATATATATGTATATATAAATCAGTATTCATATTACTTATGTATACATTTTCTGAAAATTTAGTATCTCTCATGCTGACAGGCTCATAGTGAGCAGATGTAATCTTCACTCTAATCAGCAGACTGCACAAGCAGAAGCAAATTATGGAAATGCATTTCCTTTACATGTGTTTGGTTAAAGTGAAAATGTCTATCCATCCATCATCCATCATCCATCATCCATCCATCCATCCATCTTATAAAAATGTAATTTCGTATAATTTCTTTGATTGTTGTATTAATTTGAGATATTTTATACATTATTGTACTTACTTATATTATTGCTTATTGATGAGTTGTGTCAAGGTATGCACTGCTATGTGTCAATTCTGTTTTTTTTATTTTAAACTGTTAAATTTACTGCAAGTTTAAATGTGTAAACATAAGTATATATAAAGTTAATTAAAATGAAAGCAGGTTGCGTCATTAAAATCTGTATTGTTCATGTTTAAATAAGACTTCATTGTTAAAAATTAGTATAGGCCTATATGAAACAACGGCGCATTTAATTTAAATAGTAGCTTGAATAACTGATGAGATCAAACATCAGCCTTATTGCAATGCCTTTGACATGTGATTGCAAGTCAAAAATGTTGTCCATTTCATAAGTAATGATATATTTGAAATGATAAATGAGCAAGTTGGCCAGCAGATGGTGCTATGAGAAGCATAAATCACCAAAGTAAGCATCCAAAAAGTCAAAGTGAAGAATGAACTAATCCAAAGTGACATAGCATCTGCAAAGCCACAGCACTTTGAGACTATGTTTATTTTTCTTTTTTTAAAGAAAATGTTCCTGTGGAGCTTCGCGAGCCGCTGTACAAGGACCAGTACGATCAAGAGCACCTCAAGCCGTCCATCTCCAAGCTTCTCCTCTCCCCAGAGATCTACTGCCGAGCTCAGGCCCTGCTGGCTCAGGCGCATGGGGCCTCCCTGCCAGCTTCGCAGGGGTCTCCAGCAGACAACTCGGCCCTGCTGCAGTTCCTCATTAAGAAAGGCTTCACCCCAAAGGTCCAGGACGCAGACGTCACTGAGGGCGATCTTAGCAACACACCCATCAAGACAGTGCGTGTTTGTGGTCTTGCTCTTCCTATAGGTTCTTCCATCCGCCCAGTTTGATCTGAAGTAGTAGCAGAAGTACTTCCAATAATTCTGCAAGTCTTACTTTTCCATTCAGTAGTCAGACACACACACACACAAAAAACACAATTTGAAGCAAAGTCAAAATTTCAAAAGTAAGAGTTTAGGGTGCTTAAATTGTCCCTCCTGTCTCTCTCTGGTTTAGAAGGCTCATCTGGCTCTCATCGACTCACTGATGTCACTGGCCGTCAAAGAGACGGTGGGCCAGGTGAAGATGGCGGCCGAGGCTGAGCAGATAGGTGTTGGGGCTCCGTGGGAGAACGCTCTGCTCTTCTGGGTCAACAGGGTGAGGCCACAAAACCATGGCAACAGTACTCATGTCACTCTAACCCGACAGCCCGACACCCTTTCTCTCTTTATTCTTTCTTTATTCACGTTAATTTCACTGCAGCCAAGGAAGGAGTGACACACTTTGGTCAGAAAAGCATCATCTTTATCCATATATTTACATTTTTGTTGTTCGGATTATATACACTAAAATAAACGCTCACAAGCAAGGAAAAAATGTAAGAAGATCTTTCTTTTTTAATACATCCCGTATCATCCCTTGCAGTTAGCACACGGACCAAAGTTCTTCATTACGTATGGCCACTAAAGCCTCTGTTGAACTGTACAAACATGCAAATTATCAAATTAGCTAAAGAAATGAGCTGGGCTGAAGTTAAGTGACCATGCGCATCAGAACACGTGAAAAAGATTCCTGCCAATAAATGAACAAATAAAATCATATATGTGAAAATTTTAAAAAAATTTTAAAAAATCACACAAATAATATAGATGCAAAACACCTATTCTAAAGGTGAAAATAATAAATATTAGATAAGTTATATTTGTGGTAGCTGAGGTCCCCCTTTAATGTTCATGAAAGTGTCTAAAAACTATTAATCAAAAGCTGAAATAAAATACATATGACTTGTGTTCTGTTGCTGGAATCCTCCGACGTTTCTGAATGATGATGTCAAACAACCAGCGGCTGTCGCTCCAGAGCAGCAGCATCTCAGTCCAACATAAACAGAGCCTCTGGACCAGCAGGCCAAGGCTGGACTGGTCCCTCTTATTGTTTCAGGACTTTGAATCAACAAATAAACAAAATGTTTTCTGCTTGTGCAAAAGTGGAAGTTTGACTTGCACGTGCCGACATGCAGACGCAAACCAGACCAGCTGCTTGAATGCAGATCAGAGAAGCTCATTTTTATGACACATGCAGAGAGGAGCGTTTGAACATCAGGATAGTCAGGCTTTTCTCAGAAAATAATAATAAACAAACAGTAACAAATAAATCTGATGGTCACAAAACACTTTTTTTTTCATCTCTGTAACACTATAACTTGATCCTTAACTTAAGAGTTAACAAAAGATCAAACAACTGTGATTGTACAGATCTTCTGTGTTTCCAGGTTGTGAGTGTGTGTAGGTCTGTACAGCATTCACGTTAAACAATGTTTTGCAGCAAAATCCATATTTTATCAATGGTAAAACTGTAGCTTTATTTGTGCAAAAGCCTTCCCTAATGATAATAATTAAAAAAAAAATAGTGTGCAGTAATTTGCTTACGTAATGTTTGTGTGGTTTCCAGTTGAACCAAAAGTTGAGAGAAAGCACAGAAGAAGAAGAGGTCCCCAAATCACAGACATGTACAGACCTGCAGTCTATTCAGGATACGGTAAAAAGCCAAACGCACGCACACACACACACACACACACACACACACACACACACACACACACACACACACACACACACACACACACA
>JBAMYA010000011.1:4611762-4663158 GCA_037176975.1 Arrhamphus sclerolepis
AGCTGATGGCCATCCAATCAAATGTGACTGAGCAGGGAAACATCTAAAACATGCAGGACAGTGTGCCTTGAGGACCATGGTTGGAAAAACACTGATTCAGTGTACTTTAGGGTCAGGATCAATATAAATGTTTTAAATGTGGCTATTTAATATTTGACATGTTGAATGGCCCTTATGTGTTACAGTGACATTTTACAACAGTGTGTGATGTGCAGTGATTTGGGGGTACAGTATATGGTCATGACTTTTAGTGATTTCACCCTTTTATGCACTAAACAGTTTCTTTATAGTTTTTCTTTTGCTTCATGTTGTCAGACATGCTTTGACATTACCTTTACTGGTTCCATCAGGCCCACGGAGTACCGTGCACTCCTCTATGCTGCCGAACGGCTCAAACATTTTCCTCACATCGGTGTCCGTCTGCTGTTTCCCCAGCATACCCACAAACAGCTTCCTGTCTTCTAAGGGGAAGGAGGTGGCCAAGATGGAAGGGAGAGAGCAGGATCACGTGTGGGCAATGTGTGTGAGATTAAAGAAGGGAACAGAGACGTTTTATGAGAAAGGTAACACAAGCAGGACAAAGAGGAGGTGCCAAGTCATTGTACATGCATTGAAAACAAGCGCGTGATCGGCAGTCACTAAGCAGGAGAGGCGCGAGCCTGCTATACTTCACATCGCCACCAGAGTGCGCTAACTCGAGCAGCACAGCAAAACAAACAGCATCTGGCGGTGACTCAAATGTTTGTCACCCTCTGAGACGCTGCTCCGTCTGTCTCATCAGGATCAAACCAGTGTTTCTGCATGTTGGGAGCCTGCTCACTATTCACACAATCACAACATGTTTTAACTCCTCCACTGTTTTCAGAGAACCACAGGTTGGAACGTTATGACGTTTGAGATACAGCCATTCACAAGGAACATGCCATTGTTTGTTTTTCCTCATTTACATACAGTTTAAATGTCAGCGACGCCACAGGTGGAAATGCGGTTTGATTTTTTTTATTTTATTTATTTTTTTATTTTTTTATTTCTTGAACGCCTGCACGTGCAGTGTGTTGACAGGGAGCATTTTAATGTTGCTTTCTGAAAACTGATCATTTCTTTCAGTGCTGTCAGTTGATCAGGGCCATATGACAATATGTTTTGTTAAAAAAAATTTATTCAAAGCATGTTTTTGTTCATGGGAGAAAAAAAAATCAGCATTTCCACTTTGCAGTCCCATTTTGACAGAAAATAAAACCCACTTTTGTATTGACTTAAACCTAATTTCTGCCTGGATGCTAATTGATCCAAGGTGCTTAAATGAAAGATAATCAAATCCTTGCTAATACTGTCTGTTAAACAGTGTTTACAGTGTGTTTCCAAAAGAAATTACAGTGAATAAACAAATGCAATAATAGCAAACAATCTTTAGATCACCAGATCGATCCCTGGCTCTGTACGTGCCAAAGTGTCTCTGGGAAGGACGCTAAATCCCGCTCAGTCTCCATGGCCCCTGTCACTCATAGTGCCAGTCTTAAGCCTGGATAAGTGAAGATGGTTGTCAGGAAGTGCATCCAACCAATGTGTTTGTTTTTTTTTAAACTATGCCAAATCAATATGCAGAAAATTATGATGCATCATGGCAACCCCTACAAAGGCAAAGAGCCAAAAGAAAGTAAAAGTAAAGATGCTCATTAGCATTTAATGCTAGCAACAAGTTTGAAAAAAACAGAAAAAGGGACAACAGAAGACTCGAAACCTAGGGGATTGTTCAAAAACACTTCATAAAACATCTTAAAGCTGATTAAACTGATCTGCAATTGATCAGAAACTTGACTGGAGGACATCCTAGTGAGTCCTTCATGTGTAAAGACGGGGAAGTTTTCATCACTATAGGATTTTTGTTTTTTTGTGATACTAACAATAATGACTCTCCAAAAAAAAGTATTTCATCATCTTTGGTATGTCATATAATTCATATAAAAGATGTATAAAATCCATCAGGGTTTTCTATCTGCATGGGTGAGAGGACATCTCTAGGCACCGTTGTCAATTAATAAAGTTTGTCACTGCATCCAAACTTTGTCACATCCAGATCTGGACTCATTCAAGATGAGGAGAAGCAGAAAACTGCTTTGTGTTTTGACAATTCAATCTAAAATGTATCTACGATGATATGGGATGCTTTTGTGCATATGTCATTTAATGTGGAAATCAGTGAAGGGACCAAAGAGTTATTTCAAACTGGATATAACCTGACTATCAAATCAAGCTTGTTGTCATTTTCAGGACACATTTATTTTGAAATATATTCAGGTGTATGAAATGATAAGCCACTCCAAAGCTTTGAAATTACACAGCCATATGGCTTCACCCGCGCTTTCTTAGGTCTGAAACTTTGTCAGTCTGTGAGATCAGTGCAGCCATCATCATTAACCATCATCCGCGTATTTATTTCCTTCCAGCTGCAACTTCAGATCATGTTGCATTCACTGTATCTCAGAAGTACAAGGACAAAACTATCTTCCATATTGCATTTTACTTGTTATTAAAGGTAGGGTAAGAGATTTCTGGGTTATATCACATCTGTTGATATATGAAACCAACCGTTAACAAAGCACAGTCTTTCACCATATCTGTGACTGGCTGGAGCAAAGTTTGTTATGGTTTGGAGGGGCAGGCTGCCCTCACTCTACTTGTTTCCACTTTGTGGAACTATGAAGACTGGGTTGATGTTTTTTCTTTTGTTATTCATTTATTTATTTATTGTACAATATACTCATAAAATGGAAAGCTAGTGTTATGGTGACGAGTTATTCAGTAACATAATATTTCTGGGCTAAAAATCCATAGAATTGTGTAAGCTAACTTCATTTGTCAATTCTCATTACCTGTTACATAGTCAACCAAAATTAAGACAAAAGGGAGCTAATATCGCTCTACCAATATTTTGTTTAACGTTTTAGATCCCCACAAGAAATGTAACTTATTTGTTGTAATTTTCTTATTTCTTTTTTAAAATTATTATTATTATTCACCAAATCACAATTTTCCACTTGTCTTGAATGCACCATCAGTAATGCAGCAACATGGTGAAACATTGTCCATGTAAGCAACAGCTCTTCATACTAGCTTTTAGAAATGCAAACAAAACACAAGAATGAAGCGACAGTGAAGCTCAGAGTTCATCACGATTATACGTCACAAAATGTTAAATTTGGACTCATCTATGACCTGGCTGTTATGAAAAAGATTCCTGCCGAACATATGTTCTGTCCTATCTTATTCTATCATGGCCGGTTGCATAACCTGTGACAAAAGTCGCCAGTCAAATATTTTTCCACCAGTCCAGTGTGCGATTGTGTGAGCTCTCGTTCTAGGTTCTGCATGCTGACTCAAAAAGCAATAACGTGCTTCAAGGGTTATCTGGTGTAATCTGTGTCCAAACTTACATTTGCCTGGAAGTGTTCACACTGTAGGAATTATCTCAAAAGAGGCACACCACCTTGAAAGTGTGAGGTTAGAGTTGAGTTTAGTGGCTCCAAAAAAGAATTTAAAAAAAAGAGGTGTAAAGATGTGATGTAAAAACAAGATGCTGTCCTGTATCCCTGTGAAATTCTGATCAAAGCACGGTGAAGATATTCCATCGACACCTCAGGACATAGTGTGATTTTAAAACAATGATGAATCTAAGAGCAAAGTCAATAACTAAATCATAATAATTAAAACAGAAAGAAAAAGCCACTATTAGTGGATGATAGCAAATGTGGTATATTGTACGAGGCTTTTTACACAAACACAAATATGACTTTAGAATGCATTTTTGAAAACATTTGCACTGCTTAATGCTGAATGAAGCAGGGAGTAACACATGCTGGCATCCAGAGATGGCCTATTTTCATTTCAGCAAAAACAATAGCAGACTATACCCCGCATGTATCACAGCAGTATGACTGTGCAGTCCAGGTTCCAGCCTAACTTGCCTGCACTTTATGAAAGCTCATTATGAAGTGTAAATGAGAACAAATGAGGCCCCAAACTGGTTATCAGCTAAAATCCCTGATTAGGAAAGAATGGCAAATATGGGAGTTTTTCTACTAAGTTGACCAACAGATACCATAGTTTGATTTATGTAAGATTTTCAGATAAAAACAGAGTTGCAACATTTTTGGAAACAGGGTTAGGGTTAGTGTTTTTTTAAGAGCTTAACTACACATCTTCCAGATGTTTTAACATGACTTTAAGATTAACTGCCTTGTTAATGCAGATATGTCTGATGGCTTTGCTGTTTGAACAGGTGCTGCGTGTCAGGGGTGGGGACAGGTGTCTCTTACCCCCTCTGCTCTCGCTGTCTGCCGGCTTCACTTGGATAGGGCGGTTCATCTGGAAAGAGATCACAAAGCAGGTTACGTTTAAATACAGGTCGAACAAAACACAGCAGAGACAAGTTATTGGAATTTTTGAGGCAAAGAAAGAAACAGAAGAACTCACAAGATGAAAATAAAGTGTCTTAAATTGGAATTTCAGTGTGGCATTTAATCAAAATTACAAGAAAAGATAACTGCGTGTGCTCACTTCATCTTTCATGTAAATCATTTGCTGCAAAGTGAAAATCACGCACGTATAAATGTCTCTGAATCTGTCCTGTGATACATTCCCCTGTAACTGATGTGTCTTTCTTTTTTCCTTGTTTTCTTTTCAGCCAACCCCACTCCAGCAGACCACAGCTGGCACAGATATGCACCACATTACATTTGCAGTGTCATACAGCCCCTTTTCCTCTCCCCACCTCCTCTTTCGGAGTCTCTCTCAGAATCTGCTCTAATCCTGCCGTCTATCGTTCCCTCACCCGCTATCACACAAAACCAGGAAAAGCACACACCCACGCGGGATTGGGAAGTGATAAGATTAAGAACACTCGCCAGCTAATCTGGATTAAAGGAGCACGCAGAATCAGAATAGGGAGAGATTCAGAGTCTCACAGAGAGACAGAGATGGATGTCTACAGAGTGAAAAAAGAAGGGGAAAACAAAGAACGATAAAGGAATTGGAGACCCCCATCACCACCATTTAGAAGAATCAAGTAACCTTTTCATTTTTCATCAAGATCCAAGTGGCCAAAATGCCATATTCCTTTGCTTCTCCACTGTCCTCGCCACTATCTAACTAAATCCCTGTGTGAAATTGTGCAAATATCACTGCCTTCAGAGCTTGTCCTTCAAATGTGTTGAGCATGAAAATGGTGAAAAGAGGTGCTGAATGAAATGAAGACAAAGAATGAACCAGAGAGGGCTGAAAGGGGAGAAGGGTCGGATTGAGAGGGATTGAAGGGAATAGAAAGGAGCATATGGAGAAATGGAAGGAGGTGGGGGATGTGCATGTGAAGGAGGAGGGTGATGGGAGGGGTGACGAGTCGAGGTGAGAGCAACAGAGTGACACTCTGTTAACTGTGGCTTAATGAAGGTCTTAATTATGGAGCTGGTGACATTTCGGCCAGTCACTGATCCCGTGCCACTGATTGATCCGCTGTGATCGGTCATCAGGAGACACCATCGATTGGTGCAGGGGTGATGCTCCTGACGGCAGGACCCGCATGAGCAAACATCTCTGCGCCGCCACCACAGTGAGCCAACCAGTTGAAATACCACCAGCGCCTGCTGCAGAGAGCTCCTGCGTCTCCTCGTCGGGAGCACCCAATTGATTGCACCAATTAATAGGATGATGGAGGGGAAACGTGTCAGAACCATTTTCCAATCAGTTAAACAAATGAAGGTCTGGCTCCTGCAGTCTGTGAATAGTAATTTTAGTTTGAACAGGTAAAGGTTAGCTTTCATCTTTGCATGAAATTTGCTGGAACGGAGACAACATCTTCCAGAAACGGTCCATGTACTGAAATTCATGTACTCACTGTTCACCAATTCAGTTCAATTCAGTTTTATTTATATAGCGTCTATTTTCAACAAAGGTGTCTCTGAGCGCTACTAAGAAATCCATAGCATGACCCCCGAGCACATGGCAAAGCCTAACAGTGACAAGAAAACACTTCTGTTTACACACCTACATTGTTTACCGTTACATCTTCACATATTTATTAACCAACTCCAGCATTTATTTTATTTTTCAAATAAATGCTAGTCCCCATTCTATGTTTATATTTTTTGTCTTTAAGCAGGTTTGGATGGGATAAACATTTTTTTCAAAGAAGGCAGCTTTTTGGACGCAAAGTCAAAGTTGATCAATTTTTACTTTTACTGTTCAGATCAGACAAAAAAGAGCCTGATCTGATAGTCAGAAACGCAGACAAAATCAATAAGACCAGACAAAAAAATTAAAAAAGGAGATATTTCTGTAGTGAAATATCATTTAACCACAATCAGACTCATGAAATCAGTTTATATGGCATGTTTGATTGATGTTGGAGGAAAAACAAATCCCATGGCCCATATTTCACCACAGGGGGGGACAAACAGTGAAGGCTGTGGTGGTGGTGGTGATAAGAAGAGGCACGGCAGATGGCTCAGGAGATTGGAATTAGAATATACAAGAGGGAAAACAGTGAGAAGTGGAGGCCATAAAAGCTGTGCCACTTCAGATCGGCACAGCAACCGGTCCCACCGCTCTGATGAGGGCCACGCTCACATGGCCATTGCCATGACGACCCGAATGATGAAAACCTCACATCAGGTAAACAAGGTTACCCAGAGCAACGTGCGGAAGAGATGCATGAAAAAACAAATGAAAAGGACAAAGGGTGCTTCTAGGTTTAGAGATGGGTGGGGGATTAGATGTTTGAGTGAGGAAGGTGGAGAAAGAAATGAGAAGGAAAAATCATGGATGGATGGATTTATCTGGATGCATCACGTATGAAACGTAAGAAGGAGCGCAGCATCTGACCTTTGTTAGAGCATATCAGCTAAAGAGGGAATTCAACCTCACATGCCCAACTTGGTTAATATTCCATGTGTCCACATGTCCGTGTTGTGTGTTCAGACAATCTGCCACATGGGTTTTTCTGTTCTGTATGTGAGCTTGTGGAAACTCCAGAAGATACCTTTTTTTTAAAAAAAAAAGAAAGAAAGAAAAGAAGAAAAGAAAAGGAAACCAGGATGATAGGAGTGTTCGTGCCTGTTGAATGTTGGCTGCCTCGAGAGCAGATGCATAAGCAGGGAGAAAAATATCTCCCTCTAAGCCTCTACCGCTAACACACACTTTACAGTAATTTGCTCTCTCCCTCCTTCTTCTCGTCCTGTTGCTCCCCTCCCCTCCCTTCTGCTTGTTTACAAAAACAGTCCCATACTGAGCACAGACAACAGACAGGCAAAACCTGCCTTATCAACAACCCATTATGCCTGTGCGTTTTTGCTATTTGATTTTTTTTTTTTCCCACCCCCTGCGCTCCATCTCCAAACACACAGTGCCGACATTATATATAATCATCCTCCGACTGAACAGACGCCATGTCTGCCCCTGAGCGCACATCTACAGTCTTCTTTCTGTGATGCCACTGGGGATTTAACTAGGATTATGAGATATTAAATCCATAGATTATCCAATCAAATAACAGCTCGACCCCTTCAACATAACGCATGACCCATGCTGCCCCCCCTCCCCACTTGACATCAACAATCAAACATACTGAGGTGTGGCAGTTACTACTTCTGTATATACATTTTTTTTTTTTTTTTTAAAAAAAGCATTTTCATTTACTACGGCAACATAAATGCGTTTCTTGTTTATGGTTAGATAAAGTATATAAATGAGGATATTTTTCTTGTCGCTCTGTTATGACCTGCGAAGGGAATGATTATCTTTATACTCTCTTCAGTGCAGCCAGTGATGTTAATTCTATACAGTCGTCTCCTTTGATGTGTGGGGGTCAATTGTTTTGTTTGTTGCCTTTTTTTCTCTCTCTCTCCAATTTCAATCCATCCTGTTTGTCTGCTCTAAAAGCAGCTGCTATGAATGGTAAATATATCAGCAGAGACCATCACCCCTGCTCTGTCAAGAACATTTACAGCAGGGAGGCAGAGCTGGAGGACTAGCGGGTGGTGGTAGTGGTGTGGTGTGTGCGTATGTCTGTGTGTGTGTGTGTGTGTGCGTGTGTGTGTATGCTTGGGGGTGGCTGGATGGGGCGTGGAGATGGGGGGGGTTCGGGAGACAATTTTCTGTCTTCACCTCCCCTCCGCTCCATCACACAGCACTGGTCATTGCATTGTGCCGGTTGCCTAGCAACCTGGCATCTCTCGTCCCCGCCGTCTCCAGGCAACGAGACCTGCGACTGTAATCAACCTGCCACGTCCCGCCTCCCCCTCAAGTCCCTGCTCTGTTCCTCTCCCATGTCTGCTGCTGCTGCTTTTGCTCCCTCGCTTCTTCATCCGCCTCCTTGTCTCAAATATGCGCCGAGATGCACTCGTGTATTCACTCCAGGGGGAAGGAGAAGAAGCACAGGTGGAAATTGATGTATTCACGGCAAGAGAAGGAAAAAAATAAGACAATGAAAAAAAAGAAAAACATATAGAAGCACCTGACTGTGCATTCGTACAAAGAGGTGGAACAAAGCAAAGATACACAAGTGCTGTTTGTTAATGTTTTCACACGTGGCTGCACACACAGATGCACGCACACACATAGGCAGGCAGGCACACACAAAACAGAGAGAAACTCAACCATCTCCTCTTAGTCACTGCATCAATCAAACACAAAGAGACGGACAGCCCAGCGCCGCTACAGTTCAATAATATTTAATCAATGTCCAAGTGTTCAGTGTCAATGCTGCTTCCCAGTGTTGTCTCCCATCTTACTGGGTTCAATAGCCTGTCCAGTATTACAAAGAAACTGACAGCTCTTGAAGCTGACATTCAGCCGTTTTGTCAGACAGCCAACACAAATCCCTCAAAGTGAAGAAACTGAATATCAAAGAGTAAATTTCTAACAACACTTGAGTTGACTCTCAATTGTTTTGTCTCTTCTGACTGTTACATATTCATGTCAAGTGTTTGGCTCGAGTCAGTGGAGCAGAGGAGGAAAAGAACTGAATCATGGACAAATTTCTCCATGTGCCCCACTTTTTTTTTTGTACACAATTTGCACATTTAAACTCCACTACTCTCCATGTACTTTATATGTATTCAGAATAGATAACTAATCCTGAAAAGTCTCAAGGGCCTAATGGCATTTGTGACAGCAGCCCAACTACTCTTTTGTGCTTGTGCAGCTACCACACTCACTCCCCAACCCCCCTCCCAAAAAACACACAATTTCTCAGTAACAGATGTCTGTATTTAAGCTGATAAACACACTGCCTCAATGCACCTCCAGCCCCCCTCGACCCTCAACACCACCCAGTGCTCATTATGTCAAACTTTCATTCATTTCTTCCTCTCCTCTCTCCATCCTCCAATATTGCCCCCACCCTTCATTTATCCAATTTCTCTCCCATTCACACCCTTTTACCACCTCCATAAACCAATCTGCATTCATCATTACAGTCGCCCCAGATTGACATGCAGAGGACAGGCCCCTTTTTTTTTCTTTTTTTTTTTTTTTTGGTTGGGGTGGGGGGGGTTCACATGAACACAAAATCGTACCTGCGTATATGGACAAACTTCTTGATAAGGGTACATTTATGCTGTAGATCAGCTAGTCTTGCTTCCTGTTTCCCACTTGAAGTGTCTTTTGCTTTTGAGAGACACTTGAAAGCCTCTGTCAAAGCATCCAGAGCCTTTTCATAGTTTTGGTAATCATCGATCTCCACCTGAACCATCGCAACAAAAGTAAAGAAATATTATCAAAAAAATAAATAAATCAACTTAACAACTTTATCTCATAGAATTATTAGATTTTGTCTTTCATACGTTTCATAAGTCATGTTCCTATAAATAGACATTATAAACGAAACAGAACGCAATGATGTGCAAATCTCAAAAACCCGTACTTTATTCCCAATGGAACATAAAGAAAATATCAGATACTGAAACAGACATTTTACCATTTCACGAAAAGATATTAGCTAATTTTGACTTTGATTGCAGCAACATGAACTGTATTAGAACAGGGTGATGTTTAATACTGTGTAGCATCCCTTCTGGGAAGTGAGACCAATTGCTGGAGATTTAGTTCTAAAATTCTCCTCCGTTGGTTTTTGATTTGCGGCAGTTACCTTTTTAGTCCTTTGTTGCCCCTGTTCCAACTTTCTTGATATGTTGCTTCCATCAAAATGAGCTAATATATTTCAAATGGTAAAATGTCTCAGTTTTCACATCTGACATGTTCTTCACGTTCTATTGGGAATAAATTTAGGATATTTGAAGATAATTTTTTTAAGGTTTTACAGCGTCCCAACTTCTTCAGAATTGAGTTGCAGATACATAATAACTGCAAAGGTTTATCATTGTTTAAAGTTTATATTAACAAAATAATTGTATCTTATAAGTAAGTTTTACAGCTGTAGAATATTTACAGCTATATGTAAGCTTTCTCCAAATCATTAGGTGTAAACTCATATTCAGACAAAAATGAATCATAAACATCATAAAATTAACAATATTTCTCTACCTGAGCACAAGCTTCATAGAAGCCAGCTAGGAGGTCTGGTGCCCTGCCTTTAGTGTAGAAAGAGATGATTGTCTTTAAGATCTCTGGGTTTTCACGCCAGTCCAGAGACTGGAGATAGTTGGCAGCCATGATGAAAAGCTCTTTCTGCCGACAAACGTTGGCAAAGAACACGATCTTCTCTGTGTCGCCTGACTTGAGGAGTGCCCTCATTGCCTGTAAAAAAAATACACATGAAAATAATTAAACATTCTTAAGTCATGCTTCAAAATTCAAGCCTACTTTATCAGTTATTTTTAATCTTAGTTTGTGTGAAAGCAACAGTAACTGTAATACACAACCAGACAGGTGGCAAATACAGATGACAAATTTGTCACCTTTTCCTAATTTGTTATTAGGATCTGTCTCATGTCTCATCATCATAATAGATGTATGTCAAAAAAACATCCAGACAGCATCAGTATCATTACCTTGAGTTTGTTTCCTGCCTGTGTGTACTTTTTCGTGGCCAGGTGGTAGCTGCTCTGACGCATGCAGCAGTCAGCTATCTGCTCGAGGAGTTCCTTGCGGGCCTCCTCAGACATGTCTTTTGAGTCAGTCACAGTCATTCTCTCGGCCAGATCTTCTGTGATAGTCAGGTTCTGGGTCAAACACAGCTCCAGCGCCTGCTGGTACTGGATAGATGTGCACACAGGAAGGTGAAGATTTTAAGCATTCACTTCATTTAAGTAATAACATTTGATTGATCCATTTGTAAGTTGGTGAAAATGTGTCACGCTTGTACCTTCTTGGCTGCAACCAATAATTCCACTGCTTTCTCATACTGGGAGTGTTTGATGAAGAAATCAGAGCAGCGTGCTAGGAGGGCTGGGTCAGAGTTGTCATTAAGATCCTCTGCGATGAACTGAAGTGCAGAGAATTGCTCAGTGGAAAAGGCAAGCTCTAGAGCTTTGGAGACGTAGCCAGCCTGCGGGAGACAAACAGATAAGGAGCAAACTTATCATTATCGCCATTTCAATAACTAAAATAACTAAATAGTCATTTCCTGTGGGATCATTCAGAATGCATCTTTTCAAGAACTGGACAGGTGTGACCCCACCTTGTGGTAGAGTGCGACAGCTCGGTCCATGTGGGTGCCTTTCTCTTCGTAGTAACAGGCAGCTTCCATCATGTCTTCCGGGTTACTGAGCAGAGCCAAGTTCATCAGCTGGTCATCAAGACCATTCTCCTGCTCAAAACATACACAAGTCAATAAATCACTGAGAAGAAGACCAGAGTACATTAATGGTAGGTAATGAAAGATTTATTGCAGATACTGTTGGTGGGTTTCAGTGCGCACTACTTTACCTTACAAAGTCGTATAGCATTATTGTAGGCCTGAGCTCGAGTGTAGAAGTGGACTGCTTGTTTGATGTCATCATGACTCTCATAATGTCTGGCCAAGTGGTATGATGCTGCTCTGTCACCTGTATCATTGGCTATCCGAGATGCCTGGTAAATAAATAAATAATTCATGAACTGACATGTGTGCATGCTCTTCCAAGCACCGTCATTTGTTTGAACTAAAACAAAAGAACTTTATAGACAATTCACAATAAAACTACTGTTACCGTTCAGAAGAGCAGCACTTACCTGTGACTCAAGTGCAAAAAACTAATATAGCACTTTTCTACCTATGCATTTGACGCTGAAAGTAAAAATGAGCAAAAATATTGTTATAATAATATTTTTCTGAAGGAAATACTGTGGCAGGACTACCTCTTGAATGTTTCCCATGTAGCAGTGAACTCGAACCAGGGAAAGGAAATCCTGAGCACACTCATAGAAATGCAGCGCTGAGTCCATGTCTGACTGACTCTCCAGATACTGCGCCCACCACTTGTAGATGCTCCTGGATTGAAAAGACAATAAGCCAGATATTTAAATTTAACTAGGTGCATGCACACACTTAAAGTATTGTGAACACAGTGGTACTGATGGCCAATTATAAAGTGTTTAACATCAAGGCCAGACTTACTTGTCTTTCATTTTGGTAACATAAATTTCTAAAGATGATGTGTCATCCTGGAGCATTCTGGGCACCTCGACTCTGTGCGTGTCAGATTTCTCATAGCTGCAACAAAAAAATGCCAATAAAACATACTGTGCATCCACGATAAATTTTAAGATATATATACACAAACCCAGAACCAGTGGATCACTGTCACAGAACTACGCATTCTGCCTTACTAAGCAATGGCCAGTGTCTTGTCGCCCATGAACTCCAAATATTTGGCATAGCTGTAATAGGTGGTGCGCAGATGGATGCGATCGTGAACTTCAGCTGTCTCCAAAGCTTGCTGCCACTGGCCAGAGGCCTGGTAGAACGTGTTCAGCAGGTCAAAGCGTTGACAGCTCTTGTACAACTTTTCTGCATCTTCCTGTTGAAGGACAGGAAGAGATGATGGAAAGATAAATGCTTTTGGTCAGGAAAGTCCCATGGTCTGTGTGGGGTGACATGCTTATACTCAAAAAGAGGATGTGTTATTTGTAGCCAAAGGATGTGGTTTTACTGTATGTTGGACAGTAGGTTATTTATGAAAAACACAAAGACTGAGTGTGTAAACTGCTCTTGTTTTAACTTAGCAATTTTCTCTGATTTTATATGTATGATGTGATTTACTTTTATTTGTGGAATTTAAAATAGCATGATGGAAGTCAGCTGAACACATCAATAACAGAAAAACAGTATTAGTATTTTTGCATGTTATTTTAGTCAGTAGTTGATTAATAGGATCATTTTTCACTCATATGTTTGAAAGTCTTACCAGCATGCCAAGCTGAATGGCCAACATCGCCACTTGAGCTTCTGGTTCAGGTTCAGCCTCCGCCTCCTTCAGTGCTTTTGCTGCCCTGGCATTCCCCATATTCCCAAGGCACACATGTGCTACGTCCAGCCGGCGGGTTTTCACACACATCCGAGCCATGTTTTCCCATACTGCTTTACTACAGTAAAAAGAGAAGATGGTGTGTTGGTCATGCCAGTGGTATTTTATTATCACAACGGAAAAACAAAGCTTCTCTTCTACGTACATCCAAAAAGAGATTTTCTGTTTAAAAAAATGTTAAATGATGGTTTATGTAAGAGACATTTTCCATTTATTTCTGGTTTACTTTAAATGTGTATTTCTGACATAAATCTTGTATGCCTGTGTAAATGGTGACATCTTGATCCAAATGTTTAAACAACATTGGGTCTCACTTGAATTTCAGCATTATTAATAATTGGACAAAATGTCCCACACATTAATATAATTCAATTCAATTTTATTTATATAGCATCTTTTTACAATAAAGTTATCTCTAGGCGCTTCTTAGAAACCCAGTACATGGAAAAGCCCAACAGTGGCAGGAAAAACCTCCGTCTTGGGAAGAAACCTTGAGCAGGACCCAGCTGAATTATGGGGGGAAGGTGGAGGATCCTGCCAATAGCCAGCAAGGTAAAGGAAGAAATGAGGAGGGAGACAGGACAGTGAGGGTGATGGACAGAGAGAGGAGAGGTACAAAAAATATGTAAATACCTGGTATAAACAATATATAAATATGTTGTGGTCGGAGGGTTGGACTACTGGTCGGCCACAGTGGAATCCAGTCAAAAGGTGGAGCTAAATGCTAGGATGCTCAGAACTGTGAGAACTAGAAAGCTGACTTTGTGACTTGTTTCACATGAGAGTTAAAAAAAACCTGATCTTCGTCATAAATGATACTGAGATTCCTAATAGTAGAGCTCACAAACCTCACATATATTAAATAGCGAGGTTTGACTGTAAGACTTTAAATTCAAAGCAAGAAATGTGTTTTTTCGTTGTTTTTTTTTCCTCTCACTTTTTTCCATTTTTGGCTTGCTGATGTAATTTGACTCATCACCCACTTTACTTTAGCTTTAGTTCCAAATTTAAGATTCCACAGCCATCTGGTCTCTATTTGCATCCACTCCCTCCTACTTGCTTTAGCAGATACAGATGTGGGATGTTTATTGAAAGTTAAGCAACAGGAAATACCCCAAATCTTTAGGGGCCCTGCTATAGCAGGGGGTAATGAAGGCCAAGTGAAATGTAAGAAAAAGCGAGAGCAGTACATGTCAGCCCAAATCATACTATGTATGGTCACCAAAAACGCTGAGAAAAGTCAAGCTAGCTGTAAGCGGTGAGATCTAGAGGGCCAGAAAAGGAAAGACAAGAGGAGAAACAGGTCTACATTTGGCCCCTCTTCCCATTCTCTTTTCCTCTCAGGAAACACATCCTGTTGCTGGTTGACTGTGGTGGGCAGTATGTTTGTCGCACGAGAGAGAGGACTTGAGCGAATGCCCCCTGGTCTCTGGACAAAAGAACACATCAAACAGTGACGTCTTTTGGAAACTCTCTCACACAAGCACACTGACTCACAAGAACATCGAAAGTGATCATGAAGGAGGGCACTTTTTGTTTAAAGCCAGCTCCAGCTGCACACTGATGTCTCGAACAATGATGAAAAGCAACTCCCCTGCATTTCAGCTGTGATGTCAAGCATATACAGAGAAACTTGGAGAGAGAGAGAGAGGAGCAAGAGAGAAAGCAGCAGCAGGAGGTGGGCTGGAGGACTTCTAGTTCCAGTCAGGCAGCAGAGGACTTCAAATCAACACAGTCTTGGCTAGTCTGTGCAAAGCCAACAAGTCAGCTCCTAACAACTTCTCTATTTTAATCTGTTATCTGAAAGCAACAGAGAAAAACTATCTTCCTAATATTCAGAAGGAAAAACAAATAGAAGTCAGACAAGTGCAAAAAGCAAAGCACTTAAGAAAAGAACGTGAGAGTGCAAAGACAGAAATAGGGACAGAAATCAAGCAAGGACTGTGATCTAAGAGTCAAGCTGCAGCCAGCCGAAGCCAGTGGAATGGACCCAGGTGCACATCGGATCAATCCCCAAGTACCCACACTGCTGTCTGAGGAGGAGGGCTGAGGATCTGTTGCAACGACAACCAACTCCTGAATGAGGATGAATGGAGATGTTCTTTAGCTAAACCTTAAAACAACAATCTTGCCAATTCATCTGTGTGAGCTGGAACACCACTAGCTAACAGCTGGAAGAAGAGGAGGTCACAGCGAGGAGTCAGGGTGCCCAGAGCACTGCTGGTGCCTCTGGCCCGGAGGAGAGGAGCAGGCAGCACACTTTGGAGGAACACAAGTTGCAGGAGGGACACCACGGAGGGGAAGAAGTGGCGGGCGTCGGGCATCGCATGGCCGTACAGAGGCTGGTGGCAGCAGCGGTGGTGGTAGCCCTGCTGTCCCTGGTCCTAAATAATGTTGCAGCCTTCACCCCTAGCTGGGTCCTTCAGGCTCTGGAGGATGGACGTAAGCGGAGTGTGGGACTGTGGAAAATGTGCCCCAGTGGAGGGGAAAGGGGCCGTGATGACCTCCAGGCTGGAAGTAAGGTGCAAGGGACACAGAGGCAATGTGAAAGCCTTGGTTGGGGCTCTGAATTTGCAGGTTACCAAGAATCTCGCAGCACGGTTAAATGTAAGTTTTTACTTCACTTTAGATTTCAAGTTTCACATGAGAGCAATATCTCTATTTGCTTTGCAAAAAAAAAAAGAAAACCAGAAAGCACAAAATTGTCTAATCTGTTGTTTCCCCTTGACCTATTGATTTGCACTAACAAGAAATAGTAGCTTTTTTTGAAAAAAAGAAAGAAAAAAAACACACACACACATGCAAATCTGAGAGCCCAGAGGTATGTGGCTGTTGTTTGGTTCCTTTGTAAAACATTCTGTAGAAGAATTATCCAGGAAATTCCATACATATCCAAAAATTAAACTTAATTTCTTAACTTTAGGGTTAACTAATGTTGAATAAACATTGGCTGTGGCAGTCAGCCAAGAATTTACAGGATGCATTTTATTTAATAGTCCACTGCTTTTTGTTGGCTACCATGCCGCTCAGTGGCTTTGAGTTGCTGGATAAACATCAACAGTGCTATGATGGATTTATTTGCTTTACTAAAATAAGCCCCCATTGAGAATTGCCTTTCAAGAACAACTCTGGGAAATGCTGGACTGCCACTAGCAAGCTTTACTGGGCACAGAGGGCAGCTCTGCCTACTAGTAGTACCTCACCATTCATGGTAAAAATAAAATCAAAAATTCAAAATAAATCTCAGCCACCTTGCTACATGTGTAAAAGATTCCTACTTGGGTGCCATGCTACACATTTAAAATAGATTAAAATAGATTTTAAAGAGTAAATACCCCTGACTTCTGAGTACAGGGTTAATATGTTCACATCACACGGCGAGAAATGTAACAGCTTTTTTTTCTGGTCCTTAAAGTACAGTTCAACATGATGCGAGCATGTAACCTGATGGCGACAGTGGCCCTGACTGCTGGTCAGCTGATCTTCCTTCTCGGCCTGATGGAGCTGCCCTTCATCACACAGGAGTCCCAATGGTGGGAGGAGGCCATTGCTGCACTCTTTCAGCTTGCCAGTGAGTACCAGCATGCACTGTGTTTATGATACCTTCCATGTGATGGCATCTACTTTACCACCTTGCATTTTATATTTGACCTCAGAAGGAAATAAATCATGGAGAGTTCCATAAAATAATAGCTAAAAGATCAACCTCCAATAGTGCATTAAGTTACTGTGAAAACTCTTAAGGTCACAGCTAAAAGCAGCACATCTTGCTTTGTGTTTAGCAAGTAAAAATGTAGCTTCTTTTTTTAAATTCTTTTGAAATAGCAGACAGACAATTCATTTTCTGGATGCAGGTACAGACCTGAGTTAAATGCAGATAACATAATTAAAATATTTCTGATTTTAGAGTAGATAAGGAAAAGGGGGCCACAAGTAAGTCTTTTATCATAAAGAGAAACACTCTCATCGCTAATTACAATGAGACAAAATGTACCCAAGTAATTCAAACAAAACTCCTCTGCAACAGCGAGGATTTATCCATCTATCTATCCATCCATCCTGTGTGCAACATTAAGAATTGGCTAGCGTGGCATGTCCCAGAGTCCCTGTTGAGGAAGTGTGCTGCGTTGTGTTGTGTGCAGTGTTTCTCAGCTGCATGGTATTAGAGCAGCATGAAGGGGATCTGCTCTGGATCTAAATTTAGTCTTAGCCCAGAATCCATGGGCCAGAGCTGCAGTGAACCAGGGAGCGACTGCCGGGCGCCAGGATATCCCTGCTCAGGACGAGGAAATGTCTGTGACTACCTGTTATGCAAACCCCTAAGCTGAAGAAGGAAAAAGAGGGGAGGGTGAATGCACGGGAAAGACAGTTTTCGACAGGGACTGTGTGTTTGTGTGTGCACTTGTAAGAGGGATTATGTGCAAATATGTTTGTGTCTTACTGTGTCTGTTGTTATTGTGTATTGATGGCCTGCTTTGGTAGAGAAATGTCCTGCGGTACACATGACAGCGGGGTGGGAATGGCCGCTGTCTAAATAAGCTGGCCAAGCTTTTATGTTTCTGTTTACAAAACTTCCAAGAGAGGCAGCAAATAAATAATCCACTTTATGATATGTAGTGTGTTCAGGCCACATTTCAACATAAATCATGGATTTTATCCAGACTTTGGTGAGAGGACTCACACCCTCCCAGTGTTACTGTAGTTTCCCTTTAATAGAAAACACAGTCAGCTAAACTTCAACGTCAAACATCCATCCATTCATCCATCCAGGTATCTGCTGGAGCCTATCCCAATAAAAAAAGCTTAATGTTTAGTTAAAAAAAAGAAAAGAAGCAAACCATTAGTCAAGCAAAACAAAACAAAAAACAAACAATTTCACAATTTTACTCGCAGGTCTAATTATCTAGGAATCTAATTGAATAAAGACTGCAAAATATAGAAGTGGTAGCTTTTGTTTATCAAATTCACACTGGAGGGAAAGTACCTGATATTTTGAGAGCAGATATAAAGCCTCTTACCATTCAGCAATCCATTCTCGGTTCTTATTTTAGCCCTCCCCTGATGAGTCAGTGACTTGGCTTCTGTTTTGAATGAATGGAGATATTTTTACCCTTCACTCCCTTTCTCTGGAATGTTTTCATATTTAGATGCATCATAATACTGTGAAACAGTGTGGTGTAACAGCATTAAGCTACAGAGTCATATCTAAACTATGTTAACTCGTCAAGACTCAAAGCAATGTACTGGCCTTTTCATGTCTGGAGACAACAGTGGAGTGTAATTTCTGAATGGACAAAAATGTCAGCATGGCGCCTTCACCCTCTGACATCCAGTTTATCATTTCATTTGATTTAGAGGAAATGAGTGGCACAATTCAGATCATGTAAGCCTCTGAAAATATGTCTATTTGTCTCCTAGATCTTTGTTTCTCAATAAATTCCTCATGATAAGTAAGTGATGTTAACCACAACACTGATACCAGGAAGGAAACAGGAGCAGACTAAGAAATTCATAAGAAATTCATGAGCATTATCACAGGAGCTATTTAAATGTCCATGCCAAATGTCCTGCAAACATATGAACTTCGAAGCTTGGGGTGTGGCAAATAGGGAAGGAAGGATGGAAAGAGGAAGAAGGGGAAGGAAGTTTGACAGATAAGTCTGTGCCAAAAAAGAGGTTCACACAGCCTGAACTGACTGGAATATGGACAGGAGATTATTCGTTATCTTGGATAAGGAGCCAGACAGGTTAAACATGAGCAGACTGAGCAAACAGTTGCATTCTTATGTGTACATACAGTGGTAGACACGCAATGATATACAACACAATTATCCACATCCTCACTTAAAACAATGTCGGTCATCTTACAGAGAAAGAAATATAAATCCCCCCCACCCCTCCGCTGCTGACTGCTTCAGGAAACGTACTGATTCATATCCCAAAGCACTAACATCCCTGTTTCCAGTTATTATTTTTGGTCCACGTATTTATACCCATGTGGATGGGATGAATTTTAAGGCATCCAGGTGGGCCCGACTCACCCAGCCTATTCAATGGCCATGTCTGGCCCATGTATCAGAAACACAAGAAATGCTAAACAATTGAATAACTCAAGATAACCCCTTAATGTAATAAACCAAAGACTGAATGCAGAATAATTAACAGCATTTCTTTCCCAGCCATCTGAAACAGCAGAGAGACAAACTATGAACTACAGAGACACTGAATAGTCTGAATACAAGTAAAGATCAAAGAACAGCATCAAACTGAAGGGTGTCTCTTTTTTGTTTTGTTGTTCTTTGTTGCGTGAGTGAAACTTCACTGAATCAAAGAAATCAGGAGATAAAGCAAATCAAAGGCTTTTGTGAGCATCTATTCTCTGTTCTGATATTTTTATGCCACTGAGGACTTTAATCTGGATATCTCAGAAGTTCTTCCGTGAAGGAAACAGCCTTCCTAACTCAAAGACCCCACACAGAGCTCCAGTTCCAAAGTGAATTACGGGACAACTGGGATGTGTGTCTGCTTTTGAGTAGACACACATCCTTAAAGCTTTTATCCAAATATCTACCAAACAGAATTGTATGCATACATAGTCACAGTAAAGCAAATATAGACAAAAGAATACAAGAAAGTCCAAATTTGGCTCAACATTTTCTGCAAAAAAATAAAAGCAACTGTCATAGGTTCTCATGAAATGCATGTAGATCTTTCGGATCCCCAGTGAATGAATCAGACGAATTTTAGGAATCTCCAAGCTTATCTTCGGCGACCACAAGTGTTTAAACTAATGAACAGATTTTCATAAAGTTTCATGCTTATATCAACCACATAAGAGATATTCGCTGCACTGTGCTTCGATGGAATGTGGTCCTTAAAGCAAACTCCACACAGGTACAATAATACCACCAATTACACACTGCTGCTTTATGCTATTGGTCATGCCCGTACATATAATCTAGTACAACTATTCCCTGAATTTTGTTTCATCTTCAAGTGCTTGTATTTGCCGAGTTTTCCAAAGACACGTAAACTTCACTTTTTTTATTACAATGCTGGTAAATTAAATGCTTTTAAATTGACCATGACTCTTTTGTCTTTGTTCTCCCACACAGGTTTTGTGCTTGTGATTGGTCTCGTGACCTTCTACAGGATAGGACCCTACACGCACCTGTCCTACTCCTGCTATGTGGACATAGCAGCTTGCCTTCTGGCCACAATGGCTGCAGCCATGCTCATCTGGAA
Source organism: Arrhamphus sclerolepis (assembly GCA_037176975.1). Lineage (NCBI taxonomy): Eukaryota > Metazoa > Chordata > Actinopteri > Beloniformes > Hemiramphidae > Arrhamphus > Arrhamphus sclerolepis. The sequence goes on from JBAMYA010000011.1 coordinate 4,632,468, forward strand.
CATTTTACACCGGCGAGATGATTGTCTCGCACCTCGAGTAATAATCATCAGTCGCTCACTGGCATCACCTTTTCACCCACGTCTAGACAATGACTATGTGGAGTCGCCTTGCTGAGACATGAGACCACACAAGGAAGATCAATTAGGAGTAGTGGCCGGACGAGATTGTTTACTCGACAGCTCATGTTTTACTCTGGCTACATGCATTTGATGAGACCCACAGGAGGAAAAAGCATTCCTGTGGCCCCATAAAAGCTAGTTACCTGCAACTGTACACAATTTTTCCTTCTCATGCCCCTATAAATATATCAGATTTATTTTGCTGCTTAATGTGAAGGAGTCACATATTTAACTGAAATTATCATACAAAGCAGCACTTACGTTCCAAACATATCCACATATTGTATGGTGTTTCATGTATTCACACTTTGGTGAGCTATGTGATAGCCAGTATGGACTTTGTATGAAGACAGTCTGACATAAACTACCTTTATGAAACAATCAAGCTGGAACTTGACTTATTTTGTAAAAACTGCCCTCGTATGAAATGGTCCCCTGCAGAATTTTAAATTGGAACCAATGAAATCATAATATCAGGTTTACTCCTATTTATCTCTATCTTTTAAAGCTTTTTACCATTTAAATACATATTAATATTTAATTTTATTTAATATTTAACACACTGAGCAGTGATATTTTTATTACACCACCAAATTAGTTTTGTCACATAGTTGTAACATAAAACAGACAAATGAAAACTGACAAAATAAAATAAAAAGTGCATGACTAATAATTCATTTTAGGAACATTTTCTCCAACTGATAAAATCATCTATTTTGTAGTTGTGCTCCAATTACAAAACGACATTTACATTAGAAGATCTTATATTAACATTTCATTCATTTTTCACAGTAAACTATGATTTGCTTAATATAACATAAAAATGGAAGCATTATCAGAAGTATTATCGTAGTATACTTGAGATCATTTAATACTTTTATCAAGAGATGTTTCAATGTAGGTCCTGCGAGGGATGAACAAAAGGGGTACATAAAAACAATATTCAATTTAAATTCAATAAATGCATAACATCTATAATGTAGAACTATTCCAATAAGCTGGTTGTTGTTTGGTGTTAATGAAAAGACCTGACAAACAGACAACTGAGAACAGATTACAAGAGGTAAGATAAGTGAAAGGAAATAAATCTATTTTAAGTATCAGGAATCAAATTTTATCCTTTAGAAACTTGTAAGCTAATTCTGTTATGTTTAACATTTTATTAATTTACTATATTATCATTCCTACCACCTTTAACAGCATAAATAATCAGCTTTGTGTTCAGGTATCAAGTGAGCTGAATTTCAGAAAGAATAAAGCAATAGTTAGTAAGCCTTGAATTATCCCAAATACTGTGGAATGTAAAAGATTTGGGAACCTCTTGTAGAAATTTATGTTATTGAAATACTTAATACAGGAATACTACCACTCACAAATGTGGACACCCACAGAAATTTGAGCGTTTGCAGGCACTGCAGACACAAGACTAAAATATGAAAAACATACATATTTTAGCAAAAATACACACAGGTGCATAATTTAATGACAAGAGGATGTATCAAATTGCTGAGTACCTTTCCAGCAGCGACATAGATTAAATTTTATCATGTATTAAATACCCACAAATGACTTCTACAACAGAATAACAGTCCCATACACACTTTAACATCCACAAACAACAACAAGAGACTCAGCATGAAACGTTTGTCATGGCCATCACATTTCCTTGATCTAAACAGCATCTACATTCAGAAGAGCGAGGCATGGCCTAGGAAGCTCACAGAACCGAAGGCCTAGTGCAGGACAAACAGAAGAAAATCTCCCAAATGAGACTTTAAAGACTCTTGGCTGCTATGAAAAGTGTTGAGTTGTTGATATAGCTTGTCCAAACCATTACTTCAGAACTTTCTGCTTTTTTGTTATATGATTGTGTAAAATACAGAAGTTTTAAAAAAAAAAGAGCATTAAAATATCAAATAAGTGTGTTGTTTTTAAACGTCTAATAATTTCTTATTTAGTTAGATATTCACATTAGTGGAAATTATGTATGTCACCGTATGTGACTATAAGACGATTATTTTTGTATCATTTTAATTTTTGTTCTCATACATCACTGGCAAGTTTTGTGTTGCATATATAATTAACTATTAAAACTCGGATATTTTTCTAATAAAAGAGATCAAATCTTTGATTTAAACATTAGTGAATGTAAGAACATACAGTTTAACTATGGTCATTAATCACACACGTGGTCATTATGGAAAAATCACTTTAAGTGTCCTTTTGTATCTCCATTTGAGTCCCTCCTGCTCCTATAAACACTCCAAGTGCAAAAACAAACCACCCATCCATTTTCTTTGAATCAGTGGAATGATTTTGGTGTCAGGTATCATGTGCCGTTTAGATTCCTCCCCTAGTGTGACGTCAGTTTAGGGAAGACCCACCCTGGTACCACCCCTCACCTATCAACCCCTACCAGAGCCCCAACCCACTAAATTAGTCAAAGATCCACTGGTTTTGTTTTGCTGGTTTTATGAGCAGCTACGCCATGGCTACGAGCAAAGGCAGGTCACACATGAAAAGCTGTGCTGTTGTCTGCGAAGAACAGCACAAGTCCTTACACTTTCTCCCAGCCAAAGAGAACACAACTGTGCGGCTCAATTTCATTTTCAATGGCTGTTTTCCAGCAACAACCTTCAAGAACCTTGTTGGGTGTGCGAACCACTTCAGGGAAGACTACTTTGAGAAGTTTGAAAGTCAACAGTCAACAGCAGGAATAGCCAGCAGACTTGGTCTGACGGAGGGGTCTGTACCTACTGTCCGTGGCAAGTCAGCAGATGAGAGAGATGTAAGTACTCCCTCATCTTCCAGTACTTCCAGAACACAATATCACTGATGATGAGTGTCTTCTATAGCTCGACAATTTGTTAACCCCTTTGAGGTTGCTGTTTACACTTGTGTGATTAGATCACATCATTTTTTTTATGTGGCTACACAGAAATACTACATTACCCAGAGTGCTCTGGTCATGGAATAGTGGTATGTTCCATTTGTACTGGGAAGTCGGGATTTCCGAGGTCCAAGTGGGACATTTTACTACAATGCAGGGCATTCTAACAACGGCTAACAATAGCCGCTAACAATTGCCACATAGTTGCTTATATATGCACAAAGCAAGCATGACAATAGTTTTCGTAGACAGTGCCATTGCCATCTACTTTTCAAACTTTTTCTTCCTGCTTAATGTTAATTGGCAACTTTTTTCCGACTTTGTAACTAATACTGACAACTCAGCTATGACGTCATTCACAGCTCCGACTTCCGATTTAAATTGAATGCAGCATAGGCCTAGGTGGGACATGGCCAGCAACAACTTGTTTGCATTAAAGTGAAAGAGCCTTCCAACAGCAAAATCTGAAAGGGATTGAAACTGGCAAGAATAGAGCTGGTTAGATCTCTTTATGTGAGAGTGATTTTGAGCAAAGAACATCATGAACATGTTTTGTATAGCCTTCTGATGAATGTTCAATTAATTTATTCTAGAAGTAATACTGTCCAGAAGGAATTCAATGAAAACCCCAATCTTCATCTCTGGATGACAGATAAATTCCATAGTCGACACTTATGATAATCCTCAGTATACTTCACCTTATTACACAAAAATTGATTATAAAGTGTTTATCATTCATCCATTCACACTCCTAATTGTATCTTTTCCTTCATAATACTGGCATTCAGTGTTCACATCGACATGTGGAGGGGCTGGGAAACAAACTGCCAACATCATAACTGGAAGCTAACCAGAGCCACAGCTTCTATAAAGCGTTTTTAATAACTGGCCTTACTGAACTTAGGACATACAGGGAGCCTCTTTCCAGAAGACATATTTTGAGTACTGCAAGGTTACATTATGGCAGAGAGTACGTGGAATTTATAGGTCACATATACTTGTAGATTTCCGACACATCGGTGACTCCACTGTTCTTATGTGACAGATATGATCATCTCTGTTCTTTCCATCAGATATTTCATGATATGATGTAAAATACATAATGGAAATAAATCTGAGTTCTGGATCAAAAAGCTAAATTCAGACTTATTTATGAAAACCATTGTTTATTCAAAGATCTACCTCAGTGGCATAGGTCTCAGAAGATACAGCAGGAAATGCAGATTCCTGTGGCCTTAAAAAAAAAGAAAAAAAGGAAAAAAAAAATAGAAGCAGCCATAAAAATAGCTATCAATGAGGAATTAGTAAAACTGTCATCAGACCTATTAAAAATCTTAGAAATATCCGGCCAGTAGAATATGCTATTTTCCCATTTGTTTGTTTTTCTGCCAATTTCCCATTTGCGCAATGTTTGTACGTGTGAAGGCAACAGTACAGAAGAACACAGAATGAGTGCCTTGAATCACGTATTCTCCAGAAGATGTCAGACCACTTACATTTCTCTAAGAGACACACACATACACACACACAGCAATGACCACATACTTTGCTGTAATGATTTAATGTTTACAAGAATGGGAAGGGCACTCCTTTTGGACCAAACTGTCATTGGGGAACTTCTGTGTATCTGTGTGTGTGTGTGTGTGTGATTCAGAATATGTTTAGAAAATGACATCCCCTTAGAACACACCCGTGCACTAACAAAAACAGCCACTTATATACACACTGAAGAGTTCCTTCCTCAATACAGATACAAAGAAAGTCCTTAATCATGTCCTGTGTTTTAAAATCTTTTTCATGTTACAATATAAACTAATAAAAGTTTGCTTTTGTTGGATTAAATCTGGTTAAAAGATACAATATAGCACTTTTTTTCGCTGATTTTTCAAGTGTATAAATTAATGAGGCATTCCAACACTGATACAATCTTATTCTTGGAAGGATTTTTCCAAATTTTGCTACTTCCTTCTGTCTTTTCAGATGTGATCAAAATATCAATGAAAAGTAATAAAATGATGAATTGATAATGTCACAACTGCTGTCATACCTTTTGATGAGCTTGATAGACTTGAAGGCTTCATCCATATCACCAATTGTCAGGTAGAAGCTGAAGTTGAGCATGGCATCACGAGTGGCCTTCTCACAGTTCTCCAGGCCCACAAAGTCTCTCAGAGCTCGCCTAGACACCATATGGGGGAACTGGGCATGCCCCCCTTTTGTAGACTGGGGCTGTTGTGAAGGTGGTGAAGCATTCGTCAAAACAGGATCCCTTTCACCTGGCTGAGAAATAAAAAATAAAAAAAACGGAACAGAAAGGAAGATGTTATTTTAAGATTAATAACTAAAGAATGTCGAAGCATGTTGACAAATGGTAAATACAAAATTCTCGGGAACAGAAAGACACCAGGACTGGGAGGATTGGTGAACAAACCCAACAACAGAACACCACATAACTAATCTATTCATTTAATAAGTGAATTAGGAATTGGACACTGGTGGTGAGCTCCAGATATGTAATGAGTGCATTTGCACTGCTGATCTTTGGAGCCACCATGTTCATAACAACAGCACAAGGTATACACAATCATAACTGCGGGAAGTTGTGAGTCAAGAACACTGAAGCTTTTTGAATACATCAAGGGAGACATAAACTTACTTCCAGTCGAAAGACATCTCTTTTCCGAAATAAAAGCTGGGGTGTGTTAGATCAAACAAGAGTTTCAAAAAGGAGGAATGAATGGTATAAATAAAATTCCAACAAATATGTTAAAGTAAAACTTCAACCGCTTATATAACCAACTTTAAATTTTCCAAAGAGAAATGCTATACTTCCAGTATCAGATGAGCCTTCACATTCCCACTAAAAGGTCACTCAGACAGAGTTGAGTGTTCTCTGTGCTCACCTTGCAGCTGAAATAATAATAGGGCACATCCAGAGCAAGAAGAGCTTGCAGGCCTGAAGGTTTGGCGTAGCAGTCCTGCAGGAGGAGTCCGTGCTCCTGTGTACAGAAGAGTGTCACCACCGTCACGTCCACCTGAGAAGAGGGAAGGTGTCACGGTGTTAAACCATTTTTTTAACTGATCCGGTACTTTAAAAGACGACAATTTCCAGTCACTACTCAAATAAACAATATGTGTGCTTTAATAAACTCAACCCTTTCTTATTTTGCAAACTTTTATCTTAACAACTGTTCTATCTTAAGAGTTAGGAGCAGTGTTTTACCATGTCCAAATAATCACTTGATGAAGATTCAGAGCCAACAGGAACTGTCTCACAAACTAAAACTCGATGTTCACTCTCATCCCAGAAGTGAGACACAGGACAGAGACCACTGAGTTCAGTTCCTTGAATCTGCTGCCTAAAAAACAGAAGACCCATAGTTGCAGTTACAGTATGTGACCAAAAAAAAAAAAAAATCTAAAAGTCATTCTGTATAAACACAGCTAAGGCAGTCAAAATCAACTTCACCTACCTTTCATTTTCCTCTGAATGTGAGATACCACTGGATGGTCTGCCAGTGAAGAAGTCAAAGTATGTCACAGTGTCCATCTCAACATCATAAAAGTACATTTTGTGATCAGGTCGTCCATTAACCTGAGAGGAGAGATGTACAGTACATCCAATTTAGTTAAGATGCATGGGAGAAAGAAGCACCCTGTCTTTATACAATCAATATTTCAGAGAAGAAGTAGTGACTGTATGCTGTCCTTTCACCTGAGTGATTAGAATGCTGACTTGGCTTCCATTAGCATTACACTTGACAGACTTCAGAGCTCCCAAATTGGCGATCTGGTCAGCCAGGTTCTTAGTACTGCTGTGTGCTTTGGCATCTCTATAAATACAAAGAATATGTCAATAAAGAGACAAGAAACATCAACAGCATTCTCTTCAAACCACGTTTGAACTTCATACCTTCTAGAGAGGTCAAACACTCTAATGTGTGCTGTGTCTGTACCTATGACCAAAAAGGACTGGCACACATTAAGTAGCACAGGGTTTCCTTCTGCCTTGGAAAAATTTAAAAGCTGCTTTACTGTCCCCTGAAGGGAAAAGAGAAAAGACCGTCAGTCAAGGCTGCAAATACAACTTACATGAGTGTTGATGTTTACTAAGTCCCCATTATGGATCAGATGATCAGTTAAGGTTTTGGCAAACAGACCTGTGGTGTACGGATTTGTACCCTGTTTGGTTCCACGGTGTAAAGGTTCTCACCATGTACAGCTACCACATGGGACTCGCAAGGAAAAGATCCTGGGACATCAGAAGGATTGAAGGTAAGGAAAGTTGGTTTGGAGATTTGGACATGAAAAGAGTAAAACTACATTGAAAGGGAGAGAAAATGCAGAGCAGTGCTGAAAGCTGCATCTGCTATTCAGACTGATCAATGAGAGCTTAGTTTGTGTTGTACCTGTATTTCGTAAAACTGTCCCGGAGAGTTCATACACGGTAACTAGTTTGCCATTCCAGACTGTTACTGAGTCCTGTTGATGTGACAAAACCAGTCATGTCAACACAGAAGGGATTTCAATTTCTACTTATATACATTAGAAAAAAATGCAGAGGTCTTTCAGCTCTACTCTTACCTTGGTAACACACACTCCTTTAACGTGCGTATCAGACTGGAGAGCGAGTTGCACTCCTGAATTGAAGTTGGTGACACTGAGCTGTGTTGGGGTAAGCTGCACTGCTGCCACCTGCTGGCTGAAGTGGGCTGACATCTTATGCTCACAAAGGATCAGCACAGTCTTTGAATTGTTAGCTGCCAATAGATTCAAGCTGGAGCCCCACTGAAATCAGATGTCTGACTCAACTTCCTGATATCATACATAATTATCACAAGTACACACACACATGTTATTTCACTGCTAGTAATTTATAAATCACACAGCAGGAGGTTTATATGGTGGTGCTGACGATACCTGTAGCTGTGTTACATTTCCCTCTATTTCAGTGGGCGTTTGTAATTTCCACAGAGATTTGGCGTCCACTCTGCCACTGTTTGGCTGCGTCACCACCATCCTCCACATTGCTATGCGCCCATGAGAGGTACCAGCTGCTAGGATTTCTAAGGATTCCAACATGATAAAGAAAATGAGATTCTTGAGATCTGTACACCACCTTTAAATTTTCTATGTTAATAAAGGAGATAGTGTCAGGTTTTAGGTGTATAATGAACAGTGAAATTAAATATTGGACATTATCCTGGGTGTTTTATTTCTATATTTTCTGCACAATGTGATAACACTTCAGTTACCCTTCGATGAACAGTATGAAATACAGTTGATCATTTCTCCCCTCTCAAACCCCAGAGATTCATCAAGAGACAAAATGTAGTTCTCATCCTTCTCCAGGTCCCACAATCTGAAGAAGAAGAAAAAAAAGAAATCAAGGGGGAAATGATTATTGAAGCTAAAATTAAGTTGTATGTGTCAAGATAGCACATGTGAAAACTGACCTGATGATCTGTTCTCCTGTTGCTGTGATGAGAAGGCTGTTCTCAGTCCAAACAATATCTACATTCTCCCCAGACTTGCTGCTCAACTTAACCTGTCACAAGACATTAAAAATGGCTGTGCAAATCATCTAAAGCCTACATTTGTTCACTCTTGCATTTTTACACTTAAGACCGTATTTTTCAATCTACCCCATCCAATGTCAAGGCCAGTGGATACCTTCATCAACTCCTGTGCTCCACCGTCAGGTCCCAGCATGTACTGTGACAGCATGAGGGTCTCGGTGATCACAGCAAGGGCCTCTTTCCTCTCAAGGTAGAAAAGTTTCTTGATGGAGCCTTCCACATTGAAAAGTGTGCTTGTCTTACAATGTTCATCCACACTATGGACTTTTCCTGTGTATAACCATTCAAGAACAGATAAATAAAAATATTTAATGCCTCAGAGCATAAGATGTTCCTGTTTTGCAGAGATTTGGTTTTGTGTGTTTAGAAAGACTTTGCTGCTTTTATGCTTATTACTTTTAAAATCTCCTGCTTCATTAGGCAAGAAAAATACATATTCTTAAAATTTGTCTCTGAAACGCCACCACTCTTTTTTGTTACTGTTCAACAACAGAGTACAGCCATCATTGTGACATACACACAAACTACATATTTGTAGCCCGTGGTGGATTACAAGCATCTCCAAACTCAATCACAATGATAAAATCTTACCATCAGCGGAGCCGACGAAGAATGCAAGTCGCTCCTGAGGACCCATCTTCAGTGGGGCTCCTTTCCAGCTGAACATGTCCAGAGCATTCTCATCTCCACTCACAGATGCCCGAGCTAGCATTGCCACGTCACTGTTTATACAGTAAGGGTGCACTATCAGAGACTGACTAGAAATGACTCTTTTCCACTGCATCTAGGCTCAGTCTTTGTGGCTCAGTCTTTTTTCTGTTCACACTGCCACCTTGGACAAAATGGCTGCTTGAACTGGAAATCTCTCTCTTATTGTCATATATTATTAGACTAGTTTGCTAACTTAAGGAAAACCAGTACAGAAATATTCAGATTTAACATGAATACAAATTGCTTCAGGAAACTACTCTCCTCCTTCACTCAGCCTATTTGGCTGCCATTTTTTGAACACGTCACTTGTTTTTGACCTGCGGAAAGCCTAGAACCACTGTACAACTGACAAAAGGCAAAGTGAACCATGAGCACTTCAAGCTCACAATTCTTAGGTTAATTACATTTTTCTGCAGACTTAAAGCAAATCAAACATTTGTCTGTGTTTGTTTGACATGTTCACAGAGGCCTTTTAGTAAAAAATGGTCACTAATCACTGTTAAATAGTTTTGAATGAAAGGGCAGGGACCCACACGAAGAATAGTTTGCTACTTACTCTCCAGGTGAAGCAGGTCTGAAGATGCAGCAAGTTAAAGGTTTGTTATACTCATGCTTTACTAGAGGGTTTCCTTGACGTTTCCCTCTGGCATCTATCCTCCATACTGCTAAAGCTCCATTCTGTTAATAAAAAATTAAACTATATTTAGAATAAAAAGAAAGTTAGCGCAATATTTACAACTGTATGTTGAAAATAACCAGTCTTTCCCATGCCTGATTACCTTGAAAAGGCTCTGCTAAGTATGCTAAATTGTTAATTCAGCTTCATCTACTTATTCCCAAAAATTGTCATTCTCATCACATATGAAAAATTGACTTATTGGCTATAAAATAATCACTGTGTGGATGACATATATATATGTAGCAGCATGTCTGTATTGAAAGTTACTGTTTACCACATACCTGATCACCAGTAACCAAGCGGCTACCAAAGCTACTCCACTCAAGCAGTGTGATGCAGGATGTATGTAGAGTGGGCAGTACTGTTTGATCTCCAGAGGGGTGTGTCAGCAGCACTACTTCTCCATTCTCCCAGCCTAATGCTATCACTGTCTTTGAGGGATGCCAGCGCAATACAGTGGGCTGATGAGGGCGTTCTACATGGCAACTCTCCACATACTCACCCTGTGTATGGACAAAACTCAGTATCAGCATGCTCAATTTTATAGTGTAAAACAATATTCACTGACAATGAACATAAACTAAACACAAAAAGTAAGGACATTTGTGTTTGGTAGGTTATTTTTATTATTCTAACAATGCTTCTTAGCAATAAATCTTGACTGTTGGAAAGCCTGTTTATTCCCCTTTGAAATGGTTCTACATTTGCAAGGAGCATGTATTTGTGGAATGGGCAGTACAGCTTTTTTGATTGATTTCTTTCTTTATTTCGAATACAAACACAAATGAAAAAATATGAACACCAAATACATTCAATGTCATGTTCGAAAAGGAGCAGGAAGAATTTAAAACAAAATGTATTAAATCCTACCCCTAGTCCATATACATACACACACCCATATATATATGGCCCTGCTTGTTTTTTGTTTGGTTATCATTACAGACTGTAAAGACTGGAAGGTGGCCACTAATATTGTTTACCAATAATCCACTTACTGTATTGTTATCCATTAATGTTGCACAATGAGCTGTGATTCGGCTGGGTCTGGTAATTTTAGGATAAAAGCCAATACTGTATAGTGTGTTAATAAAATCATCGATCATCTTGTGTTTATTTGGATTTAACAAATCTATATTAAAATTGTCACCAATAAACATGAGTTTATGATTTAAACTTGTGTAGTGATCCTCCATCCAGTTTTTAAAAGTGTCTATACTTGAACCTGGATGTTCTATATATAAAGCTTACAATGATGTTTGTTTTTTTCCCTTTTTGTTCTACTTATCTCTATTGTTATACATTCAAGCACATTACCTACCACAGTTGGTGTATTTTCTATCAACTCAATTATAATTCATGTCCACATACATAGCTACACCAGCACCAATTTTGTTCCTCCTATTCACACACAACAGCTCATATCCATCAAGTCCAAAATCCATGCCCCTTTCATTGTTAATCCATGTTTCTTATATTAAAATAATATTAAATGGCTGTGTGAATTGATTTAAATAGTCCTTGAAATTACTGAAGTTAGCATATAGGCTTCTACTGTTGAAGTGGATTAATAAGATTTTATCTTCAGTCTTAAAAGTACTTTTATATGGATCATCTGTATAATAGTGGCAATCATTGTTGTTCAAGAAAAAAATAATTTCTGGGTCAATATCATTTTCAATGTCCTGTGTATTTAAAAGTATTTATTCCAGATGATCCAGTTCGACAAGTCTTCTTAACGATTGCTCCGATTCAGGATGTGTAAGAGTTAAGTCAAATGTGTTATGAAGTGTTGTGGTTCAACACTGAGTATATGGGGTGTTCCTATGAAACATCTGTTAAATACTCTCAGCCAATGCCAAACAGTATTGGGTTTTTTTTTGTTTGTTTGTTTGTTTTTTGCTGTTGACTCTTGTTTGGATTGGATGATTGAAGCCTGTCAAAACAAGACATACTGGCAACATAACAAATTTAACAAACAGAAGCCTTAGTAGCATGTGGAAGAACCATGCACAGCCACAACAGCCTGGCACCTCATCCTCATGCTGCCCAGCAGCCTGGTCACACACTACTGTGGGATGATTTCCCATTCTTCAACCAGCATCTGTTGCAAGTCAGCCAAAGTGGTTGTGATGGTCACTCTGGGACAACCAGCACACTCAAACTGCAGGACTCCAGGCAGGCATCCTCTCCACTCCCAAATTCTGGAGGTAGTCTCTGATAAACCCTGCTTTTTGGCAGCAAGTGTTGTCATCTAGGAGGATGAAATTTGGTCCCAGACTGTGGAAATATGTGATTGCCACTGGTTGGAGAATTTCCTCTCAATATCTGTCTGCACTAAGAAGGCCTCCAATGATGACAAGCATCATTTTTCCAGTGATGGAGATGCCCACATTATCAAACCTACCTCCACCAAATGATGATAATTGGTTGGCATTGGCAGAGAACATTTGGCAAATCTTTCATGGGCGAAACAGCATATTTAGCTTACTTAGCGCTGCTGCTCATCCCAGAAATGCATGTTTATTTCACATGTGGCACCATTTAAAAGGGAAATAAATAACCTTTACAACAATATACTATTTACTGCAAGAAGCATTGTGATTTCCATTCTTTTTTAGCTTAGTTTTGTAATAGTAGTCTAGTGTGCTCTCACTCTCTGTCAGAGTACAGCCCTGTATGCCCAATATTTACCTGCTGTAGATAGATGTCTACATTTCCTCCAGTTCCAGGACTGATGGAGGCAACAGCCAGCACAGGAACTGTCGAGTGCCATGCCAACTGAGATGGTACATCATTGCTTTCAGGGGTCTCTATACGGTGGTCAAAATACACCGCCATGTCCCAACTGTATATCAAAACCTGAAAGGGGGAAAAAAGCACACGAACAAGAGATGGGAGCTGGGCTGAATATACAGATCGGTAATGTATCGATTCATGCTTTAAATGCACTGTTTCATGGTTGTTGTACAGCTTTATAACCCTCTGACATATACGTATAAGTTAGTGAATTGATGTTCTGGGAGATCGCATCTAGATTCACAATCTCTGTCATTTCACTAACAAGGAGGTTGTCTCAGCTGGTTCTTAAATGAAAAGACAAATCTAAGCAACACCGTGGATTCCCCATAAGGGGTTGTGGGGTATTCGCAGCGGATAGTCATTATTATTATAGGCGGTAATATTTATATGGAGGGATGACCGAGCTCATCAAGCTTTAACTAGCAGCTAGCTGGGCTAGCCAAAGTTAGCATTCACGGTTCATCAACGCCGACTTAAAACTAAGAAAACCGTTTAGTTAAGTTTTTGTGACTTACCGCGGTGTAACTCTCTTCAAACTAACAAAGCCATTTTTTGTTAAAACTTGGAAGACATGGATAGTTTCTTGGAGCGTTGTTATAACGCCTCCTATGTTAATAAAAAAAAAGCGTCTCTCCCAGTTGCCCGTGACAACCTCAAGCTGGACAGGAGGCGGAGTCACGGAAAATAACGACGATTGCCGGGTCAACCCGAATCAATCTTCGCGTTTGTCTCGGCTCCCCCTGCTCTTTGGTACAGATACGATGAGACACTAGGACATGTTTGACGAAGACAACTTCCTATTCGATATGTCCTTCGTAGTTTTGTCTGAGGGCCATGCAACTTTGTTGGGATCCTCTTCCACTGCTGTCACAGGGTGGGTAACTCCTGTCCACAGGTTTTAGCTTGCAGTTGAGGGCAGTTGTATCTTCAGTTCTGAATGCAGATTCCCGGGCTCTCAATATGACACAAACATCGAATTTAGCCGAGTGGCAATATCCCATGGACACTTGTTAAGGTAGTCCATGGCACCTATTCATTTTCTTCTTCTTTGTTTCTTTTTTGCTGTTCCCTTAAGGAGTCATCACAGTGAATCACCAGTCTCCGTTTAACCCTGTCCTCTGCATCCTCTTCTTTTGCATCAGCTGACTTCATGTCCTTCATCATGATGTCCATAAATCTCCTCTTTGGTCTTGCTGTAGACCTCCTGCCTGGCAGTTCCAACCTCACCATCCATCTACCGATATATTCACTATCCCTCCTCTGTACATGTCCAAACATCCGTCTGGCCTCTCTGACTTTCTCTACAAAGCATCTGACATGTACTGTCTATCAGACGTACTCATTCCTGGTCCTATCCATCCTCATCACTCCCAAAGAGAACCTCAACATTTTTAGCGTCTGTGACCTCCAGCTCTGCTTCCTGTCTTTTCCTCAGTGCCACAATCTCTAAACCATACATCATTGCTGGTCTTATCATCTTTTAAATCTTCCTTACATTCTTGCTTATGCTCTTTCATTACACCTGTTTCTCCTCTTGTGTTGGGTTGTGGGGGACAATGACAATATTAGGAAAACATGAGACATGCCATATATATTATAATTGAAAATTGTGCTGATAATGACTTATGATATATAAACTAATACTTTACCCCTGATAGCATATGGCCTAATCAGACACACACACATTTTTTTTTTTTTTCGTTTTCAAGAGCGTGGTGGTGACGGTGTGTGTGTTTGTGGAGGGGGGCGCAATCTGCAACAACACTCTCCATATGAAGAAGCACCTAAATAAAAAAGCTCAGACAGCAGTGATGTTCAGTCAGATTAGCCAAATTTATTATTAGCATTTAGAGTATGGTGTATTTATAGTGCTTGGAAAATAACAGACAGCCATTTATTGTTTTGTTTTTTTGCAATAATGATAAATATTCAATATATTGTGGAAGCAGTCTTCATCAAGCGGCACGTGAGGTTCCCTTTCCTTTACACTGTCCTACAAACAACAATGCACACCCGTATGTAAAGACAATTTAGAACCAACAAACAATGCATGCTTTTGCACTGTGGGAGGAAGCTGGACCACCCAAACCAAGTTCAAGCCAAGAACGTTTTTTGTTTTTTACCGTGAGACGACAGTGCTAACCACCACAACACCATGAAGCCCTCAGCAGGTGAACTATATTCCTCATGTTCCACACTACTTATGCCAACTTCCTGAACATCTGCCAGGCCTTTGAAGCAATCGTGAAGCATAGGGACACAGTGCAGTTTTCCTGCCAGGAAAATGGAGAAGTGATATGAGGACTCAGGGTGAATTTATGTACACTGTCATGTGTTTTAACCTCAAGAGGTAACGGGGACGTGCTGATGAACCTTTGGCCTGCATTCTGCAGGTGTCCAAGGTCTCCTGCAACCAAAGACAATGCATTTGGATGCAGTCTATGTATTAATATTAGACCAAAATATTACATTTGTCAAAAAAAAAAATCTCAACGTACCACTTTGAATCAATAATTACAAAAAGCAAAATAAAGTTGTACTTTATTTAATAAAAAAATATTCAGTCTTATTCTATCGGAGAAATTGGCTAAAAAAAAAAAGATAACCAAATTACACCAGGATGTGGAGAAATCCATGACAAAACGACTGTGCATTTGAAGTGTGCACAGTTTCAGGACATACAGAAGAACACGTTTCAATGACAGTGTCCACACAAAGTAGTAGTACTATTTCTGTTATTTGTGAATGCATGTATGCAGATAGATGTATGCATGCACAGGATGTCCTTTGGAAAAAAAAACACAAGAGTACAGAGAAAGGCTTGCTTGTACAGGAAAAAACATGGAAAAGGATGTCATCGTAACTTAGGAATTTATACTTTTCAAATATACATGTGAAGAACAAAAAGTGGAACCCCGTTGTTTATTTTCTCAATAATTTATTTGGTCCAAAAATGATATGCCATCTTACTCGACGAGCATAATATGTGTTTCTGCAAGGTCATTCATAAGTATGCCTTTTTTTTCCTCCTTTGCTTAGCTGAATGTTCCAGGATATGGGGGGAAAAAATGGCGAAAAAATAGAGTAAAGCACATGCAGTAGTGGTTCTCAACCTCAACGGATATCCTTCAGCAGATCAGCAGGATCATCCATTTCAGGCAGACCTACCAACTGTGTCAGTAAATATCTGGGCCATAATTTCGACCAGCCACAGTACTCAAAACTATGAGGACGAGTGAGTTTGAGGAAGCACGGTGATCTTTGTATTTTCCCATGCTTTCAGAATTTTCATTGCTCACTGCTGGTGTTGTGATCATGTATCCAGACTCAGTGCCTGTGGATCTTGTAGTTGTTTCTTCAGGGTCTTATCCAACAGTACCAAACTCTGCACTGCTAAACTTCGGCAATCTGCATCAGGGTCTCCTTCAGCTACATCTGTGACAACAGAAACAGCACAGAAAAGATAATATGCAGCTTCCAAGTGTTGTAAGAACAAGACGCACTGTTAAAAAAAGAGCTTTGTCCTTTGCATTGAGTAATTTCAATTCCATGTCATTTAAATGCAGAAATACTTGTATCCTTTTAGGGGATTAAAATAGAAACATAGTCTTTTTTTTCTTTTTTTAAAGTTCATGCGTCAAAGTTACAGTACAGGACATCCTGGATATTCATCTACTTCCCATAAATGCTCAGTCCAGCTGTACATGAGTGTATTGTATGTGTTCGTGCATAAAGGACTGAGTGTGCGTTACTGAAGAAATATCTGACAGGATGATGACATGATGCAGGTGTAGTCCCTGGCCAAAGACCAACTGCATTATATTAAATTTTATGATTTAGAGTAAATCTATTTTTATTCATTCATCACATGATGCAGTGTCCGGCAAGTACACTTTTAGATGATCTGCTGTTTAAGTGGCTGGAAACTGGAAATACTCCAAAAAGACACATTAAACCAGTGGAGTGGATACAGTCCACATGAAATTAATTGTCTTTCATACAAAACTGAATTGACTCAACCTACATTACTCACCGTGTAACAAATAAAGAATATCTATAAAATCTTGTTGACTTTAAAGTACTTGAAAGGGAGATGATATGATGAATTTAAGCACACATTCTGGATTTTGTTGCAATCTTAACAACTGACATGTACTGTCACTTTAAGGACATCTAAATGTCATCCTAATAGGCTCGATGAACAGCTAAAATCATCCTAATAGGACATCCTAATAGCCTCAATGAACGACTAAAATCTCTCGCATGATATTGCAATTTAACCAAAATTCAAAAGTCATGGGCAGAAATATGCAAATAGAAAGTTAAATTCATTGGTTCAAAACTTACACATGATGCCCCATGAATTCAGTCAAACATCTCTGAAGTTACAAACTACAGCAATACTGAGAAGTTAACTTTTTATTCAAAAAGACATTGCAATTTAACAGCAGACCAATTCAACAGTGGGTTACCCTGAGCGCAGTGCCAAGCATTAAAAACCTTATGGAATTGCCAATAAGTAATCTAAGCAGTTAATAACCACGTTTGAACCATGTGGGACCCAGACTCAGCTCAGGAAATGTAACTGTTATTGTTGAATCTTAAGGCAATAAAGGTATCAAGGACATTAAAGGTCTTCCTACAGCACGCCAGTCCAGTCAAATATTTTTATTACAAAAATACTAGGGATGCCTATGAAGACTTTTGCACTATATGTGTGTTTGTTTTGTTTTTTCTTTTTACCTGCCAGCCAAGTTCTGGTCTCAAACAGCTGGTCGCCAAGATCCACCAGCAGGCTTTGACCGGGCATGCTCAGAAATACAGAACAGACAGCAAAGAGGACGCCTCGTCTCACCATCCTTTTAAAAACAAAATTCAACGACGTCAAGTCAAAACGTCACATTTAGCTCAACTTAAGTGTCTTTTTTTTCTTCTTTTTTTGAATGTGCAAACTCCGACGTAGCTAAGTGACATGATGTTTCTAGAAACGGACTGCACCAATATAGTTAATCATGGACATAGTTATTCAAGAACAAAAACATTTTTGGTTTTCCATAAATATTTCCTTTGAATTCAAAGTCATTTCATCATTTCACAGAAAGACATATCAGTCAGACGTACTGGTCCACATGGTAGCGAACTGTCCACACAAAATCCAGCAGCGCACATCCCATCTGTGCAGCTACCTAGACAGAAAAAAAGTTTGGCATTAGGATATAATAGTATTTGTTTTATTATTATTGGTTGTATATAAAATCCTGACAGCATGGAGAAACGTATGGAGAAACAAAGAAGTTATTCCTACACATCCTGCATTTCATCCTGCAAAACATTCCAATAAATAAATAAATAAAATCATGGCAACTGAGTGCGAATGACGATGTGAGCAAGAAAACAATGTCCCTATTTAAAAATGGTGACAAAATAATACCTAAACGGTTGCATCAGCTGGCATCCTGAATCCCTGAATGTCTTTTAGATGTTGTGAGAAGGAAAGGCAGCATTACAAAGAATAAAAGTCTGACTGCACCGACTTTATTTACAGAATGTTTGCAGGCTTGGAATGCAGAAATGGATGTATATTAACAAATAAGATTAATGTAAAGAGGGAAAAATATTGGGGTTGCAATGGCAAATATACACAGACATATATTTGCCTTTTCTATAATACCTTTTTTTAATGTATATCTCAAAACTATGGAATCAAAATTCAAATGCTCGCAATTGAAGTTGACAATAGATATTTCATTACGACAGGATACTGTACACTACCGGTGCATTTACTGCTAAGTGCATAAAGAGGCCCAGGGTGTGGATCAACCTGCCCAGTACGAGATGGTCACTTCCCAGCAAGTCAAAGGTCAACTCAGGCCTGTGAGAAAAAATGTTTCAATATTTTTGTTGAACACTTCATTGCAGAAATTATGATTACTGACTTTTGAAATTTTTCTGCCTAAAGCAAAACACCTACTTATCATAATTCCTGAGAAGAGGGAAAAAGAAGTATCCCGCAACAGGAGCATAACTGTTTGGGGTAGCCTTAAGTGCAGGTTGTGTGGCTCCCTGAGGCAACAAGACAATAATTAACTAAGCAGCTCAAGATATTTTAAAGGCAGATCAAAATGTTTGTCTTATTAAGTACCTTGGAGATGCGTTTAGTCTTGCTTTGGATCCGTTTTTCTACCACTAATCTCCAGTGAACAGGGTTTTCTCCTGGGTACGGAGTCAGATCACTGCTGGAAGCAATGCTAATGGATGGAGCGCTCTCTTTGGTGACTGGCTTAGATAACTCCTGAGCTGCTACAGCAAGGACCTACAACACACAAAAAAAGACCAGCTTCATAGTTTGAAGGTGCGTGGTAAGGATTAAGCATGGTGACATCTAACAACAAACTTGTGGACGGTATACATAACCACTTTAAAATGTGGAAAAACTTTTGTTTTCACCTCCAAGATGTCAAGACGCTGGCGCAGGCTGTAATTTAAAGAGTAAAATTCTGCCGTCAAATACTGAGTGACCTAACAAAAAAAACACAAAAAAAGATGAATGCATGCTTTAAGAATTTCAGTTTGTAAGTTCAACTTCTTTGGCTTTGATACAGTGTAGAGAGTAAAGGGAATCATACGGGAATGCAGTCAGTGACAGCGAGAGCCACCATGGCTGCCTGTCTGAGATTCAGGAAGCCATCGATGTTGTATTTATCCTCCATGTGAAGAAGCACTTTGGTCATCTGAACACTAATCTGAAAAACAAAACAAGTAAAAAATTAACTATAATGTCAAGAATGATCTATAAAGAAAGGAAAAAAAAACAACTTTAAAAGTTGACTTCGATGTGAAACTTTAGGGTACCTCCCTCGCTGCAAAGACGTTCTTCCGAACCAAACTCTCAGCAACTGTCAAACTGAGCTCCACGCGCTCCGGATCCTCTGACGATATCAAAGCTGTGTTTCGATTGACATATAGGAAAAGTTATTTGGAGCCAAGCACTCAGCATTTTAAAAACAACTGCAGACGAAGATGATCTGAGAGAGAGAGAGTAATTAGACAAATGGACTCCTACTTTCCAGACAGTCTCTGAGGTAGCGAGGTGGAGATGTCTGACTCATCTTCTGGTCTCCAGACATATCGTATGGAGTGAGCTCATCATCACTGCATTGATAAAACAGTTGCGGTGAACAACACACTTTCATCATACCTTCATGGCTTTGGGCCTTAATGACTGGGTGACTGGACAAATTCTTACCTGTCAAGGTCCGAGTCGGCCTCAGTTTTTGAGGACTGAGATGTTGACTGATTTTGCGAGGATATGTTCTGAGAGACTGGAACGGGTTTACCAGTCTCCTCAGGGGTGTCATCTCTGCGGATGATAGATTAAATAAAATAGCACTCAGAGATAAATGATCACTCACAAACTCTGTGTGAGCACTTAAGACTTTTAATTTTCTCCTTTATTCCAGCACTATAAATGTGATCACTTCAATCACTCTATGGTTAAAACTTTAAACTGAACATGATGTTGGAAGGTTGATTTTTCAAGCAATTTTACATGAGCAGTCCAGTCCTAACCCCCACCTGCTCCCCGGGCGCTGCACCGCAGCACCCCACCGCTCTGGGTCCAGCAGCCCAGATGGGTCAAATGCGGAGAAAGAATCTCCCCACGGGGATGAATAGTAGTATATTTAAAAAAAAAACAAAAAAACATGGCGATGTTTGGCTGTCTGCTCTACATATAATAAAGACATGAGCGAGAAATCAAAGTTGTCTTACTTTTTTTTCTACTTTCATTTTTTGATACTTGTTTAGATTGCTGTATTTATTTATTTATTTGAATGTGTAGCCTGTGAGTTTGCCAAACTTGTGTTGTGTTACTGATGGCCTTCCTGCTGTCAGAGAAAACTGGGAAAGAGGCAGATGGATTGTCACTTTTATAAACAGCACCAGTTACCGTAGCTTTGGCACTACAGCCACACCACCTACAGGATGTTTTCAAATAATATTATGGTGATTTGAGAATATATTTTGTGAAATGCAAATGTAAGTGCAGAAGACTTCTGTGAAGCATGTTGGGTTGTCTTTGTGTATCAAACCTGCTATACAAATCAACTTGCCTTCCATTGCCTTGCTAAGAGACTGTAATCCAAAAGAAGCAGTTCCTGAGAGTTTTAGGAACACACTTACTCATTCAAAGGCTCGGGTTCAGATGTGCTGGGAGTCATGAGAGATAGCAGCTCACAGATTTCTTCATCCCGCTGATACTACAACACAACACAATCAAAGCTCAGCTAAACGACTCACAATAGCTTCTCAGGCAGAATACCAGTCAGATGTTTTGAAACCAAATGGGCTAAAAGTACATCTGGCACAAGTTGCAAACTTGGGGTTCCCACTCTTTCCCTGAAGTTATTTTTTCCAAGACATTTTCAGAGACCAGTTATCACATCATCCACTAACACATTCCCGTCTCCCCCATTTTTTGGAAGTGTTCTTTTCTACGGTTGTAACTTGCATTCACCCAGATTGTTTCTATGTTTATTACTCAGACATTTCATGTGCAGTCTATGGCTATAATTCTTCTATGAAAATAATGATGACAAATTGTATCATTGAATAACATACACACACCCACAGATTACAGCGTAGCACTTCATTAGCATGAAAAACTGAAGTTACAATGTTGCGTTGTGCGTCCCTCGCACGTGACTCTTTAAAGCTGACAAACCCCTGTTGCCAACATCAAAAGACTAAACTTGCAGTATGCCCTGTCTATATCTCCTGACACCTCTCCTAACCAGTCCCTGAACTGGTTTATCACCTGACACCTCTCCTAACCAGTCCCTGAATTGAGGATCTTTTGAATTTGGACTGTCTTCTTGACACTATCAATCACTCCTGTAATAGGAGGACAACACACACTTGAAACTGTCTATTCCTGCCCATTGTTGTTGTTTAATCAACCATTCAAGCTCGTTGAATTGATTTGATTTGTTTAAAAGTTACAAAATAAAGTCAAACTGACTGATTGATAGCTGTAATGCTAATTTAGCCATGTTAAATCACATTCACTTATGCTAACAAAAGTGGAAATAAGAAACACCAGCGGTTCAAATGAACATGTAATAGTTAAAGTTGTCTAAGTTTCAGGATGCCTATCTCCTGTGGTCTCAGTGAGCATCTCGCTCTGTTGACAACTACTTTCATTGGACGTTTGACCTTTGTTCTCATTTCCCCTATGTTTTCCATGACTGGAAAATTGGTCAATCAGGTTTTCCAGGACTCGTGGGAACACTGAAACTTTGTTCACCTGAACTAAACATCAATTGTACCTCAAATTTGAGCTTGGTTCCACTGAAATCCATACGGGAGCTCAGGCACTCTCCCACCACCATGCCCATAGTTCTGATGCGGACCACACTGCTGTCCAGGTGGCTCTGCATCCCACCCAGCATACACTGAAGTAACTCTGAAAATGACACAATGCAGAAGGGAGAGGTGAAAACAATAACCTCCTTATTTTAACAGTGCTGCTTCAATTGCTAATGTTACTACTACTTGATAGCAGGAGTTAACACAGTATGATCTGCAATTAAAGCAATTGGAATCAACCTTAGTTTCCACATAGCAAATTGTATGTTATCTCTATTATCGATAAAGTCTATGTGAAAGCACAGAAGTATTTATATAAGATGTAATCTAAATCCTTTTAAAAGCAAGAATTGGTATTATTACAATTGACGTTTACCTGAGCGAAGCTCCTGCAGCTCTGAGTCCTTCAACAGACTCACAGTCAGCAGTAAGGCCTTACTGACATAGAACTGCTGCTCAAGAGGAGTGTGTTTTACTGCACTGGGGTTAGCCCAGGCCTGTGACAAGGACCTTAACACCTAACAACACACATACATAGATATATATGAAAACCAAAAAGTACTCGATATCAAATACTATAATATTTAGATTAGATCAGGCTGCAAACACTTTGATTCACAAACCTTTATGAGAAGCGGCCTTCGATCCCTGTCTGCTGCAAGGTAACCCAAAATAGTTCTCAAGACTTGAGTCTGAGGAAAAAGTGCAGACACATGACATGAAACATGTGCTTCATATATTATGCAGTGTAACACAGTAAGTTGCTGCATTACCTTATACTTATACTGCAGTAACAATAGTTTATGAGTCAGGACAAACTGAGCTTTCTTATTTGTCAGCGCTAGATTTCCAATGATCCTACCCAATGCTTCAGGTCTGAGGAGGAAAAAAAAAGCATGGAAGAGACTGATTTGTTAATAGACAAAGAAAATTTGAAAATATTTGTTTAGATCGTATGTCTAATCAAGCTTGACCACTTTACCTGCTGACAGCCTGCACCAACCCAGTGAGCACGCTCTCCATCCATCGCTGGGGAACGTTCTCCAGCAGCTTCCAGCAAACCCTCTGCCACACCATATCTGACTGTGTGCAGACAGACAGTCGAGGAGCCATGACAGCCAGGACCAAGCCTGGAAGAGAAGAGTGCATAAGGAGGATCAATATGATCCGTTGTCACTGTGTACTCTGCAAATAATCCTGAGTTCATATATATATATATATATATATATATATAGTTCATATATTGCAAAAATCAGAAAATAGAACACAGCAATATCTGAGAAAACACAAATGTTTTGTTCCATTTTGTTTTAGCAGCTTCAAAACTGTTTTTGTGTAATGTTACTATGTCTGGTGACTGGCTGCATAATCTCAAATTCTAATTTAACAGTAGAACAGCAGAGCTGTGTGATGAAGCAAAAAAAAAGTTTGATGCCATCAAAAGTGGCAGGTGTAAACCTCCATTAAAAATTTCATCTAAATCTTATTGTCACACCCTGATTGAAAAACATGTTTTAAAATAAAAGAGCTAAATAAAGACTGAACCAATTTAAAAATGATCACATTATTATTATTACTGATGATAAACTACCCAGTGACCAAGAAACCTACAGAGTAAACATGCTATAACAATGGAAACTAATCCAAATTCACAATTACAGCTCTCCATGTTTTGTTTGTTTTTGTTTTACCTTCCAAAAAATGTCATTAAACTCACCACTGTGCCCCTGTATGCACACTTTTCCAAGTGTTTGAGCCACAAAAGCCAAAGAACAGTCCGTGCCATCTAAAAATAACAAACACAAGTTACACAAAAACACAAAGGATATTTCAATAATACTTTAAAACACAATGTCGTTACCACAACCTCTGAGTGCCTTGCAGCTGCGCTCCAGGGCAGTGAGCATCGCTGTGGCCAGTAGTGGGTAATACTGCTGAGGAAGAAAAAGAGGTCTGTTGTTGGGATGTAACTTGTTGGCTGTAATATCCGGCAGTGCGCTTATACGACCCAGCAGAGTTTCTCTGAGCTGGGGAGAGTCTGTTACTGCTGCCTGCAGACAGTAGGACCAGAGCAGGTCAGCGAGACGACCACTGTTAAGGAACTTCTCAGTGATGCTGACCAGGTGGTCCAGGCCTGCAGTAGGTCTGCAGTGGAGGAAATATATTAGTATGAGATGAACAGAAAAAAAGTGCATAAACTTCCGTGTTCACTATTCTGTACCACCCACCTCAGCTCTCCTATGGCTCCCACTAACACCAGAAACGACTGCTCTGGAGGGCCTTTGAGGAACAGGCTGTCCCATAGCTGTGTGCGCTGTGAGGCTGAGAGGCTGAGCATCCAGTCAGCCTGGATGCTGCTGATGAGGAGCTGGAGAGTACGACAGTAGTGAGCTCTCCTGAACTCCTCCCGCTGAGCAGAAGAGACTGGACTCTCCAGCCCATCATCCAGGTAGGAGTTGAGCGTCTGGAGAGCGGTTATAACGTCTCGATAATCCTTGGATGACGTGATTGTCCGGAAACACTGGGCTACCCTGAGACAAACCTCAGTATTGGTGACATTTGGCTCCATTGTTTATTTAAGCATAAACTGCGGCTAACGTGGTCGCTGATTCTCTCTCTCGGTTTCTGGATCTCTTGCTCCACTCTGCAAGTGATGTCCCACCGTTACGTAGAAGAAACAAACCGTTTAAGACGACATAATCATTATTATTGTCCAGATAGCTTCACCGTGTTTTCCGTTATAATACATACGCAAGTAAACTTTTTTTTATCAAACAAAAACTTTAAGAAATCCAATTGGTGTTGTGGATTTAATGCTAATTATGATAATATATTTGTATATTTTCTTTACCACGTAAAATTTGCAGACAAACTGTCAGTTCAGCACGATGGCACCGTTTCGTTTCATTTGTGCTCCATCAAAATACGACCGTACAGGAGGGGCGGAAAAGAATCGTTCCGGTGCATGTCTGACTAGCGACAACACACACACACGCGAATGTTCTTATGCAATGTTTATTATTTAAAAACAAATTTAAGATGTGACAGAAAAGGGTGGGGTTTTTTTTGTTTGTTTGTTTTTTGGGTGGGGTTGGGGGGCATGGCAGGGATTAATGACATTCCATTGATTTCAGTGGGGACATTGATTTGACATATGAGCTATTTGACTTACAAGCTCTGTCACAGGACAAATCAAACCGTAACTCAAGGTACTGTCGTGTGGATGACATAAAAAAAATACAACTCTCACTTCTCAAAATTCTCAAGAAAAGTAACCACTCAGAAATGAAAATAAAACGTGGTTTCTTCTTAAGGTTTAGTAATTTTTGGGGGATGGAGAATGGAGAAATTCAGGCTTAAAACAACATCGTACTAAGGACGAACGCCTATTTTTGATCAACATGCTGTTTTTGAAGTACTGTAGATTATTATTTATCCATAATCTCTGGTAATAACTATTATATACACTGAACTACACATACACTAAATGCATTCTTAAGATGAATATTTTATTAATTTAACAAGTAACACAACTGAAAGAAAAACACAAAACATTTATGAACTAGTTTACAACGCTTGATTCAGTCTTGATTCATGACTGACAGACTACAATTCCAGTCTCCAGTCTTTGCACGTTGAAGCTGTGCTGAGTCCAACTGGAGACACTGGGCATGGAACGAGCGACAAGTGTCACACTGAACCTGCAAAGGGGCAAATGTAATACATTTATGTAAAGAGACATTCAAAGTATGTGATGTTATTATTTTATATTGTTTACAAAGATTAAGATCATTTAACTATTCAGTTGCTGTAACTTATTTTCTATTTTTCTTGGCTCTTGGTTGATATTAAACAGTCCCCTGCTCTTCTGGAGACATAAGGAAATAAAAATAGTGATTATTTATAGTGCTGTATGAGTGTGATGTTTTGAATTAAGTCTGAAAAATAAACTTATAATGTTGACAATGGTAGTAGTATCTTCAAAGTAACGTCTCAAAATTAACCATTTTTACTTTCAAAACAAAAAACAAATATATTCAGTCATTTTTAAAGACATTTGCCAAAATGTATAGATGGCTCAAAAGCATGTGTCTATATTGATGGGTTAACAACTGAATTTCTAAATTTAGTTTAACAGTACTTTAGTCATCCTTAAAGGGAATTTAATTATTGGCAAATGCATCACATATAAAACTCTAGACTGCAGCCAGATTTTACATAATAGCAAAGTTTTGGTTTACTTCTATGAGAACTAAACAACAATATGCTTGCTATGATCCATTTCCAATATAATCTATTCAACATAAATGTCCATTTTTAACAAAGGTACAAAATGCACAAGGAAATAGGGGACAGAGTAACTTACCCAGTTAGTCAGAGCAGGTCCTGGACCTGGTGGCTTTATTGCAGCACACACAGCGAAATTGAGCTCTGCATTGAACACTAGCATGAATGGATGAAATATGAGATAATATTAATAATAGAACTGATTCTACTATTTAAAAAAAGTAGTTTCTACAGCAATGTTAAAACTGTTTAACTGTTAAAACTATTATGAGGTCCTTTGAGTTATAGTGTCACAGTAGATCATGTGTCACACCTGAGGCTTGCAGTATTTGAAGAGCCAAGTCTTTGGGCTCCTTTTCCATGTCTCTTTTATCAGCACCAAATTCCAGTTTTGGCAGTTGTGGAAAGGCCTCCATGACTGCCTTTACTGCCTTTGCCATCTGAAAAATCAAAAAATGGACAAATGTCAGGGTTCCAAGTCTTTTCCTGAAATTATTTTCTCGGACATTTTCAGCAGCCGAATAGACAAGTTGTCACCTCACACACTAACATCATCACTGTCCCCATTATTCTTTGGAAGTGTTATTTTTCTTATGTGTTATTGTTATACATATTATAATCATTGCTATTATTGTTACATTATACAGTACGACAGACACATATCATATGTGCATAATTATTATCATTTAGAAATATTTGCACATTCTCTGTTTCCAATGACAATATTTGAACTCTAGCCGTCCTTGCACAATATTCTACCTTTTTTTCTTAAACCATTGTTTACCTTTAAACCTTTTTATTGAATTTTTTAAAAATCTTGTCCATGTCATGGTGTCAAAGGAACTCACAAAAAAAATAATTTCACTACATGACAATGAACATCTTGAATCTGAACAACGGTGGAAATGTGAAATGCCAGATGTTCAAATGAACATATAATAGTTCAATTTTTTATTGCCTACTTTTCTGATTTTCAGGGTGCTCCTTTTCCCTGTGGTCCCCGTGTCTTCTTCTGTTGACAACTACTTTCATTGGAAATGAATGAGCTTAAGTCTACATGAAAAGCTGTTAATCTTTCTAATTTCTTCTGTCCATCTATCTGGGCACATACGATGTATTGTAATACAACTGAATTCCTAAAGTTGTTTTCATTCACTTTTTTTCTGTTTCTATTGTCACACAATAAAAAAGGTGTGAAATACAGAGTGAAACGTGGCCCATTAAGATGACCTGTTAACTGGAATTACCTGGAACCTCCCCCTCTGCTGAAATCAGAGATATGACAGAACAACTCAGTAAACGATAAAGCAACTAGAACTGTGCTCTGCCTGTCACTCAGCAGAGGAGAGGGAGGAGCCTGTGGCTGCGGGAGAGAAAAACCTGACACTTGTGGACCACAACTAGCGGCTCTTCAACTTACAGTTAAATCTAGCAACAACGTCACTGGGAAGCCCTGTATTAGAGAACTGCTCTACACAGAAATGTAAAGGTTTCTTCCCATGAGGGAGTTTTTTCTTCCACTGATGCCGTTGCCATGTGCTCGGGGGTCAAGCTCTGGGTTTCTTAAGTAGGCGCTATATAAATAAATTGAATTGAATTTAATTTAAAATTTGATTGGCTGGTAGCGTCATATGGGGCGCTGCGCCGGCCAGAAGCAGACAAGCACTGTGCCTCAACGTTAATTAGTATTAATTAATGTTGCCCAGAAGATCAGGTAACGAAAGACAAGCATGTGCAGAACTTTTAACCCGTCTGAATTTGCTCACAAGGCAGATGGATAATTTTTCCATAAATTAACTGTTTCCAGGACATTTGACATTTTTTCTTCATATTCCATGTTTTCCAGGACTGGAAAATTGGTCATTTTTCTGAATTTTCAAGGACGTGTGGGAACCCTGACATATTCATGTGTCAAATATACAGTCAGTGGAAATGCAGTGAAACAAAGATACTCATCCACATGCATTTATACTTAATGTATGTTTAGAATTTTTGAAAAAGCAGGTGTTCATGTAAATGTCATTACCATGACGACAATTACTCCACAGCTGTTTCCATGTGTTTGACATGAGTGTTTCATAACCCCTCCTTTCCACTTCAAGTCTAGTCGAGTCTGACTCTGAGGAGGAGTCCGTCAGCCTCGGCTCTGAGGATGAAGAGGACTGCAAGCCTTTTCTTCTTCCGCCGGCTGCAAAGCCGGCGCCAGTGGGGGACGCGTGCGACGGCTCACCAAACCCGCCCGCTATGATGGACCTGCACGACGTCTGCAGAAGAGCAGCTGCAAAGCTGGGAATTAGGTGTCCCGAAGTCCCTACGGAGACCACCACGTCTCGCTACGAGGGAAAGAGGCCCCCTAAAGCCAAGTCTTCTACCAGACAGTTGCTGCCGGTTTTTCCAGAATGCCTAGAGGAAGCAACCAAGTCCTGGAGTACTCCTCTCTCCGCCAAAAGCCCCGTCCTGGGGAGCTCGGCCCTGGACTGGACCGATTTGGAAGGCAGTGGCTTCTCCCACATGCCTCCTGTCGAACCTCTGCTGGCGTCCCACCTACATCCGACGCAGAAGTCCACCATGACAGCTGCTGGCCCTGCCTTGCCTTCTAAGACGGACTGCTTCCAGTCAACGTTGACAGAAAAAGGCTACAAGGCGGTGGCGACTTCGGTGAGAGCCCTCAATGCATCCTCCCTGCTTCTGGCTTATCAAGCGGAGTTGCAGGACCAGATGTCAGCCTCACCGGCCCCTGACCTGTGGGATGAATTGTGCGTGGTCACGGACCTCTGCCTGCGTCTCCACAGATCTGCTGTGCAAGCCTCCGGACGGGCCATGGCCCTGATGGTAGTCCAGGAGAGAGCCAGGTGGCTAAATCTATCCAGCCTGTCTCACAAGGAGAAAACTCAACTCCTCGACGTGCCTGTGGACCCGAGGGGCTTATTCGGCCCGGCCGTGGCCACAATGCAGAAACGTTGTGAGGAAAAGAAACGAGAAGGTGAAGCATTACAGCTGTGTCTACCCAGAAAAATGCAACCTCCTCCATCCACTGCACCCAGGCATACGTTTGCTCAAGCTGCGGCGCGACCAGCCTACCGCATCCCCAAACGTCAACCTCAACTTCAGCCCCAGCCTCAAGCAGGCGACCGCAGCCACAGGAGACCGGCTGAAATCAAAGGTGCATGGGCAAAGAAGCCGTTCGTTCCCAATGTGACGCCCGGGGACCAACCCGCCCTCCCCGTCACTCTGGGCGCAAAGAAAAAGAGGCGCGCTACCTAGAGCGCAGCCAC
Source organism: Arrhamphus sclerolepis (assembly GCA_037176975.1). Lineage (NCBI taxonomy): Eukaryota > Metazoa > Chordata > Actinopteri > Beloniformes > Hemiramphidae > Arrhamphus > Arrhamphus sclerolepis. The sequence goes on from JBAMYA010000011.1 coordinate 4,662,174, forward strand.
CGGGGAGGGAGAGCGGGCTCAGCCAGCGGTCTGCGCCCTCCCCTTCAGGAGATGTTCCGCTCCAGCCAACGTTCTCGAGGCCACGTTCCAGGCCCATCAAAAGGCGTGCAGAGGCCGTTCCGGCACTCCCAGTTCACGGCCAGTTAAAGAGGAGGAAAACCGGACCTGCAGAGAGCTCCGTGGAGCCACAACTGCGTCCCACAAGCACACGCCAGTGCCCCAAAACACATTTTCCCTTCTCCCCAAAGAGAAAATTAATAAATTTTTTCTCGGGCTCGCAGCCAGGCTACATGCCAAGGGCGAAGCCTCAAAACAAAAATATAAAAGAGACAAAAATGGCAGGAGAGCGGAACGGGGCTGCTCAGCTGCATATGAGGCCATTAGGTGGGGCTATAACTCCACCTATGGCACCGCAGCTCAGTCTTGCTGCTGCGAGGGGGACGGGTCATACATCTGTAGAGCCCGCCCCGCCCGCACGGCCCAGTGTTCCAAATCAAACGACGCTCGGTCCGCTGTCAGCTCAAAGCCGGCTGTGGCGGGAATGCGGAGCGTCAAACTGGGTAGTACGGACCGTAACCAAAGGTTACAGGCTCCAGTTTGCATCTACCCCACCCGCCTTCAACGGAATTCTGCACTCGCAGGTCCGGGGGGAAAAAGCTTGCGTTTTGCAGGAAGAAATCAAAACACTGCAGAACAAAAAAGCCATTCAACTGGTGCCGCCGGAGCAGTGCATGAGCGGTTTCTATTCAAGATACTTTCTGGTCCCAAAACGGGGAGGGGGTCTGCGACCAATCCTGGATCTGCGCGCACTGAACAAGTACTTGAGGAAGTACAAATTCAGGATGCTGACACACGCGGCTCTGGTCCGGTTCGTGCGTCGGGGAGATTGGTTCATGTCCATAGACTTAAAGGACGCCTATTTTCACATCCCTATATACCCCCCTCACAGAAAGTATCTCAGATTTGCCTTTCAGGGACAAGTATA
>JBAMYA010000011.1:4663258-4676413 GCA_037176975.1 Arrhamphus sclerolepis
TATATAATAGTTATTACCAGAGATTATGGATAAATAATAATCTACAGTACTTCAAAAACAGCATGTTGATCAAAAATGGACACTCAGCATTTATAATATATTACAATATTTACCCTTTAACCCCCATTTTTTTTTTTTGGACGTTTATCTTATTTCAACTTCTTAATTGAACCATGCGGTAAATTATTGTATTTAACTGGACAATGCATTGTTTGTACATTTGAACTAAAACTACAAAGGAAGTTTCACAGTCTTATCTTTATCTGAAAGCGGAAAAGAATTGAACCTTGCCCGTGGTTGCTATTAGTTTTATCAGTATCAGCTTTAATAACTTTTTTTTCTTATTTTTAAAAACCTCGTGTTTCAATTGCATCTTTTAAAATCCTATGGAAAATATGGAGAACAATTTCATTTTAAATAATAGAGCGTATTCCGTAAATCATGACAGTAAAATGGGGCTACCTTATTTTTGAATTTTAAATTATACATTGTATTCTGCACTCTTCATTTTTAATTGATGATTATTTCTGTTTTATGGAATGATTTTGCCTCTTGTGATTTTATGCACATGTAAAACACTTTGAATTACCTTGTGTATGAATTGTGCTCTACAAATAAACTTGCCTTGCCTTAGTGCTAACAAAAAACAAACAAACAAAAAAACAAACAAAAACAGGGTACGATGTAGTAACCATTATCAGCCAGCAGGTGGGGTAGTAAGCGTGGTCAAAACGTGAGCCTCAGGAAGCCCTTCAGGTTCTGGATGAGATTGATCATTTCAGTGAAAACGTTGAGAAGAATTATTTGGAGCATAAAATTTATTTCCACCCGAGATGCCCTTCACAGACAAGTATGTCTGTCTGAAATAAAATAATTAGTCAATTATAGAGGAAAACTGTTTTCTCTTCAAAGCTCTGCTTCTGGTTACACAAAATGATGCAATGAAATAAATGAATGGATGAATGCTTGTAGAAAAAAAGAGAAGAAACACAGGTTCTTTTATTCCATTTATTTTTCTCATCTTACTTTCACTGCTTACCTTTAAATTCTCTTTTTACAATGACATAATTCCCTAGTAACAATTAAAATAAGATTGTTTTGGGAAGCTTCAAAAATAACATACAGCTGTACCCCAATACTGTTATAATTTATACATTTATCTTTGAAAATAGGAATAAATTTGACAGATTTCTCTTTACTACATTTCTCTCCATCTTCCCATGTCACATGATGGCAAGCCAAGCACTACTCCAGTAGTGACATTTGTGCCTTGAGCAAACTTTCTTTGGACACTGGAAGTGAGTGTGAGAGAAAAAGAAAGAAAGAAAAAAAAAACAGTTCACAAATATGACCATTTATATTTACAGTTCAGTTTCCATCATTAAAATTGAGTAAACCGACAGTCACATAGTCAGTGCTTTACCCAGGCCCCGTTATCAGGTTAGTTCAGAGGCAAAGTTTGAGACACAGGCACAGTGTTTAGACTAGCAGGCCAGTTTCATACTTTCTTTTAGGGCAAGCTGAGAGTCCGCTGATCTGTAAGAGCAGAAGAGTTCCCAAAAGAGATCACAAACCCCAATAGATATAGTGATTTGTGTTAGTTCAAACATCCATCTTTGGTAAATTTTAAAGCAGAAATTAAAATGGAGAAAGTAGATCTGGTTAAAGTGCTATTTTCTTTATTCATGCTGAAAGGAAATGTTTTGTTAGCTCTGTGGTTCAGCGTCTAATCTTGCTGTTGCCAGCCATGTTGGTCCTCAAACTATCTGTCATAAACAGATAATGTGTGAATTATTGAACCGAATTAAATGCAGTAATGTTTGCTGTCTCCATGTGTCACATTTTCCCTCATTATAATAAAGAAATAAATAAATCTGCTGTAAACCCCCACGTCACGCTATGAGCCGGAAAGCCAAACTATGCAAGCCTGGGTGGGAGATTTCAGACGTCACGTTGACATTATGAGGTCTCACATCCTACAGCTCCACTGATGGATGGAATAGCGTAATGATTTGTCAGTCAAAACACAAGTCCAACATGTGAATCAGAGATATACAATAAGAAATCTGTGTCCATGCAGTACCTGACTCAATCTGGGAAGACAACAGTAGAAACTGCAGACTCTGCCATGTCTGAATCACAACGTTGGAGAGGTCAAAGCGACATCAGCATTATGGAGAGTTCACAGACCTCAACTACTACAATTCTGAGCAGGTCACATTCATGCTTTTTGTGCATGATGGTGACACACACACAGATAATAAAACCTTTTTTTTTTTTTTCCTCAAACAAATTCTACCACAGATTTGATCAGTGTGAATTAATCTCCCATTGAGAGTCCAAAAAAAAACCAAAACAAACAAAAAAAAAATCGTACAAACATAAATTCAGCAGAACAGATCACAGAGTGAGTTGTTGCCCAATAAATATTTGCAAGTGATTTTGAACAAGAGGAAAAACCCTGACGATGCTGTACACGCTACATGCTAGAGAAGAATACAGGCAGATGTTTCTTCTGCGTACGAAAAAAGAAATCCTCTTTTCCGACTATAAAAATACCTAGAATCTAGAATGAGTGTAGAAAAAACTTTACATGTACAAGTCATTTACATCCAAGGCCATTATCCATGGAGTGGCAGGTGAAGAGTGAGACAGAAGTGAACAGGATGAAAAATAGAATTTCTTAGCATATTGGTGCAGAATGCCATGCTGTTTGAAAACACCCCCCCCAACTTCCATGACAACTGAAACAGTTCGTCAAGATGCCTACTAAATAAATCCAACAGTTATGTTCCACGTCCAGGTCTTTCAATCTCCAGAAGAGATGGCTGTACAGTACCGATCAGTCCAAAAATCAGTTCATCCATAGTGTTCCGTCATCAAAAATTGAAGATTAGATTAGACTTGTTAATCACCCTCCGCCAGCGTCCATCTTCTTGTCAAGCATTATTGCTATCTTCCATCCCTTCCTCAACTAGCTGCAAAAATACAGTATGTTGATGAGAACTGAATTCATCTTTAAGACATGGCTGCAGTGTTGTTTGCCACTGTGAATATGATTGATTAAGCATGGCATTAGTGTGATGCTTCTTTTTCTTCTTAAGCATGAGTGGGGCATCTGCAGTCAATCATACACTTAATCATATTTATACAGGCTTCAAAATTACCTTCATTTTTAACTTGCTTCATCCCTTCACATTCTATATGTTTTACCTATCAAAAAAACAATGATGAAATCAAAATATAGTGCAAAGTACAACTGTTTGATTCTTAACATACACCTCGTCAATGTCAGTATTTCAGTTTCAGTGATGTTTTTACTGACAATGATACACAGGGGCAGGAAAAAAAAGAAAAAAAGAAAGAAGGTTGGATCAGCTTCCCCATCTTACTCAGCAAGAGAACACTGGTGTCAGGTGGGCTGTACTTACAACAATAAAACTACAAATTCCAGGATCACTTATCCTCTTCCCTTTAAGTTCAATTCAAGTGTCCGGACAGCTTAGTTAATATAAGCAGGTTAATTTCTGTGAGAGACATTATCCTATATAATGAGATACGCAGGAAATGTAGTGCTGTTCCAGCCCACCTGAGCTCCGCGACCCTGTTTCATTGTAAAAAAGATAAACCATGAAGCTAATACAGAACCACCCAGTTCCTTCATTTGCGACGTTGAAGCATACAGGAATGTCATTCTTTTCACCCCATGTAGTGTCACTAAGCTTGTTCAAACCCCCCCCCCCAAAAAAAAGAAAAAACAGTGCAAACAAGAGTATGTCAAACTCCTCACACACACACACACACAATAAAACCCTCCAGGCATTTCCATCTGCAAACCAACAGAAATGTCCCTCACTTGGGTTCGCTGGAATGACAGATAAACTCGTTGAAAGGACAGAACACACGCGGAGCCCAGTAGGCAGCACAGCAAGCTTTAAAAATGTTTGAGACAAACTGTTCTCAGCCTGTGACCACCGCTTCATACGGTTTGTTATTTAAACACGATTCAGCATGGTACGGCTGGTATCTGCCCTCATGCCATTATCCCAGCGCAGACTGAACTGAACTATGTATGAACAGCATATAGAATTAATGAATGCTTTGATCACCTTCCTATTAAGGCCTTTAGGTGTAACTGATTTTCTTCGCTCAAATGTTGACACATTGTTTCTGGAAAAAGGACGGGTGAGCATTCTCTTCTATATTATTGACATCACACACTTCAACATTCACTCACTCAACTCGGGAGCCTTGGGTCCCTCTAGCCAAATTAATGGAAGTCACCAGAACCAAAGTGCTTTCAGAGGGATTAATACACACACAAACACATACACACAGATTCAAGGGATATCCAAAAAAAAAAAAAGAAAAAGGGGAGTTGCTCTATTTATACAGACAAGCACGGGTCTTTTAGAAATCTAAATTCTTCTTTTCAGAGATGATTTGATTGAGTGCATTATTTAATTTTGAATTTTTTTCCCCCTCAAAGTAAAACCATGTCAGAATATATATATTTTTTTACATCTTTTCCTTTTACATTTTCCTCTTGCCATGTGTCCGATATATGTTATTTACAGCTTTTGGAGTCACTGCAAGTGGCCCTCTGACTGTATTGGTGTCTATTTGACCTCCAGGATGGAAGGGTTGGACTCCATGATGGCCACAATGATTTTATCAATGTAGTCCTGGAGTCTGTAGTTGATCTCCTCCTGTTTGTGAACAGCTTCCATCAACTAGAAGTGAGAAACAGATGTTAGAAGAGATGCAATAGGCCACTTCCATTATAGGCATTTTACCATTTTCTAAACTTACTTCGACACGAGACACAGAATTGATCTCAGCTGCAAGGGAGTCAGAGAAGGAGGCCGACATCAAATTCTTGGCTCCCTGGATACTCAAATTGATGATCTGGCCATTTAACTCATCGTTCTGTTCCTTCAGGGTACGGTTGTCCTGAAAAAGATCGTAAGTGATCATAACAAAAATAAATAAATAAAAAATTGGTGTCTGAAAGAGTACTAATAAAATTAGCACAGAACAGTTGGAACGTGCTTGTTGTTACCTGTTTAAGTCTTTTGATCTCCTGTTCTAACTCAGCTTCACGGGTGCGGGTCTGATACTCCTGCAGCCCTGCGCCAGGAGAGCGGCCTCTCTTTGCTTCAGCCTCCAGCTTGTACAGCTGTAGATGTTCCAGCTGTTTACGCAGGTCTTCAATAAGCTGAGGTACAAAGAGATCCAGGACATGAGAACAGTCAGGAATCAGAATTACAGGACAAAGGGTTATTTTATTAGGCAAAAAATGCTGGACAAATGACAGAAAGTCTACACTTCAATGTAATATTTTGCAAGCAGAACACTTGTGAGTTTGACACATCTCACCTCTTGAGTGGACTCCTTTTCCTTTGTGTTTTGGTGACGCTCATGACTTAACTTGTCAGCCATCTTCCTGCGTGATTCAGTCTCGTCCTTCAGCCTATCAGACAAAGTTTCTGCCTCGTCTTCCAGCTTTCTCTTTTCCTAGAAGTGAAAAGGGGAAAAGGGGGGAAAAAAAATGAGGATAAAATTATTTTCAAAGCAAAAATGGTGAGAAGAGGAACTAGGGAGAAAAAAAAAGAAGACCAACAAGATGGAAGAGCAGCAACAAAAAGCCCAATAAAAAAAGAAATCAAAGAGGTGTGAAGTTCTTGCTCTCACCTCCTCTAGTCTCTCGATATTTGCTCGAAGACATGGAACACAGGATCTGAGCTCACTGTTCTCCTCATCGAGCTGCTGCAGCCTGTAAAATAGACAAATGACTTTTGATATACACATAAAAGTTAAAGCACAGCAGCAATGCAATAAAATGACAAAATGGTTGGTTTACGACACCTGGGGAAAAAAAAGCTCTATCCTTGGAAAATAAGTGACAGATGGTGGCAGTGTAGAGTCATAACTATTCCTACACATGTTCACAGAATGATGCACAAACATGGTTTTTCAACTACAAAAAGTAAATACATAAAATGTGATTCTGTGCAGCCACAATAATCTAAGACATACCTAATGTTGTGATCATCTCACCTGGCCTGCAGGTTTTCCAGCTCCAGCCCCTTTTCTCTTTCCAGCTTGCTCAAGGACTCTTTGTGGCGTCGAATCTCTTGCTGTAGCTGCTCATCTGCATGGAGCTCCTGCTCCTTCAGCTGCTCTTCCAGTGCATTGGCCCGATGCACCAGGTGAAGGTTCTCCTGACGCAGTCGTGCATGCTGCTCTCCTGAAGCCTCAGACTCCTTCTCCAGCTCTGCCACTCGACGCTCAAGGAGCAGCACCTGGAGAAAAACAAAAAACATTCACGTTCAAAGCAAAATGATCACAACCGCTGTACCAGGTTAAATCGAACGATTACATTCGCAAGCGTTACTGAAAACAAAAACAAAGATGAGTTCCCGTTGTCACCTTGTCTGTGATGTCATTGTCGGCAAGTTCCAGGATGTCCCGTGTTAAGTCGCTCATAGTGTCCAGTGTCATTGAACTATTTTGTAGGAGGTGTCTGATGGGAAGACAAAGAACACTGTAACTCACTGAAGCCTGATTTGCGATAACTTCTTCTTGTAACAAAAATTGTGACGCGCTTCAATGGGAATCAGGGAAATGATTTTTGCTTACCGTGCCACTTTCTTGCTGGACAGCCTCTTGCCAGCACTGAATGAGGAGAAACAGAAAAACAGGAAAAAAGGGTCAGGAAGAGAAAAGTAGAGAGGAAAAACATTATCTTGTGGTATTCCTCCCAACCACAACCTCATCCCTTTCTCTAAAAGGTAGAGGGGCCTCATTGGAGGAAGGGGGAAAAAAACAAAAGGCATACTGGAGTAGACTTTGGTTAATGTCCTGGATTTTAATCGAAAATAAAGCTACGAGGTATTCACACACAGCAATCTAACAAGCACATCAGCATGTATCAATGGTATCTATCAAGTGCTGATGTTGGATCAGTTTTGCCTGGCAGGTTTACAATGACCTGTGACCGTATTACAGAAACACAAAATCTAAAATACTAATTTACTAATACTAATACTGGCCATAGGTAAAAGGTTGAAAACTGTTGAGTCCACTTTACATAATTGAGCTGGTCACTAAAGTGACCACTTTTCTGCAATACAGTCAGTGGTCTCGCATCCTGGATCAGCGAGTCTGTTCCAATACAAGCAAGCACTTAGGAAGCTTTACTCAGCTGATAGAACGCAACTCTGTAGTACCTCAAATAAAGCATGAAGGCAATGACAAGTCCAAAAAAACAAAACTAAAATAAACACCACTCAACTTCATCTAATTCAAATAAATATAAGATGTAAAATAATACTATTAAGACTTTTTTCAAATGGGAAAATTATATTTAAGTTTAAAAAGAAAAAAAAAATGTTTATACAGATGGCAAAGTTTGGCAGGAACTGATTACCAAGTAGCTGTTACAGATGAGGAAAGGGTGGGAACTGTGAGAGAAAAGATGGATTCAAGACAGAAAGAAGTACAAAGTATAACGTGTGTGCAGGTACGTTCCATTAAGACACACACCATGTTGCTGCAAGTCCAACACAGCATGCACACATTGTGAGAGCATGCGTGATATTTCATCTAGTAGGCACTGCAAACACATTCACACAACTCATAATCGGAGGAGGTTGTGGATGATGCGTTACCTAGTCATCTCTAGGAAATTGAGGCGGGTGGAGAGGTCCTCGAGACGACTTATTTGTTTGTGACATTGGCTACAGAAAAAGTCCAGCGCCTCCTCCCTGAGGAAGCTCTGAAAGCAGTCAGGGAGAGAAGCGGTTGCACTGGAGAGAGGAAAAAGGGAGGAAAAGGAGGAGGAGGAAGTGGTGAGTGATGGACAAGAAGGAGAGGGAGTGCATTAAGGTGGGACAGGACACCTCTGGGGGTGCAGGAGGTACCGGTGAAATCCACATCAAAGTTTGAGTTTGAAAGAGTGAACGTGTGAAGCTGCAGTGAAAGGGAGATATGAAACAGACTGGAGTGTGGCTAGAAGTCACGTTTCTTAGATAAACAAGCCTGTGGACTGCTCAAATGATTTTATACATATTTAAATACACCCGTCTCTATTCAGAATTGGCAAATTACAATGCAATATAGCCACAGTTGAGCAGGATTGTTGAACACAACAGAATATAAATGCACAATTGTTTCATTGTTGGGAGTTTTTAAGCTTTCTTCACATTACCTCCATGAGCCAACTGTTCATTCAGGGAGACTCAGGTCAAAGTTATGCAACAAACTGGCACATGTTTATGCAGGCAGAAATGCTGCGTTGCAGCAGCAAGCCACCTCATGGTCATATGCGCAGTAATACCAAACCGTTTTCTTCCAACCGTGTGAAGGAACATTTTAATGTCTACAGTTCTTTGTGTGTGTGTGTGTGTGTGTGTGTGTGTGTGTGTCTCTATAGAACAGAAGTAGCCAAGCAGTTTGCGTACATGTACCCAGGCTGTGATATGTAGATAGATAAATGTGGGTGGGTGTGTGTGTGGGAAGTATTGAACATGCATCAGCAATGAGCACGATTGGCTCAAAACATGATGATGTCTTCACACTGAGTGGGTGATGTTTGTAGTATATAGGGTGTTTTTTTTTGGTTGTATGATTTTTTATTCTAGTCAAATAACATATTTCTTCTCAAGCTGATCTGGGAATACTGCTGCACATACTTAACATTTACAAGGTTATACAGTGGCAGGCAGTGTGTGACATAAATTGAATGAGGATCTTTTAATTTAACGTCTAAGCATTATTAGCTCTGCTTTTATAACAATGGCGTCACCAAAACAATGACTTAAACAAAAACTGAGGGACTGACAAAGAAGCTATGCTAAGAAAGTGACGACTGAAATAGTGTGATGAGCACCAATCCAGCAACACCAGCTTATTTCCACATTGTCAATGGGTTACACAAACTAGGCAGTTAGCTGTTAAGAGCTTCCTGGCAAGGCAAGAATCACAGAAATATCACCCAAGCGGGAATTACGAATTATCCGGCTTAATGTCTTTGAGAAGGAAAAAAGAAAGATAAGGGGACAGGGGAAAATGAGTAGGAAAAAAGGCTAGAATAAGAGCTCAACATTCAAAACAAATGGGTGTCATATACTCATGAGGGTGTTTTCATTTTAAATCAGAATGTGACACAGCTAGAGTCAGCCTTTATCTGTCCTACTGCACCCAACCTTCTCAAGATATCTAAAAATTAACACCCACTTTTGTCTTTCTCAAAACATTTAACAGAAGGCACTTTTAAAATGCATCCACTGAAAACTGAAACCATTTAAACTAAAAGAGGCTATCCAACACAGCTTAATGAAAAAGAGGACGTCATTTAGCTTCATATCAGCATTTTCAACTACTTCATGACATTCAATGTAAGCCTGATGGAATGAGCCCAAGTGGGTTTTCCCCCTCCCCCCTTATCTTATCTCACCCTTGGCTGGAATAAACGGCAGACAGAAGTGAGGAGATGTCTCCAGATAGATCTTATGAAGATTTACCCTCAGTATCTTTAATAAAAGAGAAATATTTTCCTCTGAAGAATGTTAAGAAAAGCATCCTGTGAAATATATTTATATCAGATACTCATTCCAGTTTCAAGGTAGTGTACTCCAACTAACGTGTTCATGTGTCTACGTAATACAAATTAGGCTGAACTATTATGTCCTGCTCAAGTTGCTGTGGCATCTAGCGGCACACACTGCTGCTTTACAACACACACCTTATGTTAGGGACCAGCAGGGTCAGTGCAGAAAGGATTGTTATAGGAAAAATGAAAGACACTTTAAGGGCAAGAAAGAAACCTGAGTAATATTCTGTTGTGTAATGGTGAATGGGTGCAAACATCAAAGTGTTGAACTTGAGCATAGTTATTTAATCAGACTACATGCAGTACATGTTAAATTATAATATAAATCGAATATTCTGTCCCATCTGTTATCAGGGAAAAAAAGTTATGTCAGTGCCTGGTTAAATATTAATATTGTTGTTAGTTAACCAACCTTTGTTACGTCCCCGTTGAAGATACATTTGCAGTATCTATACGCAATATGCTTTTACAAAACATCCAAGTATTGTGACTAGCTGTGTACAGAAAACAAGCTCATACCTGGGAGAGAGAACTGATGAGCCATTGACCTGCTCAGGGGTCTGTGTGAGCGGAGAGTCACCCTGTCCCATGGATCCTTCCACACTGCTCTCCAACAGCAACTCAGATGTATTACTTTCCCCAAAGTCCTCAAAGTGTTCCTCCTCTCCACCGATGACCGTCACCAAGGAGTGGTTGTGGTGCTCAGAGTTCAGGGAAAACCTGAAGGACATGTATGATTGTGTTACTGTTACATACTCACACACAACATACTTAACTTGAGATCCAACTAAGAAAGAGAGGAAACAGGATGTTTTAGTCAATAAGAAAAAAAATATATATAGAGGCCTTGACATTTTGGCAAGATGTTTCTCTAAACAAGAACAATTAATCTTTTCCCTGGAGGAGCAGCAGTCTGGGCCAGTTTGATTGTTTATCTTCAAAGGTAATCTGTTAATTCACATTAATCCCACAGACGTCTTTGGCTGAAACAACATGTCTTGTGCCTCACTTCTAATGTTAAACCATGATACCAGCATCAAGAAAAAGATGAAACTTTGATTCTCACAACTGGCTGTTTATTCAACACAACCGAGCAACTGTTGCTGAGATGAAAAGAACGCTTCCCTTTTAATCAGAAAATCTGTTATTGTAATAGAACAGATAGTAGAATAAATGGAATAGAATAAGTCATTATTGAGTTACAAAAGCTTCTCTAAAGGCACTACAAGATTTTCATATTACAGGAAAGCTTAAAAGGCATTTTTTTCCTGTTATCACAATATGCAAGTACACTCAGGATAAGGATGTCTAAATTAGCACAAAAGCTTGATGACAGAGGGTTTTTTTTTCTTGTTCATATGAGTAATGCCATCCAGTTGCCTGATTCAAAGCTGGGGCATCACCATCTGAACTTTAAAAATCAATAAATGGGATATCTACTGGTCGAGCTATTATTGGAATTTTCTAAACACTTACCCTTTACTCAGTCCCTTACAACTTGGCCCCACATTGAGGTCCCTCACATTTAGGGACGGTGAGGAGAGAGAACGCATCTTTAAACGCCCTCCACTGCCCTGGCGTGAAAGCCTCGGGGCAACTGGAGTTAAAACTCCTGACAACCAGAGTGGAATCCTGAAGTTTCACAGGTTACACCAGTTAAAAGCAAAATCACAACTCTCCAGTTTGGAGAAAACAAAAAGGTCTGGGGCTTTGGAAATGGCCGAGTCCGTGGCCCTGATGAGATGTCAATCTCCACTGCTAACCGTTGTATGCTTCCAACCCAAAGATTTGAAATGGGACTGGTAAAGGGTTGACTGTGAGTGGTTTAATCAGATTTGAGGCTAAGCAACAACCAACAGACAGTGCAGCTGTCTGTCCAAGGGCCAAATGTGCATGGGGACACACGGGTAGGACAGAGGACGGGGAGGAGGGGTAATCCTGTTAGATTGTTAATCCCCAGATCAGTGCATATACTCCTATTCTTAATACCTCCTTATGTGCTGCTTCTAGCTCGAGGTTAGCTCAACTAACCTGACTGTATGGCAGAACTTTAGTTTACAGACTACTTAGTCTAATTTACAAGTTATTTACCCACATTTTGACAGAAAAACACTAAATCACTAAATTGAAATGGCTGTAACTGATGTAGCAACTCATAAAATAAAAAGGAAGCACTTTCTCCTGAGCTTTGTTAGACTTACTGAGTTATACAGTTTGTAAATTGTGTTTCAGTCAGCAGCACAGCTGCTGTGACGGTATAAGTAAGTGGAGGAGGTGAACCAGATTAACCTTAGCTGAAGCGAATGGGGGAAAAAAAACACACACACAAAATAAGGAGGGAAAAGGGCTAAATCAACACTTCCTGGAATTCAAGGCTCACACATGAAATGGGAAGTCCAAACACATCCATGTCAAACAGACCACTCCAATCTGTCATCAAGACAAAAAGACAAGTCACACAGTCAGCAGATACAGCCAGCGAACAGCACTTCCTCTCTTGTGTTTGTCCTCAAGACTAAGTCAACAGGAGCACTTGTGTGAACATAAATCTAGTCTGCAGAAAATCTAGTCACAAATTGACAGCCAGATAGGTTTGATGTTACACTCAGAATATTTTCTTCAATTCTAATACAACTTTAAATTGCTTAAGAACTGACTTAACAGTTTACATTCATAACTTCAAGTATCCTCCATCAGGCTGGCATCTGAACATGAGTCTTCTGAAATGTCCAACACACACAAATGATACATACTCAACAGTATAAACCACATTTTGTCTACTTGGTGGGCAGTGCTGATGATAACGGAACACTTTACAGTCTCACAAAACAGATTAACCTCCAAAAACAGATTACAACAATAATCTACATCTAAGGCTATAGAGTAACATAAATGAAACCAGTGTGCAATGCCAAACACAAGGTTGTCCAACTTCTTCCATTCAGTGAAGATGAGTAAATCTTACTTTTCAGTAAAGAACAAAGATATCCCCCCTGAATTCAAAAATGTGAAGGAATGTAGAACTTGCAATGCACAGATGGAACGTTATGGCTGCGTGAACTGTGGTTCAGCCAGATACAAAACAGTCAATGTCCCCAATGTGCATCTTAAATTCAGCCCGAAACTCCGCATGACATCAGGTCATCAATCCAACGGAACATTAGTAATACATGTTAACAGAAATTTGTTACATGTGTGCTAAAATATGTTTAGCTTACTTTCTACGTACCAGTGTCTACAAGGGGAATTTAAGGTATTAAGTCATTATTACTGTGGCAGTCTAACTGCCTCCATTTAATCTGCCCAGTGACCCAAATAGAACCTAAGTGATCCAGTGGCGGACACACAGACTCAGGACCCATGTGACCAGTGTGAAAGGTCAGTGCAGGGAAGATGTTGCCCCTCCCACCCTCCCCACAAAAAAAAAAAAAAAAAAAAAAAAAAGCTTACCCCCCTCCATTTCAACAAACAGTGATGTGGCATCGGTGGCCGAAATAAAAAACACAAAACCCTCTTTCCACCCTCTTCAGGATTGTGAA
>JBAMYA010000011.1:4682849-4701635 GCA_037176975.1 Arrhamphus sclerolepis
TCTGATCTGGTCCAATGTGTGTGTTGGTGTGTGTTTTAGCTTTGGTGCAGCATGCATTGAGAGCTACACACACACACTTAACCCAGAAGTGATATTGGTAGCTTGTATGTATCTATGTAAATAACATGAAAGTATGATATGCCTAGATTATGGCAAACAAGAAAGAACAGTGAGGAAAGGAGAGGACAGACAACAGGAGAGGGGGAGAAAGGGAAGGAGAGGAGACAAGAGCAAGAGAAAAGAAGAGAGAGGAGGAGAAAGGAAGAGAAAGGAGAAGAAAAGAACAGAGAGGAGAGGAGGAGAAAAGAACAAGGGGAAACAGCTACGTGCTGAGTGGCTCCAGCAGTGCAATGAGAAAGTTACCGTCCAGGTTTCAGATAATGGCTGGAATAATGCTGACCTCTTCATGAAATGGGGTCAATTGTTTGTCCAGTCACTACCAAAGGGTGATGCTAGGTCCCACATCCTGCTCCTGGATGGGCATAGCAGCCATGTGTACAACCTGGACCTAATCAATTTGATGAAGGGTAAAAATGTCCACATCTTGTGCTACCCTCCACATACCACTCATGCTCTTTAGCCGGCAGACAAGGCCATCTGCGATGATGATGGCTTCTTTTGTCAACATTAGCTGTAAAACTCTATCCCCTTGCCGACCAATGCGGAAGCCCATCACACACCATACACACGTCGAAGCATGCATGCACGCATGCACACACACAGTTAGTTCTTGTTATTCATTTTTAACATTTGTTGTGTGTTGTTATTCATGAATTGTTGTATGAAATGTAATGTTTTATTGGGTTGTATGTGTTCAAATTAAATTTAATCATATCATTTTAAAAGTTTTGATTTGCAATTTCAGCGACTCATTTTAGCTGATAAGTGACTCATTTTAGCTGATCGGGTGGCCCATTTTACCTGAACACTGGTCATCTCAGAAATGTTGGACAGCTGATGTTTCAAAATCTGTAAGATCTAAATGATTGTATTTTATTACATCAATTCAACACAAAAATATTAAAAACAGTCCTTATTAACTAAAAAAACTCAATCCAGTGTTATTCATTGTTTTTTTCATAGTTTCCTAAGCAATTAACCAAAAAGTGGCCCAATTTAGCTGATCTCACCCTATTCCTTGTAATGAGACAATAGAAATTCTACTTTCAATCTGTTAAATGCTCTTCCAGAGCATGCCACGATTGTTTAGTTTGTTTGAATGGAACTAACAAACTTTCAAACATTTTATAAAAAAGTAATGAAATATTCTTGATTTAAAAAATGAATAAATATTGCATCACATTAAATACATTTTCACTGTCTTTGCCTTTGACTGTATCCCATTACTGAAGGCTTAATTCAGGTGCAGGTTGTTTTTGAAAACATTTAACAGTATTGTTAGCATCTTATTTTGGAATACACAACAGGGTCACATTTTACAAGCAAAACCATACAAGACAGTCGAGAGTTAAACACTAAACTCAAATATGCAACTTTCAGTTTCCCTGCATAGCGGAGCAGCAAAGGTGCTGTGGGTTTTTCTGTTTCCTCTATTTGCGTCTAATCAATGTTGCAGCACGCCTGACCGCCTTCACACAGACCACTGTTGTGCATAACCCCATGGAAAGGAGTACCCTTTAGAGAAAGTCTTTCTCAAAAGGGGGATTTCACAATTGTTTCAAAACAAAACTGATAACCATAAATCATAAGCCTAGTGGGTTGGCAAAACTGATGTAAGAAGGAAAAAAAGCAGAATGATCTTTAAAAAAAAAAAAAAAAAAACATGACGGACATGCACACAAAAGTGAACTCCAGAGAGGGGATGTTTTAGACTATGGGACATTCCATTGTGGATTAGAGGGGCAGTACATAAAAGCTGTGGGTGAGGGGAGGGAGGCTGGCAAAAGTAGGCTCTGTAGTGTCAACTCACAAGGGAGACACTAGGACAATGCAGCTCAGTATAGTTTTTGTGTAGAATCAGGGTCAAAACCAGAAACTGACTGGTGGTCAGAAAGATAAAAATATCATGGACTTGGTGCACGCCTGCAGCACACTTACCGTGTGAGGTTACATATTCATCACGTGGTAGAAAAGAAAAAAAAAGCCCAAATCAAAAAAGTCTCAGAATGCATAGCGTCAGGTGACCATTTATGGCTCAAGGCTCCCAACACAGCAATATCACTATACTAAAGTTAATGCAGTGGTTTAACATCATGTCAACAGCAGAAACCACAAATCAAACCTCTAAACTGTTCTCATGAGAAATGCATCCCACCCAAAGAAAATTTGAGAGCCAGCACTTCTAAATACTGTATAATTAAATGGCATGTTGTGGGCCTTCAGGGGAACATCTGATTTAACTCATTAGCAAGCATAAGTCTCCTTTCTCCAAAGAGAGAGTTAAAGAGAAATGCCAACTATATTCAAAGCACATACACAATGCAGTACGTGTGAATATAAATGCAGTCCCTATCATACCCTGAAATTATTTTGGAAGAAACATTTGCATGTTTAGCATACAAGTGCCAGCTGACATTCATGCAAATAACTCATGAATTCTTTCCTGCTGTGTGACAGGTTGCTGAGATAGTTCCAAAGAAGGAAAAGGCTAGTGAAAATACAGATCCTCCTCTTAGGACCCAACAGATGACAGAAAAGACAACAGAAACTCCACTGAACTGTGTAAAAACATTTACAGTGATTATAATGTACAAGGAATAACAATTTAGATGAAATTACCACCTGAACAAATGCTTTGTATCAGTCCATCTGGTTTTCTAAGCCACATGCTAAAATATTTTTATTAGCTCCACTTCCCAAAGTATGACTTTGCTGATCAGACTTGCCCTGGTGGGGAAGTTATTCAAACTTTTATCTGCAGATAAATGGAAGGATGTATCTGTATCTGATACATCCACTGATATGTGTGAATCATTTTCTGCCTAAGCAAAGATGTAATCATAATCTGTGTGAATCTCATCAAGATAATGACTGCTAAATATGATGAAATATTACATTTATAATATAGCATTTCACAAATTATGTAAGTATCTTTGCATTCTTGATGAAAATGAGAAAGTGCATGAAATGGGAAAATTTGCATTGTTGTTCTCTTTTAGATCACAAAAGGACAGAAATTAGCAAGTTCCCTGATAGGTTTCCTGTAGGACCACATATTTAGCTCCTACAACTTTTGAGAAGCAGATAAATTGATAGGCGGTACACACAACAATCCCTCCATTTGGTCTTTCCAATTAGTAGTCCTGTGTAAAACTTTCAGATGCAGAAGACCACACATTTTAAATAAAAGACAACACAGGCATAACTGATTTTCACAAAACTAAATACAAAATATGTTACCTCCTTTGTCCCTCAAAACATGGTTGAGGATAGTTGGTGGACAGACAATAAACCAAAGTCCATCTGATTTAGGAGAATACATAACTTAAGTCTTCATCATTCTCTGCCTGTTGTGCCACACTCATGTTACTGGTATTAAAAGAAATTTGTGTTTTTGTTTTAATCATGAAAAATGCAAAGAGCCTTCCTCACAGTTCTGCAAAAGTTTCTCATGGACATTTGTTAGATTTTGTGCTTGGACCAGTACTTTAAATTAATACATGTATACAATAGAAAAATGTGATTGGGCTGTCAAATATTTTGAGTGGTGGTTTGTAGTTGGGGGACCTTCCCAAGTAATATGTGGAAAATGTGGAAAACTCTGGTAACCTGAATGTAAGTGGATCGTATTTAAATGGAATTGTGCTGAATTGGTTAATTTTCAAAGATTACTTTTGTTGTTAATGGTAAACAACAATAACAACAAAAAAAAGCCACACGTTGAAAAGCTTTTTAATAGCTGCACACTGAACCACACTTGACAGTTGGGTTATATTATTATTTATATCAATCCTGTTACTATTGTTTCCAAATATGTAAGCATCTTGCTGAACCTCCCTACGTTTTATGTAAACAGAAGTGCAGGCACATAGAAAAGCATGTTGGGCAATGAAACTGAAGCTGCTTCAACTATGACACATATGTGGAACCAAAAGCATAAAACTGACAGAGATGAGACTGAGCCAACACCTTGGTTAATGTACCATGCTCCAAAGATTTGCATTTAATAGCACTCAAATTATTTGCTATTGTCTCTGGACTTTCTGCTACTACATAAATTGAAGCTAGTCAGACGGGAAGATACAATGAAAATGGTGAGGGCCATGGGTGGAGTGACACACAGCAATAATACCACAGGAGATTATCCCGGACCACAGGATATGCAAATTAAGGAATAAGCCTGTCATTTAACATATGGAAGAGTTTCAGGCCTGACAGAATCCACGGCTAACAATATGCTTGACAGATTTTCTAGATGCTAACCCAATTCTTGAATGCTCACTAAAAAGGGTAATACATGTCTATTCATGCATGGCTTAATAAAATACTGCAGTACATCTCATGAAAATATTTTAGACTGAAGGATGGAAGCTGCTGGAAAACACACCAACAACCAAGCACGAGTTATATTAGTCTGTTAGGCCAGAATGGACCCGATTAAGTTAATTAAAATGTTTAAACTTGAGACTCAGTTTTCAAACATACAGTCTTCAGTTTACTTATTCATCTATAGTTGTAAGTTTACTAAGAGCACTAACGTCCATGTCAATAATAATTTTATTTTGACTTTTTATTTTAATTCTACCGAGTTTCAAATAAATTTGGCTACCTTCAAGAAATTTTTATATATGTATACACACACATATACTAAAAATAAAATACTGAAACTTAAATCACTGGAATGCTTTCAGCTGATTGGATTAAGAATGTTTGTTTTTTTCCAGTAGGCAATCTAGAGTCATGTTAAAAAAAGAAAAGAAAAAAAATCAATAATACACGGAGACACGTATCATTTTACATGGAATTTCACTCAACATGCATTGCACGGAAGAAGCCCTCAAAGGAGGAAATGCAAAAAAAAACAAAAACAAGGCATCTCACCTGATCGGCTCCATAAGCAGCCGCAAACTCCATAAACTCTTCAATACGAACGAAGCCATCTCCATCTTGGTCTAAAGCATCGAACACAGCTTTTAGCGGAGAGACATCTTCCTCCCTCGTATTCACAGCCGAGACGACTGGCAGTGAGTCATCTACAACCATCTTAGAGAGAGAAGTTGTCACCACATCCTGCTCACTAGTCCATCCAGTTTCAGGAGAAGTGTTAATGTCTTGAACTGAAAAATCTAAAGAGGACACTTCATGACAATCTGAATCCTCAAGCTGGTTTGTATGCGTCAGCCTCTCCTCCTCCGCCTGCTCATCTGTTGGACTGACACTTCCATTCTGCACACCCTCCTGTGGTTTCAAGTCCCAAGATTCATCATCATGGGCTTCTTCAACAGTCAAGTTAAGATCCAAAGCCATTGTCACATGTCCCTGATGTTTTTCTTCAGGACAAACTTCCATCAAATCCTCAGAAATATTTTCTGCAGAATTACTCTCACTGGTGAGATCCTCCTGAATGCAGGCATCTTGAGCCAGAGGCAGTGTCAGAGTAGAAGGCTCCTCTGACAAACACAGAGCAAGTGAGTCATTCTCACTTTGTTGCTCTGAAGGAAGATTTCCAATTACAGTAGCTTGTGCCACCTCTGACTCCTTTGCTGATAAATCTAAAGGAGCACCTGGGCAGACAGAGGCAAAACCAACAGGGCATAGGCTGACACTGCTGTCAAAATCTGGAACCTCTAAATCCAACAAAGGCACAGATCCTTCGAAACACTCCTGGAGTTGGCTGGTGTGGTTATGTGGCAGGCAGGTCTCAGATAAACCTTGTAGGGTAGTGTGACTGGTTATGGGTAGATCAGTCACTTGATCAGGGAATAAACCTTTGTGTCTGGTTTCAGGTGACAAAGTCTTCCTGCTCTGTGCGGGAGGGAGACCTGCTGGCTCCTCACAAGGCAGGTCTACCAGCTCCTCAGTGACACCCTGTGGGTTCAACTCACCTGAAGACCTCTGTGTGAGACAAGAGTTATCATTTGAAAAATCTACTAACAAAAACTGATCACTTGTGTGGGACTCAGAATTGCTTTCTGAAATCTTAAATGAGGAAAGTGGTATATTGAGACTCATTTGCTCAGCCTGGCTAATGAGGACATCTGAGCTCTCAAGAGGTGAATCCTGTGTCAGAGTCAGCTCCTTGCAGGCAGAGGTTTTCCCAATCACATCTACCAAGTCTGGAGAAAAGAGCCATGATAAAGTGAAGTCACCAATTTCATCAAGTCCTTCAGTTTTTTCTGTGCAAGACAATTCTTGCATGTGAGTTTGGGAAATTGTGTGTCCTTCCAATAACTGCAAATTTCCACAAGAAAAAGTTGAGGCATTTATAAGGTTTTCCAGCTCCACCGGCTTATCCACAAAGACCTTTTCTTTTTCACTTTGCTGGACAGTTTCACTCTGATCACCTTTCCTGAAATCCAAACCTGTCTGGCCACTTTGACAGAGCACGGCCTCATCGCCTGAATCCAGTATTTCAAATCCCAGAGGAAATGGCTGTTCGGCCTCCCACTGTGTGTGCCCAAAAGGGCTAGACAAGACTGTCGGCTCCATTTGTACAGGATATTCCCCCTTGCAAACTCGAGAAAATGAGGGGGCACGATTTTATCTTACTGCTGTCGTCACAATCCAGTTCTTTAGCGTTAATGCCATGCTTTTATGAGGCACAACACATCTCAGGTGAATGAAATAACTTCTGACAGGCCTTGGCTACCTTTAACAATTAAAATACTAGATTTTACAGATAACAGCACATCAGTTAGTACCAGAAGTTAGAATAGGTAGATTTAGAAACTACGGTTCAGCACTCACTGCAATTGACATTCCAACAGCATTAGATACAAATACTTCGTTAATTCATATGTACTATGTCATACAGTGTAGATATTAACTAGCTTTGACTCACTATGAGCTTTTCTGTCATGGTAGGATCACTCCTAGATGTTGCCATATTGTTCAGCTTTCAGTAAATCCAACATCACTTCACTTCGGGCCTGTCGACATGTCTCGGGGAGTTTGACGCGGGCTAACGGTTTTTGTCTTTTGTTTTGTTTTTTTGTTTTTGCCTGGCGCCTATTTAATCAATAACAATGCGAATTTACTAACGCGTTAAGTCAGCTGTTATGGTGTTTGTCAACATTAACGTCTCTTAGCGGATTTTCTTTAAACTCATCTCACGCTAATTCGCTATAAAAACGCATCCGTACGGCGAGAAAATCCAAAGCTCAAATAAAACAACCTCCAGCTGTTACGCTTTAAATCTCATTACGAAGCGGAAAACCACATGCATCACGGGCAGATGTATGTTAGCGACCACCGTTAACTCCTCCCTCGAGCACTTCGCTGCTCTCGTGCCATTGGTCGCAGCTGCTAACTGACTAGCTAGCGAAATTAGCTCACTAGCAGGCTAACACTATAAACAGTCCATCTACCCCCGCCCCTCTTTCTCGTTTAAATGACACAAACCGTCTACTTTGCATTTAAATTGGCAGCGCTTTAACGAAGATAACCCGTCTCAGTCGTGTCCCGTCATTCTTTCTTCTTTTCGTCGCCGTTTTCCAACGTCAATCCACCTGTGTCAGCCCAGACAGGCCAGACGAGTGACGAGTCGAAACTGCGCTTTCCTCCTCAAAATCCCACCGGTGACCTCGTCTCACGCACTCGTTCGCGTCGGCGCCCCTCGTCCACAAAGCGTTACCAAACGTATCACTTGTCGAATGAGACAAAGGAGCTCCATCACGCAGCAATCAGCGCCACCGATGTTTAGTCACAAACGCCGAGGGCTCTCGCATCAGCATCAGCAGTGTCCCATCCTCCTCCTCCTCCGCCGCCTCCTCCAGCTGCATACACTCGCCGCTGACGTTTCACGCAAGCGTACAAATACACCCTGCAGTATCACTGGCAGTACACAAGTTATCAATTTATAATTGGGGTTTGTGCGCAAAACCAATTTCTCGTGATCAAAAGGTCTGATCGTAGCGTATATGTCAATACCGGTCGCGTTTACACAGCCCTTAAAAGTCTAAAAGTGACCAGTGAATTCCTAAACTAACAAGGATTGAGGGTTCTTGCTCAGTGTAAAAGTTGATGAACTCAGCAGTGGTTGAATGGCCGTTTTTATAATCGTTGATTATTCATAGGCTGTCATGGCACAAGAAAAATGAGCATTGGCTTTCTACAACTATGGAAAATAGAAATTTCTCTCTTTTTTTTATAAAGAAAAACCTAAGCTGTTAACACTGCAATTGTGGCGTTTTGGTGCCCCCTTCTGACGAGCAGCGGTAGTGTATATTACCGTAATAGTCATGCCCACAGGTCTTATACTGTTAATACTTTAATAATCCCAGTTAGGAAATAAGTTTCTTCGAAGAGTCATTACAGACTTTTATACCTGTGGGAGGGAAGGATTTCCTGTACTAGTCTGTGTTGCAGCAGATCCAATTAAAACCTATGATAATATGGGTCAGCCATATAACAAAAAATAAAACAGACCGGTATCAAATTCAAAATGAGTTTCTTAAAAACAAACAGAATAATTAAAGTCGAAGTTTATTTGTATTTCTTTAACCAAATGCTTTAAATCATTTGTTAAAAAAAAGAAAGAAACAAAAACAAACATAAGTTATACCAAAACACTGCACCATGCTACAGGACTTTATTCAGTAATAAGGCAAGAATAGAGACATGCTGAAAGCTGTGACAGTTACATATAAATTACAGTTTTATTATTAAAAAAGAAAAAATAAGAGATTTTCAAATTGATAAACATGATATTATATAAACTTCTTAATAATATTGATAATTGGAATGGGGAAAACAATTATGAACTAACAGATAATCTGATCCATTAATCAAATTATCGACATATGTCATACAGACAGTATAGTATGTTAGTGTTCTATACTACAGTCACCTAACAATGTACTGTCCCACATGAGATGAGATGTGCTTAAGGATGGGTTCTTAATTTGTACTTGTTCATTTGTCCCTTTTCTTTTCAGATGACCAATAACCTGAAAGAAATGGCAGACAAGTGGATTAATGGAGATTATAGATGTTGTGCAAACAATCTTTAGAATGTAAATAGAAAAATCAGAGATGACAAACAGGTCAATCACATTTTCAGTCAGCCTGTTTCTCTACATGGATCTCAAACTGTACCTCCTCTAACACACCTGGGTCAGGAAGAGGACAGGAGAGCTCCTGTTCAGAGCTTAGCAGATTTAGAGGACACTATACCCAACAGCGTGGAGAAGTCATTGGGTGAGGTCAGCCACGCGCCGCCATCCACCACCAGGATGGCTCCTGTCATGTAAGAAGATGCTCGGCTGGCCAGAAAGAGAGTGCAGTGGGCCATTTCTGTCTTGTTGCCTGCTCGCTGCAGAGGAATTGACTGGAAGGCACCAGTAGCCTCTGCACTAGTACCACCTGAGAGTGTAAAAGGAAAAGCCCATCCCTTACAGTTAATTAGAAACACTATTTTTTCCTTCTGAAACAACACCAAAGACTTGTCAGGTGAAATTAAAAAAATATATATAATTAAGATATCTGATAACACAGGGGTCACAAAAACTTTGTATAAGCCATTACCCAGTCTGCGGAAGCCCTCTGTACCAGAGACCGGACCTGGAGCCACAGCATTGACTCTCACCCCACTGGGCCCCCACTCCACAGCCAGGTGCTTTGTCATGGCATCTGTGGAAAAGACACACAAAACTCAGTCACTGGAGTCTTATTCAGAAATCAGCATAAAAAATTCTAAGGATGCTCTTACCATTTGCTGCCTTTGCAGAGCCAGCATGCACCTGGAGGGCCTGCCCTCTATATCCAAGTGTTGCAGAGATGTTGACGATATTGCCACCATGATCCTACACACAGAAACAATGCAAGGCTCAGTACAGATGACACCAGCTTATTTCACATTAGCTTTGGATCTAAGAGGAAGATGTATAAATCCCATTTCAAGATGACATAACGTTCAGTAATGGATGATCTTTACTGCCCTCTTCTGGTGAGGAGAGTGAACTGCAGAAAGTGTATTACAAAAGTTGTTGATTGATAATCTATGGGAGCTCCAAGATGCATCACACAACAGCATTAGACAAGACACAAAGTCAGAAACAATACCACAAAATAGGTAATTAAATAAATAAAAACACAAAGTAATAACAAAAAAGCTAATCAGATATCACATTTTGGAAAGAAAAAATATTTTGAATACATAAACACATTTTCATGAAGTGTTTAAAAAAAAGTCATCACTAAAATAGAAAAAAAAAACCCACAAGACTTTGAAATGTTTTTGAAGATTATGAAATACTGGAGAAAACATTCATAATGCTACTTTTTTTAGTGAAATTATGTGCCAATTCTTTTAAGAATTTTTGAATTTGCTTTATGAAAGTATCGTGTTTACGATTTAAAGTTTCATTTATTGTGTGTGTTTTATGAAATACTGCATTTGTTGCTGAAATACTGTTTCTTTTCATTTTTTGGATTTGGTGTGATTAAAAGGGGTTTAAAATTTCAGAACAAAAATAGATTCTAAAATATTTTTCTTTGAGTGCTATTTTGTGAAATTAAATACATTTTAAAAGACTATTTTATTTTAAATCCTTTATTTTCAACTGGAAAAAAAAGAAGTGTCACACAGGCATCAGAAGTCATACCTTAAACCACTTCTCATAAACCACCTTGCTGGTGTTGAACGTGCCCATGGTGTCTATCTCCATAACTGTCTTGAAGGCATTGAAGGATAGAGCAGAAGCAGGGCAGAGAAAGTTTCCAGCAGCGTCTGTGCAATTAGAAATGAGATTGCAAAATTAAGACCAACTACTGAAAGCAAGCAAATAATCTTTTCAGTAGTACTTTGCAAAAGCTTGATTAATTTTACAAATGTAATAGTTAAGTGCATTAATCTAAGTATAGTCTGGATTTGATAACTAAAAACATTGTTGCGGTGCAGCGGTTGATAGCAGTGATGAGTGTCAAGACAGAATATAAAGATGAAATGCAACCCCCCTCCCCCCCGCCTTGATCTTTCTTCACATTATTCAGCCCATGTGCAGAATAAAGCACTAACTCTTGATGATTGTATTAGAGTAGTACCAGTAATATTTTGCACTGGTGAGAAACTGTGTAACGCATCTCTTATTGTAAAACAGTTTCCATAAGACGCATTGTCTTTTATTTTTCCTTCCCTGAAATCACAAGAGGTATGTGGATAAGACCTCACATACTGTTGATAAGGATGTCTATGCGGCCGTACTCTTTCAGTGCCTCTTCCACAGCAGCTATGATGGTGTCAGGCTGCCTCACATCAATGCACAAAGGAAGGCAGTGCCGGCCCGATGCAGCACACAGCTTTTTTGCTGCCTTGGGAGAAGCATTTATAATATGAGAAGGCAAAACATTGGCACTTAGTTATCATTTAATGGGGTTTGTATAATTGTGGGAACAATAAGAAGAAACAACCTCTTTGAGCTTGTCCAAGTTTCTGCTGGCAATCACTGTGTCACAGCCATGCCTATAGGGGGGTGGGATGGGTGGATGGGGTGGAGAGAACAAAATATAAGAATGTGAACAGAGAGAGAAACAACCAGAAAGAGCACAGACTGTAGCTGATAAAATAACATGGAAATACAACCATTTTTTTTAATGAGTACAAGGAAGCAAAGGGAGTAAAATAGACACTGAAGGACAGAGGCAGTTATTGCAAGCTGAAGAATGCTAGAATAAATTAAAAACAAGAGAGATAAGGAAAAAACAAGTGCACATATTTGTGATTCATCAATCACATTTGACTTTTTAAGTCAAGTGAAACTGAGCTAAATATGGATCTTTCTAAAAACTTTTTGCATATTATCAATAAACGTGCATGCAATCCTTCGTACCTCATGAAGATTTCAGCTATTCGGAGTCCAATCCCAGATCCACCTCCTGTGATAAAAGCAACCTGATCCCTGGAAAATAAAAGCCATTGTAGATATGACAATGAATGTGGAATGCAGTATAGAAATCATATTAAAGTGAAGGCATTTGCATGTTAAAAAGCACACTTTTGCTTACTTTAGTAAGTCTGGACTGTAGATGTGCATGTATGAAGTCAAGCAGTCATCAGAAGCGACATCTTCAGGCAGCTCATCTGTTCTTAGTGTCTTTTCCATGCTGATAAATAATGTTTCAAACAGAGGCAGATGCACTAGCTTTACTAAAATTCAATTAACATGATCATCTTTGCAATATATTAAACAGTAAAAATATTTAAAAACTTAATGCATGTTAAGTACTTTAAGTAAATCTAGCCTATGCATATTTTCACTTATTGACAAGCAGAGAAGTAACACCAAACCAGAAGTCTTAACTGCAACAGTGACATTTTAATTCACATATTGAGATTGCAGAGCTGCAACCCAAAGGCTTTAAAAACTTAATTAATTGCCTTATACTCACAACAGGCCTTAACACAAAGACCTACTGTACTATAGACTACAGCTATGTGTTTCTCTAGCTGTATTTATCTCAGTAATAAAAGCTAAACAGTTAGTACAACAGCTCTACACTTGCAAAGCTTCAGTGATCAGTGAAGTACAGTAAAGTTCAGTAATGTTGTTGCGTTACCCGATGAAGTAAACAAGCTAGTTTAGCAGTGCCGCAAGAGCAACCGTCCAACTTTTCTGGGGCGAAATTTGTACATAAAGTGTGCCGGAGATCGACCGCGATCGTCCTAATTTAATGCTCGCTTTCGCAGCGCAGGACTTAGTAACAATTTGAACCTTGGACGTTTGCTTCCTCGACGTCCTTCACTGATGCATTGTGGGAAATGTAGTTCTTCGGGGTTACGCTCAAGGTCAGGGTTGTGTTCAAGGTTATATACAGTCGATGGGTCAAACCATATGTTAAACACCTCAACAATGTCTATTTATTTTTGTATTTTCTTTTTTCTTTTAATGAAGCTAGGCTAATGGTGGAGACTACCTTCAAATTCTGCACATTGAGTCTACTGTTGTGGGGACTTCTGATTTGTTTGATATAGTTCTAAAGATCTGTATGTAGGGCTTATTTCCCTGCATAAACATTTCTTTTAGTTCTTTTCTTTTTTGTGTGTTATTTTTCTACTTTTCACTACTCACTTTGGGCTACTATATTGGTAGAATACAATAGAATATGTAACAATGTAAACAATTCACAAGTAAAACAAACTGAGGTTAGGACAGACTGCAATCATTGGTAATTTGGAGAGCAGAGAAAAATGTATTGATCCTGTTTTTCATCCACAGAAACTTCCAGCTTCTAGAATGGCACCAGCATGGGTCTCCACTTGTAAATGAACACTGAATGAAACGATTTGAGGTTTACAGTTTCAGGGTCAATGCTGATTAGTGTGCATTAGGGCAGAGTGGCCCATATTGATCTCTGCTTTGGGAGTTACTGTTAGAAAAAGGGTTTTGCAATTTGGACTAAGGTTGCATGTCTGAGAGGATCAGAGATGTAAGGGTGAGTGCTTTGTAACTAAATTTGCACAGCTGGAGTTTAAACAATGAGCTGGACTTTTAAGAACCACAAACGTTTTGGGGTCGTTGTTTTTTTTAGCCTTTCAAACTAATGGTTTCTATTGACTTTCATATTATATGAACATCCATTAGCTGTTTATTTTTAAACGTTAGGAAGGGTTAAAGGTGACAGTGTTGATCTGTACAAAGCAGCAGCCAGTGCAGATAGTTTGCAGGAAGTATCACGTTACTGTGCAGATGTGACAATACCAGAATTTAGAGATTAAATTATTAAAGACAGTCTAAAGAAAAACATAGTTATGTCTACTTGACCTGTACAGAAAATATGAAACAGTGTAAAATTTACTAAAGCCAAGGATCTGTATTTTTAATCTTTGGCAGATAGGTGGCACTTTATCCACACATTTAGTTTTTAAACCCACAAGCATCTTTAAAAATGTGCAACAAGGATATTTGCAGATGTCTTTTAAAGAAACAAAACAAAACAAAAAAAAACTTGTTGCACCATTAAATTAATAATAAAAAATTAATTTGGTACAAAAAAAATATTTGCAAATAGATTCCCAAAACCTACTGACCAGACAAGATGAGCATTAATCAGAAAAGTTAAGAGGCTACAGAGCGTCATAGCAGAGAATAGTGTCTATTCTAAGGACAAGTATTAGCATTATAGCATATATTCTGACATCAGGGAAACACTGTGGTGAACACCCATCACCTTCAAAACTTTTCTCCCACAGTGAAACATGCAGGCAGATTCCTGCTGTGGGGACATTTATTTACTTACATCAATCGACGTGTCCTAGCAACGGTCAGAGTAGATGGAATGATGGCGTTAAATGAAGGCAAATCACCGGGTGAAACATATGTCATGTTATCTTCTAGAGAATTGAGACTTGTAGAGAGGCTCACCTTTCATTACAATGCATACCCCAAGCATACTGAAAAAGCAACATTCCTGTCAAACCCCACAATATAAACTAACTGAGAATTTCTTGTATGATTTAAAACATTACGGTACACCAGCAGAAGCCATTCAGCTTGTACAGTAGGAGCCGGACCAGTTCTGCTAGTGGGAATGGGCAAAATTCTCAGTGTTGATATTTGTCAAACATAAGAGACATACCCCCAAACACAAGGTTTGGTGTTTTTGTCTTATTTCATTTATACATTTTTAGTACCTTCAAAGTGGCAGGCTTATAGTGTCAACAAATCATACAAACCCCCAGAAAACCCAGGCTCTAAGTCCTCAAGACATTTTTTTTCTCCCCAAATTCAAAAAAATACTCCCCAAAGGGAAATTGTTATGAACAATATGAAAAATGCCAAATGTAGCAAACCCTTTTTCAAGGCCCTGTACAGTCTATACTTTTAATGACAGATTTATGATTCCCTCATTTTCCTGTTGACTGTAAGAAATTTATCTATAGTAAAAGGTTTCAGCCACTTTTTTTTTTTATTCCCTAAGCTTCCCTCGAACCACTCTTATTGTTCCTTTGTATGTTATGAGGTGGTTTCAAACACACTTTTCTCATACTCAATATATTTCATTTACCTGTTGACGTTGTATAACACAAACAGAAAAGAGTCTAAGACAAAACACAATTAATTAAAATTGTTATATACTATTTCTTTATAACAATATGCATTATATATTGTAAATACATTTTAAAATCAGAAAGCTATTGCAGCAGTTTGTTTGTACTGTGTTTCAGTTAATGAAGTTTTTTTTATTTTTTTTTTACATAATTTATGAATTCAAAGTCTAATAATCCCTTTATAAAATGGAGAACATCCTGATGCAGGAACATAGAGACATAATGAATGAAGCTTGTCTTTGTTCAAACATCCATAGTTATAGTCTCATACAGTTAATTGTTCCTATCAGCTTGTCACAGCTCAAGTCATTTCAGTCCATCATCCCATGTTCTCTCAGAGGTCAGTGTAGACCTACGATCCCACAGTACTGGCACGTGTTTCTGGGTTTTGTGTGAGCGCCTGCGCTGGCTCTGTCAGTCCAGCTTTATTTTGGCCTTCTGGTGGTGAGTTGGAGGTGGTTGACTGTCCTCTTTCCAGACCCACCAGTCTGCTGCTGACTTCCCACAGTCTGATAGCTGTCTCATCATCCAGGGCCTGGGGTGCTGGTTCCTTTTCAATCATCACGTCATAATACTGCCCCGTCACCCCCTCCATCTCCTCGGCCACAGCCAGATAGATGCTGGGCTGGGCCCCCAGCTCTGGACTCTTCACCATCAGGGAGAAAATGGGATCTGTGGGAGAGGAAGTGATTGAAACAACTTTCGCCCCCGACAGTAGATGTGCTCATCACCTCAAAGTGCACGTCATGCACTGCATTACAAGATTAAGTGCACAAATAAGCAGTTTCCAAAATCTTTATTTTAAAATATTCCGCCAATTTTGTCCCCCAAACTTCTCTGAAAACCTCTCTAATCAGTGTCTCATACCGCTAACAAATTTTCAGCTTTGAAATGTTGCATTTGTCATATTTAATCTAAATGTGGCATTTGAACATTTTTTTAAACAATACAATGCATTTTGTACACAGATGCTCAACTTTTCTTCAAAGTTATTTAGGGATTGTTTTTAAGGGGGCCGGCTTTGTGTGCAATGTTGTATCTGTGGATTAGCCTCTTAAAAAGCTGATGTTTGGCAGTTTCTATCCTAAAATCATTTGAGGAACAGTACTGGGATGCTCTTGCATGACCAGGGTAACTGTAAGGTCCTGTATGCAAGAACAAGGCTGAGGTGCTTTAACACTTATTCTGACATAAGAAGCTACTTTATCCTTCCACTTCACCTAAAATAGATGTGCCTAAATTCATATTTGACTGTTAAACTTACCGGTTAGTATACACATTAATATTTATTTCAGACAAGTGCATTTACCAGTATATGACATAATTAACTATTTGTTCTACAATAACCATAAAATGAAAGGCAAAGTAGATATTCACAAAGTAACAGAAGTGGTTGTTGTTTTTTTCTCCTGTTTCTGCACAATTTATACAGAACAAGAATAGAAAATTAAGTAAGAGGCCTGATATGTGAAATCCGTCTACACAGTATGAGCAAACGTCTGCATGCACCCCAGGTAAGCTCGTATTGATTTCCCTGCATTCAGAGTCCACAAACAAAGCAGATACTTACTGAGCATAAAGCTTGAGAACTGTGATTGATGCAGACCAGTGTGTCTCCCCAACTCTGTGGCAACAACTCCTGGGTGCACAGCATTCACCGTGACTCCTGTACCTATTACACACACATATATATATATAGACCAATGCTTAAAAATACACATTTGATGGCTGATTATGAACAAGAATATTGGCCGTACTCCCTCCCACACATGCCCACATATGCAGCAGCCAGTAGACTTGCCCTGTAATCGCTTTGCGAGTTCTCTGGTGAACAGAACATTGGCAAGCTTGCTCTGACAGTATGCCTGCTTAGTATCAAACTTCTTCTTCTCCCAGTTCAAGTCCTCAAAGTCAATCTTTCCAATGAGGTGGGCGAGAGAAGCCAGGTTGATCACTCTGCTGGGGGCGGACTCCTTCAGCTTCTCCAGCAGGAGATTTGTCAACAAAAAGTGGCCTGGAGGAAATCAAAAGTAAGGGAGTAAGGGAAACTGTTCCGCAGTATGAAGACAAATGTAGTTATATCTTATTTTTTACTCTTACAGAGCTTAAAAATCTTGTCAGTGTGTTCTGACTGTTTCATCAGCCAGCTGAACTACGTACCTAAGTGGTTAACTCCAAACTGCATGTCAAAGCCATCCTCTGTCTTCCACGCTGGACACCTCATGACCCCTGCATTGTTTATCAGTATATCTACACTCTTCTCCTCTGAGATAAAAACAACATTTTAGAAACTATATATGTTTTGATATATATATGTATGTATACATATGTGTGTGTAGTTATATATGCATCACCTTTTTTGATTTTTTCTGCAAATTCACGTATGGACTTTATGGATGCCAAGTCCAGGTGCCAAGCATAAACGTGAGGATTCAGGGTTTTTCCTCTTATTTCCTTGGCTGCTGCTTCACATTTCTCCATGTTACGGCATCCCATGATGATTCGTCCCCCTAAAGATGTAGGAATGGGAAAATGAGAATGTCAGTGACAGCAAAATCAGATCTACATCTTAATGCTGGAGCCGATTCACACCAAATCAAAAGGAAAGAACAAAAAAAACTTTCTCCACACCTCTCTTTGCAAGATCTTGAGCTGTCTCTTTCCCGATACCCGTGTTAGCTCCTGTTATCACCACAGTCTTTCCATTAATGGTAACCTTACTGGTGCACCGGCCTCCGGTTACATGGTTTCTAAAGGAGGAGACAAGTTTACATTATGTAGTTTGCTGTGCAGCAGACTGCAAAGCTGCAGACTTGTCAGAGTGACTAATGTTACCCCATCCACTACCAAAATTACTTACATTGGACAGATGACAATCAGACCTGGACCTTGAAGCAATGTAGGATGGTCTAGTGTGGTAAATAAAATTTTCTACAAAATGTAATGTCACCTGAAGGGATGCAGTTTAAGTAGGGAGGAGGTGGATGCAAATTGTGCTTGTGAGGAATTTCCCAGGTGCTTCGTGCTTCAAATAAATAAATGAGCTTTTCATGAAGCTCTGATGACACATGATAAAGAACCATACAGTCCATGCAGAATAAATTCACAGAGCTTCACTTTGTCCACATTTTGTTATCTTACAGCCTTATTTCAAAATGGATTAAATTATTTTTTTTCCCTCAAAAAGTCTCAGACAATATAAGCATAATGATAACATGAAAAACTTTTTTTGAGATTTTTCCAAATGTAGTCAGGGAGGTGACCAACAACCTGATGGTCACTCTATCAGAGCTAGAGCATTCCTCTGTGGCGGGAGGAGAACCTTCCAGACAGACAATCATTTCTGCAGCAATCCACCAATCAGGCCTGTATGGTAGAGTGGCCAGATGGAAGCCACTCCTTTGTAAAAGGTGCATGGCAGACTGCCTGGAGTTTGCAGAAAGGCATTTGGAGGACTCTCAGATCATGAGAAATAAAATTCTCTGGTCTGGTGAGAGGCAGCACGGTGGCTTAGTGGTTAGCACTGTTGCCTCACAGCAAGAAGGTTCGAGCCTCCACAGGGGCCTTTCTGTGTGGAGTTTGCATGTTCTCCCCGTGCTTGCGTGGGTTCTCACCGGGTA
>JBAMYA010000011.1:4701735-4713386 GCA_037176975.1 Arrhamphus sclerolepis
AACCGCACAGTACCCCGTGTTCCTATAATCTCTGTGGTCACTGTTACATCTAACTCCACTGGATGCTCAAAGGCAACATGTTTTCCAAGAGAAGTGTGGGCGGCAGAGTGACACTGAAAGATAACTTTCACAGAAACTTTAATATCTGGTGCAACTAAGGAATCACAGTGATCTCTGATTCCCAAGATGAGCACAGATCAAAGTGCTCAAAAATGTCAATAAATGTATTTGTAGCCCTGGGTAACATGAAAACTTTGCTTGAGAGCATATATTTGATTGTCTCAAGGGATTACTGAATCAAGAACTCTAATAAACATCCCTGTCACTTTGTTTGAGGTTACATAGGATTAAAAAAAAAAAAGAAAAAAAAAAAGTCTTTTAGGAGCCATTTGAATTTTCATGATACTGTGACATCACAGATCAGAGTAGAATTATCTGGCTTTGTCATCTTTTTGTCAACCAAAAATCAAATCATGCTGCATTTGTTCTCCTTCGGATTTGGCTCACGTTGATTTCAAAAGATGCAAAACATTCACAAGAGTGGTTTGAGACGTTCAGAGAATGATTCCATCCCCTCAAATGCATTTCCACTTTAAACAAAACTTTAAAGACAGTTGAAAATGCTCTAGTGTAAATCTTTGTTTGTTTGTTTTTTTACCAAAGCAGACATTTTAATTAAGACCTGAGGAAAATGTCAACTTTTGCAGCAACAGTGACCTTTTTAGGTGTTTACAGTTCTGCTATAGGCTTGGGATATTTATATATATATTCGTCCTCTTCCTCAGTCACTCAGTTTTCTCTTTTTTTCCTCAAAGATCTTAGTTGCATCTAACGTGATTTCTGCAGCTTTCTGAGCTAGTTTCATTGCAGTTGGTGAGTGAAAAATGTTCCACCGCAACAGAAACATCTTTTTTGCCAAGGATAAGTCGCTGCAGTTCATTGAACCTTCATAAAGGTAAAGAAATTCTTTGAAATGAAACTGATATTTGAACATAAGCAAATGCCCTTTGTGCTGCTTTACGTTATAGAATATTTGTTCATCTGAGAATGTGAACTAAAGTGAAAATCTAATTTATACGTTTAACTTGGAAATTTTAAAGTTCAAGTCACATTCAGAAGCAATAATCTTGCTCATGTCAGTTATTTCAATCATTTTCCTTTTTGAAATATTCATTTAATTACCACATATAAAGTGTGTGCTTCCTGACATAAATGAATAGGTCGTTAACAGTCTCGTGCAGACCTTGATGACAATGATGATTCACTCATTTGAACCGGATGTATTGTGGCAGGGAAACATCTAAGACATGCAGGATGTCAGGCCTCCAGGACTGGATTTGGACTCCTCTGCTTTTACTGCTTAAAAAATTAAGCCAAAATTGCTTCCAGGTGCTGCCATCATGTTCTGATGGCCCTGATTTAATCCTCCTGAACTACTGAGTTTTCAGAGTAGGATAGAGCAGAAATAAGTAGGCTATCACCACATTAAAGAAAAAAAAGTGTTATTAACGACTTATACAAATATGAATCCCTCAAGCAAACAGAATACGTTTTTGTCTTTTTTTTTAATAATTAGAAAATGACCAGAGACGCTGAGGCTTCGTCCACACAAATGAGGAATCTCACTACAGGAAGAAAAAATAACTGTAAGGTGATACAGCATGTCGGATATGCAGCAGGGAATAGTTCCACTCTGTTAAACTCTTGTTACCTCCGTTGTCTCTCCTGGTTTGCGTGTCTTCTCCAGTCCCTCCCAGCAGAGACGCAGGGAGGATGAACGCTGGGAAACGAGATGAGGGGAGAGGCTGTAGACCGATGTTGGGCGGAGCTTCAGCTTTCATTGAAGTATTACTGAAGACGCTCTGCCTCACAGGAGGAGGGTCAGGGGCCCCTTAAGAGCCTTTTATATGATGCCATTGAACATGTGAATATTGCAGTTTGGTGAATTTCATCCCTTCTTTCGATTTTTACTTGCTTCGTTTTGAGTCGCGGATGAATGAATGGTGATCTGAGCCGCAGTAAAAAAAAAAAAAAAAAAAAGGAGAAAGAAGGAAAAAGGTCTCTTCCCAGGCAGGCATCATCCCCCCTCTGTCAGTGACCGCCCACATTACGGGGAGGGGAGGAGGGGGGGAGAGAAAGTGCTGCTTTGTGAATGACGGGAGCGGCGGGTGACAGAAAGCAAACTTTACGGAGAATAATTCCAGCGGGAGACAATTTTGCATTCAGCTGAAAAAGTTTGGATACCCCAGTAAGCAAGACCTGACTGATAAGGACCGAACAAACACACAGTAAGTCGCGACGCCTTTTAGGACCTTGTGTGAGCTGGCTCTGAGCAGATTGACAGGCTTTTTTTTTCTTTTTTTTCGACGGAAAGATGCATGCATAGCAGCCTAAACCGTGACTGGAATAACTGTCGAAGATGAGGGATAAATCCAGAGCTGATTCTGTTTCCAGATCCTTATAATAAGAGTTTAGATCAATGTATTCGCTTTAAAGAGCATTTTACAGGAACATTAAGAGGGATTCTGAAATCATTTGTGATTTTTTTTTTTTTTCCAAAGTGTGCCCTGTGTTAAACTAAACCTTTGAAGAAATGGCACAGTTGTACTCATTGCCATAACTGACTGTTTAGTTCCTTAATTGCATGCCATCACAACTGAAGCTTTTCAGCATTTCATGCAAAGTTTCTATTTGCTTGCCAATGTGTTTCGCAACATTTCATGACTCATGCAGAAGACGTGCGCTCCCAATGTCTCCATGAACAAAACATAGACCCACAGAAGACTCATTCATGATATTATGAGGTTTCTCTTCACAAGTCTGTTCCACAAGTGGTAAATATAAAATGTGATTACAGTGAACAGGCTCTTTATGCAGCATTCACCACATTTTTAGTTTGTCATATTACTGAAATGACTGTTTACTCACTAAATTAATTTCTTTTGCTTGTCTTTTTTTTTTAAATTGCAGAAGCTGCTCTGCCGCTGAGGCCTTCTGGAGAGTTTGAAAATGCTGTCTGCCAGTTTGGCCTGTGCCGTTTATCTCTGCCTGGTGGTGATGGTCAGTGGTGACCCCTGCCTCATCATCAGTGAGATCAATGCTGACAACCCAAGACTGGACACCACAGAGTTTGTGGAGCTGTACCACACCAGCGGACAACGGGCCTCGTTGGATGGCTACACCCTTGTGTTCTATAATGGTAATGGAAACATAGCCTACAAGGTGCTGGACCTGAAGGGCTACAGCACAGATGACAGAGGATTCTTCCTGGTGGGCTCGGTGGACATGCTGCCCAAACCGGCCATCCTCTTGCCTCCAAACACAGTCCAAAATGGCCCAGATGCCATTGTCCTCTACCACACATCTGCTGCCCGCTACAGTGAAAAGATGAACGTCACTGCTGTCGGGCTAGTGGATGCTGTCGTTTACATGACTCGCCGCACCGGAGGCGCAGAGTTCCTGGCTGAAATCCTGACGCCTGGGGAGCTAGCCTTCGTTGAGGACGAAGCGGCGCTCGAGGGAGATGAGTCAATTGAAAGGTGCCTGCTCTCTGAAGATCAGTGGGGCTTTCAGGTGTCCTCACCCTCCCCAGTTCAGCGGAACAACTGTACCCCACCTGCTGCTGCACCAACTGTTCCTCTAATTACTGAGCTGAAGCTGGGTGGAGGACAGGTGGACGGATTTGTGGAGCTGGCGAAGACTCCCGCTGCAGGTCCTCTGGTGCTGGTAGTATGGGATGGGAGGACAAACAGGGTCAGTGTCAGCGTGGACGTGGACACCTCCAGAAGTGGACTGATCCCTGTGACCATTGAGAAGAAATACATGAAAGGTCAGTGCTCTCTGCTCTTTTCATCACTGTGAAATATCTACATTTTTATCAGCAATGGAAGCCTGTGCTTTGGTCCAGTTTTTGGACTTTCATTTGCAGATTAATTTGATTTAAAGTCTTTCCTCCTCTTATGATTCCTCTCAGGAGACGAGTCTGGTGCAGTGGCCCTTTACAGTGGGAGAGCTACAGATTTTCCGGTGGGGAGTCCGCTGAGCCAGACACAGCCTCTTGATGCATTTGTGTTTGCTGGGCCTGGAAACAAGCCAAGCGCCAACCTCACAGAGACTCTCATCCCAGGCAGGCATCCATACCAGCTTAGCAACAGGCAAGACATTTTGATCATTTTAAACACAGAAATGAGCATATTTAAAATAACAATCTCCCATTTCTATTAAGTGCTTTTGTGTGTGTGTGTGTGTGAGACACTTGTGACAGTCTTGTACTAAATGTTCAATATGGCATCTTTCACTTGGAAGAAATTGTTCATTGTGCGGCTTCGGTTTGTCTATAATTTAGGCCGTGGTCAGAAATAGCCTCCGACTGACACTTACTCAAATGTGCGGGATTTGGCATTTGCACTCAAAATCCCACCACAGAGTTTAATTAACGCCCTCCTGTAAAAATGAGCAAGAAATTGTGCTTGCTCTGGGAGGCTGCATGCCACTGACAGTGGCGCTGCTAAAGATAAGACCCACACCAAAAGGCTTAAGCTTTTTGAAAAGCATCAATTAAATTTTTATTTGAATTTTTTCCCATATTTCATAAATTTGTTAGACCTCAACAGGATATTTGTTTGTTTGCCTGTCATGAAAAATGAAACTGTCTCCACCGGCAGCTACTAGCCAAGTCTAAAATTGTTGTCCTTCAAAATAAAGGTAATTTAATGAATTGATTGCTGTTGTCTCCTAATGACTTCATTATTTTGGCAGTTTGAGAGAAGGAGGCTACTATCTCAGTCGCTGTGGTGTAGCTACCTGGACTCGAGATCCTGGTATTTTCTGGGAGGCAGAACAAACTCCTGGGCTGCCCAACCAGTGCCCCTGGCCAAAGATCTGCCCTCACAGCATTGGTAAGTGTTTGAATGTCCTTACTTGATTGATGCATTTATCTGCAATCTGCTGAATGCTAATTTTTCTTCTTCTTTTTTTTTTTTTTTAAAAAACTAGCTATTTCTATTGAGAAATCTTCCATCTGACTGATCAGGGTAATTCCAAAAAAAAGTCAAATTGAGCTAATATTTCCCATGAAATGGTAAAATGCCTCACTTTCAACATCTGATATGTCCCTTACGTTGTACTGGGAATAAAATATGGGTTTATGAAATTTGCAAATCATTGCATTCTGTTTTAATTTACGTACGACCCAACTGTTTTTGCACTTGTGTTTGTAGATTTTAATTTTTTCATTTATATTTTTTTATCAATTATTCCTCCATAGTAGTGGGTTTCCAGATTGAGCCCAGTAGAAATCCTTGAGATTCAATATCAGAGGAAAAAAACAAACCTCAAATTAAAAATGATGACAATATGTTTTAGTTCAAATAGTTATAGGTCTGTTATCTGCAACCTACAGTACTCTTAAGTATGTGCTAATTATGGTTTCAAAAAGATAATGGAAGTAATCAGTTTCCGTTAAAAGTGCCAGAATTTAAGAAATAATATTGAATTTACCAGTAGATGAAATGATAATAAAACTGCTGTTTTAAACTTGTTTGAGTTTCCTGATTCATTACAGCTTTGGCAAAAATTCAAGGACTTAAAAAAAAAAAAAGATAATAAAATTGCAAAAGAACAAAGACAAAGATTTAAAAGTTAAAAAGTACTTAATTTCAAACAAGAACAAATGTTTATGCATCTGTGTGTATATTTATATATTGAAATACATGAATGCTTTGGCTATACAGCTTTTTATTTTTCCTTTTTCTTTTTGAACTGGCAGTCGTGTTGTGTTCTGTGTGTGTTTTGTCTCATTTGTATAAAATGGAAAATGAATCTATAAATAAAACACTTTTAAAAAAAAGTACTTAATTATAAGAAGTTATACTGAACTTATCAGTAGATGAAACAGACAAAGTACCCCAAAGCATCAATTTCTTTTAAAGAGGAAGAGAGAGAGAGAGAATACAAATTGTACATTTGGTTTGTGGTCAATATGCTGATCTCAGAGCTCATAGATTTCCTCTTTGAGAGAGCAAAGATGAACCTTTTACTACAGAAGTAAAGAACTGAAAGTTAGTGTGGGATGATAATGATGTTTCTATGAATCAGATGTACTTTCAGTTGTACTTTCATCCATATTGATATTGGGAAGAATCTGCAGATCTGGGTCATCATTAGTTAAACATTCTTTCAAAATAAATAAATTAATACATACATACATACGTACAGGGGCTTGCTTGATTTGCCACTGACAAAAATGTTATGTCAATAAGTGGATGGGACAAAATAAGAGCGTTATTGAAGTAAAATTACATATTATATAGTCTCAGCCTTCAGAGATGATGGTGAAATAAGTGCACTCTCAAATACATACTCCAACATAAAAGATTAAAGAAAAACTAAATAAATAAATAAAAGTAACAACAATACATGCATTCATAAAACATCTGTAAACTGGCCTTGTCTACATCTGAACTTCACACAAAACATGGAATGGTGCCACTGCTCTGACCTCATGTTACATAAGCTACAGTTCTTGGATGAGCTGTTTGAAGGTTAAGGTTAGACTCATGAAAATGAATTTTTAGGTCAAGACATGGACTCCAGCATTTCACGATTTCGACAGTTAGACAAAAGAAAAGCTTTGAGTTGTTCTAGCTGGATTTATGACTGTGTGTGTCTCTTATTGAGAGTGCTGGCGGAGGGGGGGAGAGGGTAGCCCCAAGCAGTGTTCTCATTGAGCGCACAGATGGCCTGTGGGAAGAAGCTCCTCCTGAGCCTCCCCATGTTAGTCCTCGGGCTGCAGTAGCTTCTTCTTGTTGGAAACACAGAAAACAGGCCATGATTTCGGGTGATTTGGGCCCCTGGCCATCCGTTCTGGTGGAGGTCTGCTGGGTGTGTGCATGCACTGGAGGGCGATCAGTGTTCATACCACCGAGTTTGCTTTCACACCAGTCCAATAAATGGGAAGGTGGAGAGATAAACATGCTGCTGTGGCCTACCCACATGCTACTTCTTTATATAAATAAGACTACAGGAACTACTCCTTCCTGTAAATCTTCACACATGTGGTGTTGACATTAGTTCCTGCTATCAGCTCTTCAGTGAGAGGCTGCTGACCTGGAACCACGTTGGCGGGTTCTACAAATCGTCCTTGACGAAGGCACCATCACTGGGTTGTCTAATACCAACTAGTCTGAATATCCTGAAGAGAGTCGACACGTTTCCACTACAGTTTTGTCACAAAACTTATTTTCTTTAAATGATAATTGCAAAAGAACAAAGACATCCCTTTTCTTCCCTTCCTCACAATAAAAAAAAAGGTGTAAATCTCTGCAATGAATTGTTGAATTCTTATCTACATGGAGCTCAACACATGAGAGGGATTTCTTGGAGGTCATTGTCCACAATGTCACAAAAGGAGCACAAGATTCAAAACTAATTTGACCATTTTTTGTGTGTCATGTGACCTGCAGATGTGAAAACGTTGCTTCCACTGTAGTTTAGTGAAATATTCCTTTTTCTGAATGGCCAGGGAAGCCACCTAATACAACTGTAAAAGCAGTTTTTTTTTTTTCCTAAACTGATGTTTCCATTTGGTGTATTTTCTATTCTCAAAAAAAATTTGCACCATTTCAAGGCTACTTGAAACTCCAAGCCAAGCCAGTGAAGGGAGGCCTATTTGACCTCAGGACTTTTTAAATTCAGTAAAAGGACAAATGATACTAAAAACATGTTATACCCTCTCTTTCACACAGCCTTTCAGTACATAACAGTCTTGAAAAGAGTGCCTTATTATGTTGTGGAAAACAGAAGCAGTGTAATAAACATGTTTGTACAGGTCTCAGATAACCTGATTTTGTCATACTGTAGGAAGTGCAGCTGCACTATATTTGATAAATTTGTACTTTGGTATGAAAGAACCACCCATGTCCCATTTTTGTCAATGATCTGATCTACTCTCATGAGGTCTTAATGAAATGGCTGCAACAGTCTCTGTTCAAATACCACAAAGTAAAAATGTTTCTTTTTCAAACATGGCGTTACAGGTCCCTTCTTTGCGTCCCGCTTAAGTCGGTGGTGTGGGTGTGCCTTGTGTGAATAGTTGTTACTAAGCTTTCCATTACTTTCTTCAGAGGTGCAGCAAATAGAGCAAAGTTGGGTTGAAACAAACATGCGGAAGCTGGATCATTTTATTCTGATCTGGTGATCTATGATGTCATTCTTCGCTGGAAATATGCATGACACACTGAATGACATTTTCAGATTGAGGCAATCCAAAACAAAAATGACACGGAGGTGTTACTTCAGCATTTTAGATTATGTAGTTATGAAACATATGATCTCAAGCACAAAAAAAAGCTTTTTTGTTTCTTTCTTCTTATCCATGCAGTCCCTCTAATTAGCTTTTTTTTCAGATTGCAAAATCAGTGTCTTGGTTGATTCTTTCTTTTATGCTTTAGTGATTCCAGGAGGCACAGATTCACCACCTCACCTCCCACCCTGGGGAAACGGTGACTTCCTGATCAATGAGCTGAACACTGACACACCTGGTGCAGCTGAAGACGGAGAGTACATTGAGCTTTGGCACCCATCAGGTCGTAGAGTTTCCTTGCAGGGCATCTGGATATTGCTGTTCAGCGCGCACAACAACAAACCCTACCGGGAGATCAGCCTGAGTGGACACTTCACCACTGCCAAAGGTTACTTTCTGCTGGGCAGTGACAGATTGGTGCCAGCTCCGTCACTTCGCCTGCCTCCAAACACCATCCAGAACGGACCAGATGCTGTGGCACTCTACCGCAGCCCTCTTGGCCCACCGTCAGCGACACAGAGGGGGATCCCTACAAAAGGCCTGCTGGATGCAGTGGTGTACCGACAAAGAGGATCGGATAAAGATGCACTGGAGCTGAGTAAAGCTCTGACTCCAGGACAGCTGCCTTTGCTGGAAGATCCAGATGTTCTGGCTGGTGATGAGGCCCTGAGCCGTTGCAGAGGCCTTTACCCCTTTGATCTGTCTGCTTTTTCAGTGAGTACAAAGAGGAAATATATGGCAGTAGATGTAAGAAGAGTGTGACTAAATACTTTATTGAAAATGCCTGCTTTGCTTTAGTGAAATGGCAAGAATAAAACAAAGGCACAACCTTTACTTTCTCAATAATGACTGTGATAA
This sequence comes from Arrhamphus sclerolepis, assembly GCA_037176975.1. Classification (NCBI taxonomy): domain Eukaryota; kingdom Metazoa; phylum Chordata; class Actinopteri; order Beloniformes; family Hemiramphidae; genus Arrhamphus; species Arrhamphus sclerolepis. Next base: position 4,710,896 of record JBAMYA010000011.1, read on the forward strand.
AAGGAATAGTTCAACATTTACAGTAATTGGAAATTATGTCCTCACAATTTTTAGCATATTTCGGCACAATTTCGAAGTTTTTTTTTTAATGTTTTAAACATAAGACATGCAACAATCATTGTAGGTGGCTCCACCCACTCCTCTGAGGGAAAACAGCTGTCCCCGCCCTCCTCCAGCCCCTGAAGGTGTTGTCATCAGTGAGGTGGCCAGTGCTCACTGGACCAGTCACAGCCAGCAGAGGGCCTATGTGGAGCTGCATGGGCCACCCATGACAGTCCTGCAGGATTTGGTACTCTCTGTCTTTGACCAGGAGCACAGTGGCACTGTCATTTCCCTTCCTTTGACTGGATCTGTTGATCAGGATGGGTTTTACGTCATTGGAAATGTAACTGGAGCAGGTGAGGGGAATGGAAGATCTGGATACAGAAGGATGATAACTGTTATAAATGAGACATTTCCCCATCTCGCGCTTCATCATTTTGTGGTTCTCTGTGTTTTTAGCATTATTTTTTTTTAACTTTTACGCTCACTGTCCTCCTTCACCTCATTTCTCTCCTGCATAGATCAGACCTTCCCGGAAGGCTCCACAGTGCCAGCACGAGGAGCAGTGGTCCTCTGCTATGACTTGTTCAGTGTGTGTAGAGCTGGCACAGCTCTGACCAACTCCAGCCTCAGGGATGTGCTGGTGTTCAGTGAAAATCAGCAGCTGCTTTCCTCTCTGTCCACCACCAGGGGGAGTCAAGTGATGCCGGCTCTCAGGTGAAACCAATCTGAACCAAACGTTATGATTCACTGGCAGCTGTGGCATGTTTGAACTTTGACTTTAATAACACATTGTACTCAGTTAAAAAAAAAAAAAAAAAGGTTGCAAATGAAAGGCAATATATTTATTTAAATTATACCCAGAAGATGGGCATCACCAATTGACTGGGAGAGTGGGTATAACCATAGTTAGATTAGAAGGTCTGTTTTAAAACCCCTTTCTCATTAGATCTTGGATTTCTGCTTATACTCCATCATTTAATCTTTTTCCTGACAGTCTGTATAAAAGTTTTGTGTCTGTAAGTATCACCCAAACTCTGTGTAGAGGCACTGGAGTACCAAACATTGATGCAGACACATCTCACAAAAGAGAAAAAAAAAAGTTTAAAACCTCCCCTTTCTTGCTCTACATTCTTGATCTCTCCTCTTTAACTTGTCCTCAATGTTTTTAATAAAGTTCAATCAGTTTCTGCTGTCATGGCAACTCATCATAACAAATGCTACAAAATAGACAGAATTACCAGCAAAAAGCTATGAGGTAGAACAGTACTCCAAAATCAGCACTGGAAAAAAGAGAAATCATATTTAAACAGAAAAAAAAGCTCAGAAAAAGATCTCAAAAAGAAACAAAGAAAAGCATAGAGTCATCATAGCTCATATGGACCAGCTTGTGTCGGCTAAGTTAAAGCTTGCAAGAAGTAAAAGAAGAATAGACCACAGCTGATCTGGTAACAGCAGTCATGGGTGCCCAAAGATAATTGATGTGTACAGTGAGCAAAAGCTACCCAATGTGGTCTCAACCCATAGAAGAGCTGCACATTTATATTTATATAGCGCTTTTCAAGTCATGCTGACCTGTAGGCGCTCTTTACACTAAAAACCACTTTCACTCATTTACCCATACACGCAGCACTCTCAGGTTGGTAGATGACTGCCCCCAAATTCTCCACATTTCAGTCTGATCATTTACCTGTGAGAGCTATTTTAAAATGTGGCTCCACTAAGGCGTTCTCCAACATGTTATTTGCTTTGACAGTACAAAGCAGATTCACACAGTGTATAACACTGAGGCTGATGGATGCATTTATAATTAAGACATTATTAGCCTATGCCAACTGCATGTTGGTCCACATGCTGTTGGAGATGCTTTTTGTTCATGTTGATTGCTCATACAGTGCATGCATTTGCCTGTTCATTATGTACTACAAGATAAAATGATTGAATTACTGTGCAAATTCTAATTTATTATAAATATAGTTGAACAGGCCTGCAAACAAACAGTTGCCTTTGTTATTTATAAAAGGTCCTTCATGAGAATAGTCAGTCATTAAGCAAAGGGAAATCTGTCTGAATAAATAAACTTTCATCACAGTACAGAAACTGCATCATTAAAGGTTGTGAATGACATCAGGATGAACTCAGATGCTGGCTGCTTTACCGTCCTGGTGTTGCTGGATCTCTCTGCTGCATTTGACACAGTTGAGCACGATATTCTTTTAAGCCGACTACACTGTTGGCTGGGTGTTAGAGATACTGCTCTGAGTTGGTTCAAATCTTATCTTTATGACAGAACTTTCTCTGTAACATCTGGCAATAATTCTTCCGGTTCTGCTTCTCTTACCTGTGGTGTTCCCTAAGGATCCATTCTTGGGCCACTACTATTTCCTATTTACATGTTACCACTTGGGCAGGTTATCCGTAATTTCAATGTCTCTTTTCATTTCTATGC
>JBAMYA010000011.1:4719079-4729370 GCA_037176975.1 Arrhamphus sclerolepis
TATTTTGCTTTCCTGACTATAAAAAGAAGTCAAAGAGTAAAAGTTTGGTTGCCCATGCTGAGAACCTGCTTAACCTCACCAACCTGTAATTATTTTAGAAATGACTCTTCAAACCTTTCAAAAGCCCTACGGGGGGTTTTTTAAAATTGTTTTTAATCAACCACAAGAACACCTTTGAGAACATGAAGATTTCTGAAAAAGAAGCCATCTGCAGCAAAAGGAGATCAAAAGTGCTTCCTGAGTGCAGCATCCTTCTTTTGAATTGTTTTTTGAAATAAGTAAGCCCCCCCCACACACACACACACACACACATTTACTACTTCTCAAGTAGCTCAGACTTTGTAAAAGTTAATGGTACATTAGGAGGAAGAGGAGGAGGAGGAGGGGAGGGGGGGTTAAGCAGTTTTAAGTGCTGCAAAAATATGCAGCACTTAAAACTGCAAAACACGAGGGTGGAAATGTCTTGATTTAAGGACTGTGTGACAGCAGGTGGAATAAGAAAAATAAAATATTGATTGAAGAAAAGTCAATTCTGAATTTAAATATCATGCAGTCGATATTAAAACCAAGAATATACTTGTGTTGACAACGAGTCAATAATCCAAAACAAAGGTTAAAAAAAAGACATTACTTTCACTTGCACTAACACCTTTTGCAACCACTGAGTGAGTATGTCACAGATCTGAGAGGCTGTCTGAAGTCACTGCAGGCTTTGAGCTGAATGCTGTTGCACCACCAGCTGACATGCTCAGAATAGCAATGCTCTGATGTTAATTATTGTGTTTACCACATTCACCATGCATGTTTTTCATGTTAGATTTAATTGATCATTCTCTCTTTATGAACATGACTGTATTGGGCAACTTACCATTATCAGATATCAGAGTGGTATTTTAAGCACTTTGAATGTCTGAACAAAAGAAACAAATCAAGAAGATGAAAACCTTTTGACCCAGTATGGTATCAAGTTTTTCTGTTTGGCACTAAAAGGTGTTTTGTGTTAGTTGACTGATATTGTAATTTATTATTTCTTACTATTTCAATTTGGTCTACTTTGGTTTAGATCTTAGCTGGCTCCAAAAGCACCAAGTCCAACTGCAAAACTTTATCACGCCCCCCTTCCTGGAGGAGATGTTAAGTCATTTGAGAAAACTGGATTTGCTGACGTCAGCTGAAGAGACCAGCATCAAGGAGGCAGGACCGTTACAGGTCCAGGTCAACATGCTCACCAATATTGTCACTGGCAAGGAAAGTCAATGTTCCGATGCCCTTCAGGGCTTCATAGAGAGCTCTGGTTCTCCAAATGCCCAGCTCATCATAAACTACGGTCAGTGTATGAAGTGGTTTTTACATCCTATATTTGTGTGTGAATGAGGGGAACCCAAGTGGAACGGTGAGGCTACAGGGAGCGGAGATAAAGAAGGTGACAGATTTTAAGTACTTAGGGTCAACAGTGCAATAGAAGTATCAGCAAGAATGAAAGGAAAAGTGCATAAGACGGTGGTGAGGCCTGCGATGTTGACGGTGGAGACGGTGGAAGAGTTGGTGGTAACAGAAGTTAAAATGTTAAAATGTCTCTGGAAGTGACAGTACATGTTAGATATTTTTGGATAGAAAGTCAGAGGCAAGACTGAGATGGTTTGGATAGTTACAAAGGAGGGATAGTGAATATATCGTTAATGATGGTGACAGGCAGGAAGCCTGGAGGAAAACCAGAGGAGATTTATGGATGTAGTGAAAGATGACATGAATTTAGTTGGTGTGAAAGAAGAAGATGCAGAGAATAGAGTGAGAAGGAGGCAGATGATTGGGCAGACCCCTTAAAGGAGCAGCCGAAATGAAAAGAAAATGAAGATAATGGAATCCATCATATTGTTCAGTTGGGGGCTTTTAGCTTTGAAAAAGTTTATGACTGTGTGTGTTTTATAGTACTTTGCAAACGAGTCTCTGAACTAAAGTGTTCCTTGTTGCAAATGGAAATAAAAATGAAGAATCTTTCAATTTCTTTAATCACTTTTCAAATTGTTTTTGTTTTTTTTTCTGTAGATACAATAATGAAGAATCACAAAGAGGTTCTGTTACAGCGATATGAACAATACAGAGACAGAGATTCAGTCAGCTGCCCCAAACTGAACATCTCTTCAAGGGCTTTACTACAGGTTGACGGACTTTCTGACCTCCAGCAAAAGGAGCACGACCAGATGCAGGTGGGAGTAACTCAGGGAGGGAAAAGAAACCACCTCAGGCAGCTGGGGATAGCAAAGCTGTTTCAGCCCCTAACCCGGGTCAGTTTGCCTCCCAGGGTCTCCCTCACAGTAGGGGTGGCTGGTATTGGCAAGACAACTTGGGTAAGGCATTTCATCAGACAGTGGAGCCAAGGGTCCATCTGTACAGATGTTCACATTGTGTTGCCTTTCACCTTTTGCGAGCTGAACTCACATGATAAGATCTCTGCTGAGAGGCTGGTGAAAATGAAATATCCTCATTTGGCAGACCCCAGCATGGTTCTGAGTGGTGCATGCCGGACACTGCTAATACTGGATGGTTTGGATGAATTTCACTATAAGTTAAATTTCTCTGATGCAGCTCCTTGCAATGATCCAAGGAAAGAAGTGTCCACTGATGACTTAATTACCAACATCATCAGAGGGAATTTGCTTCCTGATGTAGCGGTATGGGTGACTTCCAGGCCAGGAGTAGCCTCACTCATCCCCGGAGGACTTGTTGACAGGGTGACGGAGATCCCAGGATTCAGCCCTACAGACATCCAAACCTTTCTAAACCACCATTTCTCAGAGAATGACTTTGCCAGTAAAATATGGGAACACCTGGAGTCCCACAAGATCTTGATGGTGATGTGCTACATACCGTGTATTTGCTGGATGGTAGCGGATACTTTACTGTACATCATGCAGAGTGGAACACAGGAGAGCCTCCCTAAGACTTGCACTGAGTTGTATGCCCATTATTGCTCCATGAAAGCAGAAGTAGGCGAACCGAGAGGCAGAGAGCCTGTAAAAATGGAGCAGCTTCATGGGAGTAATCGTAAACTGCTGGGGAACATTGGCCGACTGGCATTCTATGGACTCCTGAAACACAAGTACACCTTCAGTGAGCAGGATCTCAGGGCCTATGGGATAGATGTATTACTAACTCAAAGTAGTCTTTGTGCTGGAGTTCTTATCAGAATTGAGTCTGCTCTTCAAACAACATACCGATTTACACATTTGACTCTGCAGGAGTTTCTTGCAGCTACTTTCTACCATGTTTCATCCAAACGGGCGATCTTTGACCTGTTCTCAGAGAGCACTATGTCCTGGCCAAAGATTGGCTTCCAAAACCACTTCAGAAATGCCTTCCAGCACTCACAACAAGCTGAAAGTGGTCACTTAGATGTATTTGTACGCTTCTTGACAGGCCTACTGTGCCCAACAGCGATTAAACCTCTTGCTGGACTCCTTGCCGTCGGGAAAGATGATGGCAATCAGAAAGCATGGGCAGTGGGGTTTTTGCAAGGCCTCTTGGCCAGTGGGAGCGCTGTGGTTTCCCTGCGCGAGGTCAACCTGGCTTATTGCTTGCACGAGCTGCAACATACAGAGCTGCTGCGGAGTGTAGAGGAGGACTTACGGCAGGGTAGCCTGGGTGGAAAGCTAACACGGCCACATTGCATAGTGCTGGGCTTCTTGCTGCACGTGTCTCCACAGTGCAGTGAACAGACCAACCTGACAGGCTGTCTCAACTACACAACAGTGAAAAGTTTGCTTCCACAGTTGCTGTACTGTAACCACCTCAGGTAAGACATCCAAAGGACTTTCACTCAATAAACCTCACCAAAGCTTACGAGACAGATTGAAAGCTGACACTTATGTGCTATATAATGAACAGGCTGGAGTATAATAACTTCAAAGATGATGTCATGGAATTGCTGGGAAGCCTTCTGAGTGCTAAAGACTGCCACATTCAAAAACTAAGGTAAAATCAGATTTAAATTGGGATATCAAGGCAATGCATCACACTGAGAGCATTTTGCATAACTGTGGTAAACAACTGCACCCATGGAAGCCACTTGATTGCCTGCATAATGACAAAACTTTTTGATTATTCTTAAATAATACGATTCCTAATTGTAGCTCTTAGTGGACATTATGTAACTGGTATAGTGTGGGAAATGATGAATGCAATTACTTCAGATATTTCGTGCCACATGATTGCAACTTCTTTTGTTTTTCTTTTAATTCCCCATAGTTTGGTGGACAATGCCATCAGCAACAAAGGAGCCAAAGCCCTGAGTCGGGCCCTCTTGGTGAATCGCACGCTAATGTCTCTCAAGTGAGATCTATATTTTGCCTGAATCAAAATGATAATCACTTCAAATCAGAAATAGTACAGATGATATGGAAAAAAAAAACCAACAAGCTAACAGTGATTCTTTTTTTTAAATTTTATTTCTTATCAATTTTTTTATGTAATTTTTTTTTGTCATCAGCTTCATTTAATTTGTTAATATGCATCAGTTTTTGAATTCCAGCATTTTACAAAAGCAGTGAAGCTTTTGCTGATTCATTATGTTGCTATAACTAATAACCATACTTAACAGTCTAAATTTAAGAAGTAAAAATTATATTTATTTATTGATTTAGGTGTTGTGTAAGAGTTTGAGTTTATCATAGTACATTGTGTACTTTTCATGCTCTTGTTATTATCTATGCTCAAGTAACATTGGTATATAAATTTTTTTCTAAAGAAGATTTTCTGTATCTAATCTTTTATGTATAATTCAGCCTCAGAAACAACAACATTGGATCTAAAGGTGCAAAGTTCCTGGCAGAGGCACTGAAAATGAACCAAGCTCTGATTTCAATCAAGTGTGTATAAGCGCAATGTTGGATTTTTACACCGTAATACCCAAAAAGAAGACCAGAAGTGACCATCTTAATTATCTGCTCAATTTCCCCTGACATTTCCCTGACAGCTTCCAGAACAATGCCATTGAGGAGGACGGTGCTCAGGCCCTTGCCGAGGTTCTGCAATGCAACCGTAAACTGATGTCTCTAAAGTAAGTTTTGCTTTATTTTCAAATGCCAATCCGTAGACACAAAATTTGAAAATGTTTTTTTTTATACCTGTTATGTTGGATATTCTCATTGCATATTTTATGTTTTAGTATACGGAAGAATACAATCAAAGCAGCTGGAGCCAAAAAGATTGCTGAAGCACTGAAGACAAACCAAACTCTTACTAAGCTGATGTATGATGTTATTCCCTCTACTCCTGGTGCTATCCTATTTCATTTTTTTCCTATCATCTACCTGAGTTGCAAGAATTTCTGATTAACTGCTTTAACATATTTGGAGTTTCAGTTTGTTTTTGTAGCAGTTGGTCTGCTTTATTTTTTTGCGAATTGAAGATGTTCACCTTTTCTTCTGGTCTGCAGTCTTTGTAGCAACCAGCTTGGAGATAAAGGAACAATCGCTCTGGCAGAAGCTTTGACAGTCAACCAAACTTTGCTCTCACTTCAGTCAGTACCGATATTGTGTGAAAATAAATTTGGTTAAAAAAAAAATATATTAAACAAAATGGCAAAATAGTTTGTTTTTTGTTTTTGTCCCCTACAGACTTCAGAGTAACTCAATTAGCAACAGGGGAATGACAGCCCTCACCAAAGCCCTTAGACTCAACCGGGGCCTCATCTCCTTGAAGTAAAGCCTCTCTCTCTATTATTTGATGCTAAAGTGAAGCCACCCCTGCTTCTCATGTTTTTCATTTTCATGTGCTTCTCTGAACTTCAGTCTAAGAGAGAACTCAATTGGTGTGGAGGGGGCAAAGTATATGGCCCTAGCCCTACGGGAAAACAACTCGCTACAGGACCTTGAGTGAGTGACCTTAAGCTGTGAAATTAACTATTGCATATAAATATGTGGTTATTTATGACAAGACATCCGTATGTCCTAAAGCACTATATTTTAATGACGACTGTCTAGTGATGTTCATTAAACTTACAGCCTTAAACTGCTATAACAGCTATAATTCCCTTTTTGAGTTTCATGCTTCCATCAAGGTGTGACACTTGTTATAAAATCTGACCTGTATGGGCTTAACTTAAAAGGTATTTTGTTTATCACTGTTCATTCTATATGTCATAAGTGTGTGTGTGTGTGTGTCTGCATTCTAGTCTCACAGCCAACCTGTTACATGATGAAGGGGTTCAAGCAATCGCCGGTGCAATCAAGTCGAATCAGGGTCTCTCCTCTTTGCAGTATGTGAGGTTTTCTATATAAGCAACACTAGCAGCTTAGAGTCTTTAAATCTAAACCACAGCATGTCATTTTGGTCAACGGCAGGGTATAAAAAGTAAAGTATCCGCTGCAATCTTCATCGTGCAGAGCGCTGTTCTATCAGATAGTCCTTCTCAATGAATTCTGCTGAAGATGTGAAGCTTCTACAAGCTCACGTTAGGGAAATCCTGCGCCAACACACAGCTGCAAACTTAAGGTTTGCACACAACAAATTTAAAAGTGGAATATTGTCATCTCAAATGCGTTGGAACTGAAAATGAACATGGGCAAATAATGTAAAAATGAAAGTGGATTAAGTATATACATGCTTCATTCCAACTGCAGAAATCTGTGTGATAGTCTGTTTCTCTTTTAACAGTCTCCAGTGGAATTTCATCAAATCCACGGCCACTAAAGCTCTGGCCCATGCACTACTCTCCAATGGCACAATGAAGCTCTTGGAGTAAGACCAACATCCTTTTGTCATCATTTGCATTATTATCTTATCATCAGTCCTTTTAACTCACTTCTGTCCTGCACAGTGTGATTTCCCTGTAATACTATAAAATCAGCCCAAATTTTCCAGTTGTATTTTGTTGAAGAGTGTGCCACCATTAGCGTGAGAAAATTGCTAGTTTCAGGTTTCTATTGCCTCTTTTTGGTACTTCCTGGCAGTTTTGTGAAGCTGTGATCACAGGACTATACCCTTTCAATTTTAGATACTTTTTCATTATTATTATTATTATTGTTATCACTATCTCTGTTTTTGTTGCAGTCTCCAGGAAAATGCTATTGGGAACGAGGGTGTCATTTCTCTTGCTGAAGCTCTGAAAGTCAACACATCTCTGCAGACATTATGGTTGGCAATACAATTGTGTACATTTCCTTTTCATTAGTCTGTAAGATGGAATGAATAATAACTGTTTCCCCACTCTCCGCTGTTACTGATTTGTGTGCTGCTTCTTAAGTCTCCAGGGGGTTTCAGCAGGTATGCCTGGTGCCATCGCAATGGCAGACGCTCTGATGACTAATCACACCCTGCAAACACTGGAGTGAGTCAACTCTCTATTAAGTTGAACCTGTTCAGTCTATGATATACAGAGATACAGAATAAGCAATTCAGTTGGGCTATATTGACTCTAAAGGTGGGTTGAATAGACAGTTGAAACACTAAACATCCATCCATCCATCATCTATACTCGTTTAGTCTTATGCAGGGTTATGGGGGTTTGCTGGAGCCTGTCCCAGCTCTCTCCAGGCAGGGGTACACCCCGGACAGGTCGCCCGTCCATCACAGGGCCACATGTAGATATACGACCATTCACACTCTCACTCACACCTAAAGCCAATCTCTTGTCATTAGTTTCATTTTGAAAGAAGAGGTTGAAAAAGACAGCATGCAGTCTTATCTAACATGGTTCTAACAATACACTTTGAGTGTCTTCTTTACAGATTTAACTTAATCTACAGTGGATTCAGGTCATTGATATGAAATCTTCTCTACATGAAAGGGTGACATGGCTTGTCTATTTAGGGTGTCTTATTCTCAAAAATAAGACTTTTAAAAAAAGACACCATCCGTCCATCCATCCACTGACTTCCACTTATCCTGTTGGCAGCAGCTTGAGCAGGGCAGCCCAGACGCTCCGATCCCCAGTCACCTCCTCCAGCTTTTCCAGGGGAATACTGAGGCATTCCCAGGTCAGCTGAGAGACATAATCTCTCCAGCATGTCCTGGGTCTGCCCCAGGGCCTCCTTGAGGTCGGACATGCCCAGAACACCTCTCTCTCGAGAGAGAGGCGTCCAGGGGACATCCTCACCAGATGCCTGTACCTCCTCAACTGGCTCCTCTCAATGTGAAGGAGCAACGGCCCGACAATGAGCCCCTCCCAGATGACTGAACTTCTCACCTAATCTCAAGGGAGAGTCCAGCCACCCTACGGAGGAAATATTCCTCTTGGGTGCATTAAAAAAGTCACCCAATAATGAAATCGTATTTTTCATTAAACAAATATCAGGCATAAAATATACAATTAAGCCTCCTAATTTTGGTTGATGTGCAACGTAGTAAAGGAGTAAAGTGATGCACAGTTGTTGAAAGACACAATTGGGAAAGAAGTCAAAAATTCACTTTGGGCACAATTTACTGATAGGACGGGTGGGAGACTGCAAAAGATAGGTGACACTTCCCCAAAGTCATTCAACTTTCCTTCAAATGAAATTGATATTTTAAATGTGCTGCTTTAACTTACTGACACCAAGTTTCTCAGATCATCGCCTTCACCACCATGGTTGACAGTTGGTACTGGGGTGTTTAGGTTTCACCAAGCACTTTCCTGTGGCTTATTGAAAAATATCTCACCTTTGATATTGAGATGGCTTCAGAAGTCTTGTGAATTTTCTTTTTCTTTTTTTTCTGATACAACTGTGCAAGCATTCATAATTGTGCTGCTATGATCTGATTGCAGAGAAAAGGCTTTGTCTTGGTCAACCATCCTAAAAAGCCATATGTAGCAATTTCCAGCTATGTGGGTACTTAGCCAGCACAGTACAAAACAGGATGTCATCTTTGTTGAAGCTTGTACAAACTACTGAAACTGAGGGGCACTGATTGGTTCATGCAATCAGTCCCTCATTGGTGCTGCTCTCTGAGTCTTTTAATCATCTCTCATCTTGCAGCTGAGCAGAACCACATCATATTTGTTTGGTATTTTTCTAATTGTACTGTCATGGACATTACAACATTAAATGCACTAAAAGGGTCTGACAGGCAGTGCTTTTGTGTTTTTTCCCCTTTTATTAGTTTCCCAATGTGTCACACTTAAACTAACATCCTATGATAGATGTTTTTAACAGCTTCAGGCCAACATGATTTTTTTTTTTTTTTTTTATCCAGACTCTCTGTCTGTCTGAAATCACTTATAAAAGAAGAGACCTTATTTTCAAAAAAGACTACAGTCTTTGAGAGAATGCAGAGTACAAAGGTTTGTTGAAACATTAAGGTGTAATTATAAGCCTTTTGGACTTCTTCATTCTGTCAACCCTAACCACCCGTACATGTCCATTGTGAAGATGCGAATTTAAAAAGGCAATTTAACAATTTCACACCCCACTGAAACAACACTAAAGAGACCTGTCATATCATAATGCCAATGAAAAGTCTGGCTTGATAAATATAATTCTGTTCAGTTGTCCTGACTTTTAACCATTTTCCTTTTCAGTCTGCGTGGAAATGCTGTTGGAATGCAGGGAGCAAAAGCCTTGGCCAATGCTTTGAAAAGCAACAGAAGCCTCAAGTCACTGAAGTAAGTCAAGACTCCAGTTTATCATGAAAACGTGTGAACCAAAACTGTTAATTTCCCTCATTGTTGAGCCAGTGATATTAAAATATATCCTACCTTTTTAAAAGTCTAAACACTTTTTTTTCTATGTAACTGGGTCTAACAAAAATTTGATTTCATTTACAACAGATAATTTGCATTTTGGGCAAACTTGCGCTGCTGATTTTTGTTGCTTCTTATATGAAATATAAGAATGGATTTGATCAGTTTTAAATAATTTCTATGTATTCATGCATTCATTTATTGTTGTCACTCTGCAGAGGAAACTAATTTCAGCTGTTTTTAATCCACAATCTTATTTGTCTTATTTATATTGTTTATCCACCCTGGGCTCAAGTTTGGATGGAGCATTCTCACCTTATAGGGACAGAATGGCATTAATCAAACAATACACACAGCACATGCATAAACCATGATGCAATAAACCATGGCGACCATGAAGCAGTCATTCAGGAAGTTGTTTCTAAGAAAACAGATGTTTGCAAATAAATAACAGCTAATAAAATTAATAATCCAAAGCGCTTGGTGTGAAGTATAAACATACTGTGGGTTATATCTGTGGTGCATAGAAGCACAATATCATGTAGGATAACTGCGATTTAAAAATTAAAAAGAGTGTAGCCTGTTCAGAGCAACAAGATTAAACTGGAAATAGACATGTCAACAACAGCAATG
>JBAMYA010000011.1:4729470-4774402 GCA_037176975.1 Arrhamphus sclerolepis
GGCCTGGGAGTTATGTGTGTAACGTGTTGGGGTTGTGATAAAGCTTGAAACTTTTCTATAACCGAATTTGGTGGTGGTTGTTTTAATAACCTCTCACGTAACAACTCTCTCTCAAGTTTAAACTTGACTGTTTTAGTTACAGTTTATGCTAAAGGACCTTTACTGTAGCTCATATGCACTAAGTAGAATAATCCATTTAAGCATTTTGCATTAGAGAGCCGCATGAGACATTTGAATTTGATCATTGAAAATGCAAATTAAATGCTTTATCAGGCTTCTTAAATAAAACCACATTTTAGAGGCACTCTATTTTCAAATTTTCCTTTTAAGGTTTTCAGCCTACTCCTCATGCACTTAATTATCTTAACATTGTTGATCACAGGAGGAGATTTGTTCATTTTAGTTCTTTTTGAGAGACAAAATAAGCAAACTTTTTTCCTGATTTTTTTTTTTTTTTTCTCAGTATTGTTATGACAGTGTATCACCTTTTGATCCTCAGTGCAAGAAGTTTGGACTGGAAGGAAATGAAATGTGGTTGGCTGCCAGCGCTGACAGACGTGTCAGTGTATGGGCTGCCGATTGGTTGAAGGAGACGTGTGATCTACTAGACTGGCTGTCATTTCCTGCTCCACCCTATTTTGAGGTACTATCTATATTTTAAATAACTGTCTTAGATTCAGTTGTTATTGTTCTTGGATATTATTTAAGCAAAAGATATACACAATCTATAATTCTATATCACTGAGTCGAGGCTAATGACTATTCAGAGGAACCTATAGTCTTGACATGCTAAAACTAGTGATTTCTGATTGAAATGCAATGAGTTGTTTTATGCAGGATTTTTAGAAGCTCAGCAATTGTCAATGAAATCTCTTAATTTATTGTTTTAGTCAGATGAAAATAAAGAAACAAACATGATTGTTGTTGATCTCTGCCTATAGATTTTCTCAGCCTCCCAGGACAAAACCTTCTGGACGGTGGTCCTCTAAAGATTTCAAAACCTTTTGCTTATTTTAAGGATTCCTGTTCAGTTTAATGCAGTTTTCCAAGGTAGTTGAAGGAGGGACATTGCTTCCCTAAAACCCTAGCTGAGTGCCTTATCAATATGCATGAATTGCCAGCACATTGTTTTTTGTTTTTTAATATTGACACCTTATTAAAACAAACCCCACAACATCTTTACATCCATCTGTCTCCTCCATGTCGTATAAAATTATAATTATTGTTATGGTTCAAACTTTTCAGGTTGGCAGTCATGACATCTTCACTGTGGCTGGGCAAAACAAAATTCATCATATATCTTAATTAAATACCAGTGCTTCATTAGTCATGACTTTACTCAGCCACCATCTTCTTCTACTGTTGGTCTTTTTGTGGTCTTCTCTTTCTTGCGTCATCATCCGTAATAAGATCACATATTGGTGACATGTAGGAGTCATAATGAACTGATCCAGAATCGGGCATCCGTGTCAGTTTCTTTGGTTATTCTTGACAGTGTGTGTTAATGACTTAAAATGTCACTCCAAATTTTGAGCGTTGCAAAAAAAATAAAAATTAGCTTGGTCCATCTCATGGTCTTTCTAATCTCGTGATGTTGTAGGGTGACAGCCTGCCACCCAGCCTGGCTTCCTTTTGCCCAGCGGATCATACCCTGATAGCTTACACTGGCTACGGAGCAGAGAAAGAGCTGTCTTTTTACAGCCTGACAAAAAAAATGGTAACCGTGTTAAGTTTCTTTTTGTTTCAGTGGTTGCACTTTACTATTTGTTTATTTATTTTCCTCTACCTACATTGGACAGGTGTTGCTTGCAGGATGACCCCAAATGCCTGGGGGATCTCATAATGTTTTCTCTTACAACAGATAATAAAAAAGATTGTCCTGCCCCACTGGGCCACGTGCCTTAGCCTTTCCTCCAAGAATCAGCTTGTAGCTGTAGGATCAAAAGGTAAACTCTAGCCTCAGATTCTTTTTCTCTTTCTGGTTTAATTATATTTCACAGTGTGATTTATATTGAAGAAAATTAAAGACTCAGGTTTTGGGAAGGTGTGTAATAAACTTCTCACTGTGTCTCATCTAATCTCCAATTAGAGCGAGTGCTGAAGCTGATCAAGACGACCAATGGCAGGTTTCGGGATTTCTTGCAGCACAGTGACTCACTACTGATGTGTCATTTCTCTCCCTCTGGGACACTTCTTTTCTCCGTGGCTTATAATGAGATCCTGCTGTGGGAGGTGCAGGGCCTGTAATCTACCATTGTAGGTTTGTCCATTGTCACATAGGTACATAGGCAAGGTTTTTATTGTTGTAATTTTATTGTTACATAGATATGCTTTATCAGTCCTTTTTGATAAATTGGGGTTTGAAATTTATGAATGGATTTTCTTTTTTCCATGTTTACGGTTTTGAAATAAAATCTTTTTTTTTCATGGAAGAGCTTGTGTTGCCTGACTAGTCACTTCAGAACTCTTCTGCCAGGATTTTAACCAGAACAAGGGTTTTATATTATATTATACCAATTTCAGCATCATTACACTGACTACCAGTATGTCTTAAGATTGATTTTATTGATTACTATTAAAACGCTCAGTGGTCTCTGTGCCTCATATATCTGATGTATTAAAACCATACACCCCTTGTGCTCCTCCTTCATCCGTTCGGATCATTAGGAAAAAAAAAACAAAAAAACAAAGGGGGACAGACCTTTTTCAGACTGAGCACCACAGGTACTTTTGTGGGATCAGTGTGCATATATGTATGTCATATTCACAATGGAGACTCTCATCTCATCTCATCTCTTATTTAATTTTGACTTTATTTTTCAAGATTGGTTAAACGTGCTACCTTTCAAGCAAAGACTGTTTTAAAAATTAAATGTTGCTTTGATGTTTGGTGGCATCCACTGAATTTTCTTTACGTTCTGGCTACCACTGCCTTTTTAACCTTTGACACTACCTTTTTCTAATTAATCAAAGGGAAGAATAAAGGATTTTTGTATTGTGTGGCATTGTTGGTAAGCATCCTCATTTTTTTTTTTGTCAAAAATCAAAGCTTCAAAAAACTAAGTCTGAAATGAAACTACAACTAACCAAAAAAACTGAAAAAAAAAAAACTTTCAAATTAAAAAAAAACTATTATAACTGATATGTTATTTTATTGCTGCGATGGACTGGCGACCTGTCCAGGGTGTTACCCCTGCCTTTCGACCGAAGTGAGCTGGGATAGGCTCCGGCAGACCCCCGAGACCCTGCACAGGAAATAGCGGGTATAGATAATGCATGTATGTATGTTATTTTCTTGACTTGTAAAGCACTGGGGACAGGGGCTTGTTCTTAAACTTTACGCGTGGATTATCTGAATCTTTTGCGGACTAAACAATCACCTCGTCGGATTCGGCGTAGACACAGGTTGTCCAGCAGGGGGCGCGTTTCCGCAGCCTCCAGTTCTGCATGAACCGGAACGATATGGTATCACCTTGGGTGCAGATCTGACTGGAAAGGCACACGTTTAGTCGTGGCTAAAATTTTGACATTCAAATGAAAGATAGGCGTCTATGTAGCAGTGCGACTCCTCTATCTGTTCCTCGAAGAGTGAAGAAACATGAAACAAGACGTGAGGATACTTTTGTTGGGAGAACGTAAGTCCGAGCGCGAGCTACACGACTAGCAAACATTAGCCGTTGCGGCTAATTAACTTATCAACTTCTAGCTGTATTTACTTCACAGATTATGGATGTCGATAATAGTTTTAATGTATTCCTGCGCCGTTCATTTTTCAAAAGAAACGAAGCTCTTTTTTGGTGCAAAGTGGTCGGTTTCCAGTTAATTTCCTCCTTGCACGCAGTGTTCGTGCTGTAAAGTTGGAGCTAATATTTAGGTTAGAAGTTAACTGACATGACACCATTTCCTTTATTAATCTGCTTATTTAACAGGTGTCTACTGAAAGCCACCTAGATAACAAGGAGAACTCAATGAAATGATGTGGTAGTGCTACCTCTAATTTAATTAGGTTTTCTTGAAAGTAACATTTTAATTTTGTGCTTTGTTGCAGCATTAACATTAACTTTCATGGCTTACCTACGATCTGCATTTAAGTCATAATCTGTTTAACGATAGCCTGAATGTTTTTCTTTATCTGCACCCAGAGCATACAAATCTTGTGGTGTCTGTGTTACAACGTTCTCATCTGTCTGTCCTCCTACAGCCAAGGTGGGGAAAACGTCACTGATCATGTCTCTGGTTGGAGAAGAGTTCCCAGAAGAAGTAGGACTGAACAGTTAATCAATAATATCATTTTTCTTAGTTTAAACCTCACAGTTGTTGGCCTCATGTAGCTGAACATTGGCCTCTTATTCACCTCATGGAGCACATTTTGCTTCATCAATTACACATCATTAAACATGTTCAGGTCTTACTTATTAAAAAAAACAACAAAATTATTTGTATTTCATATGTCTTTTAGAGAAAAGGGTCAACCGAACATTTGTGTAAGCTATCAATGCCTTAGATGTGTTCTGTTTTTAAATTGTGAAGATGCAGTGTTATATAAAATGCCATGTATGTTTTTTAGTTGGTTTTTGGATTTGATCTTTTGTGAAACCTGGATTCATGTAATGCATAGCTTCAGTGTGACAAAGATATTAGAAGTTAATACATTTTGTTGGTTTACATTTTCTACCAGGTTCCTCCCAGAGCTGAGGAGATCACTATTCCTGCTGATGTGACCCCAGAGAAGGTGCCCACACACATCGTGGACTACTCAGGTAACACTCGGTTTATTGGAATGGTTTTAGTGCTTGTTGCACTTTAAGATGACGTGTGAAACAAGAATGTGTGTGTCAGCTTGTTGAAACCACAAATGTTGGATGTGGGTCTGAATGACATAACGGTAAGATTAACTATGTTTGTTCTTAACCCCAAAAGAAAAAGAGCAGAGTGATAAAGTCCTGAGAGATGAGATCATCAAGGTAGGTACCATACAGCACATTTAAATTTACTAAGCGTTCCAAATTCCAACAGTGGAGGACCTTTTATGAATTTTCAGGATAATAAATGGTGAAAATAGTCTTAATTAATGTTAAAAATATATATATTTTTGAGAGGATTGGTCAAATTGTTAAATATGTTTTATTTTAAAAGGAACATTCAAGTTGATGTAATTTCCTAAGGTCTATTGAAATGTCTGTGAACTGCTTTGGTGAAAATACAACAAAGATGGA
The DNA here is from genome assembly GCA_037176975.1 of Arrhamphus sclerolepis. Lineage (NCBI taxonomy): Eukaryota > Metazoa > Chordata > Actinopteri > Beloniformes > Hemiramphidae > Arrhamphus > Arrhamphus sclerolepis. The sequence continues at coordinate 4,734,687 of JBAMYA010000011.1, forward strand.
GTAGGCTACTGCAACTTTTTTTCAATTATGAATCTTGGCTCTCTTTTTCACAGACTCTTGCTTCTTCTGACATCAGTCTCAGAAGCTTTGTGGCTCTATGCAGACATATTTTGGGCACAAATTATACTCGGAAACCCTTATAGCAAGTTAGAATATGAAAAAGCATACAAGACAGGACATGTTTTTGTAAGTTAGTCCAGTAGTCTCCCTGAGTCAAACATAACTTGTAGAAACACTCAAAACTAGACAATGCTGAGCTTGATATTTGCCCTCGCAGAAAAGCAGGAGCTTTAGGCATTTCTGTCCATTTATATTACATAACACATTTTTCACTTTTTTATGTTCACACTGTAAGATATTCAGTTTAGATCAGGGATGCACCTGGAACATCAATGAAATATTGGGTAGAGTGTTCCTATCTGTTTTGCTGTTAAGCTCATGTTACTTTACTTTTCTTAAACCCACACAGGCTAATGTGGTGTGTGTGGTATATGATGTCACCAACGAAGACACCATTGACAAGGTAATAACCTTGATAAATACCATCTAATTCATGTACTGCGTATGACATTTACCCAATAGTTTAGAAGTTAAACTTTCCATGTGCTGTTTTTCCAGATTAAAACCAAATGGATACCTTTAGTAAATGGAGATGCAGAGAAAGGAAACAAGTATGTATCGGTTATTGATGGTTTTGTGTCAAATAAGTTAAGCTTGTCAGCTGAACTTTGCACTCCTTTGCAGTGTTTCCTTGTAATCTTGTCAGACTTTGTAATCTGAGTACTTTGATCTTATGTAATGTTGCATGAAGCCCCGAGTAACATTCAGTAGTGCCAGCTAAATGAGGAAGAAGTGCGTTACTTTACACTATATTTGAGTTCAGGAAGGGATCATTGCTTTATCTAGGATGGCAGTATCACCTGTATTATGATGTCTTTATGAACAACAACAAGTTTTGGTGTGGGCTGAGAGTTTGTTTGTTCCATCAGGGTTCCTATCATCCTTGTGGGAAACAAATCTGATCTGCGCAGTGGGAGTTCAATGGAAACCATTCTTCCCATCATGAACCAGTTCTCTGAGATTGAGACGTGTGTTGAGGTGGAGCTCAGCTCTGTCACAGACTTATGCATTTTACTTATCACTGTAGTCTGCTAACATTGGCACTGAGATACTAACGGTTGCCTCATTTAATTCAAATATTTACACACTCACTTTATCTGGCTTTTAGATTTTTTTTTTTTTTTTTTTGAATATTGCATGTAACGTAGTCTTTATGATTTTTTTCCCCTTCTTTTTCAAGTGCTCTGCAAAGAACCTAAAAAACATTTCAGAGCTGTTCTATTATGCACAGAAGGCAGTTCTCCACCCCACTGCTCCTCTTTATGACCCAGAGGACAAACAGGTCAGTCATTTTTGGAAAAGACCAGAACACTCTGTCTCAATTTCAGCTTTTAGCGTGTGTATTTACTTGCAAATTGATCCCCAACATTTAACATCAACTATTTTTCTGCAGCTAAAACCAGCATGTGTCCGAGCCCTCAGCAGAATATTTAACATTTCTGACCAGGATAATGATCATATACTTAGTGATGCCGAACTGAACAGCTTTCAGGTACCAGATGAAATCACTTCTTTCATAATTGTTTTTTTTTACGTGGGGGGAAAAAAAAGTAATACATCTTTTCATGCAGAAATCTTGTTTTGGGAATCCTCTGGCACCTCAAGCATTAGAAGATGTGAAGACCGTAGTTTGGAAAAACACCAGCGACGGGGTACAAGACAATGGCCTGACCCTCAATGGTAGGAAACGATCATGAATAAGAAAATGTAATTTTAAACTCTGTTGCTAGAGGGTCGCATTCAACCATGTATCATGTTTCTTCTTTTAAAGGTTTCTTGTTTCTTAATACATTATTTATCCAAAGAGGCCGACACGAAACCACGTGGACTATTCTCAGGAAATTTGGTTACGACGACAACCTTGAGCTAACTGATGACTACCTTTACCCAGAGTGAGCCTACCAGATGTATCCTGTCAGTTTACCTTTAACTACTAAACTGCATATAGTTGTAGTAACTTCATTCCTTCTGTACCCAGGCTGCGGGTTCCTGTTGGCTGCACCACAGAGCTCAATCACTTAGGTCACCAGTTCCTCCAGCGGTTGTTTGACAAGTATGATGAAGTGAGTTGTAGCTTCTCTGCCTAAATCACCATCTCAGACCGGATTGTAAAACGTAATGAAAACATAATCTGTTATAAGAGTAAATTATTGCTTTGTTTCAAAGAAGCGGTTTGTTTTCCCTCTTAGGATAAGGACTCTGCCCTGTCACAGACGGAGCTCAAGAACCTGTTTTGTGTATGTCCATACATGCCTTGGGGTACGGATGTGTATGCGACTGTACCAACGACAGCTGAGGGCTATATTTCTAATCACGGCTACCACTGTCAGTGGATGTAAGAATCTTTCAAAATTAAGAATTTCTTACAATTAAAAGCATGCTTATACCTTTTGTAACACTAACAAGTAGTTTGTGGTCTGCACAAGTCAAACATGTATGCCCTTCACATGCAGGCTTTCTGCATACCTTGACATTCACCGTTGCCTGGAGCACCTAGGATACCTAGGCTACCCTATCCTCACTGAACAAGAGTCACAGACTGCTGCAGTAACAGGTGTGTGATTGATTCGGTCACTTTAAAGGTAATCTTGGCTCAAGACCTGCACTTTTAGAAAGGTTAAGATATTTTCTCTGTGGAGCATGGATGGCTTGGATCCCGCTTAATCTCCAGCCTTAAGCACTGTCAGAGATTGTTAGGTGTTATCACTGTAGCTTAAACGGTTTTCACACAAATGATTTTTGTCATTTATGGTATGTGTGAATAGATCACATGAAGTTCAGTGTTTCCAGTGCATGTATGACAGCACAAATAAGTACACAGATTCATAGATATTTTCCCTCTGCACGTGTACAAGAAACTTATTCGGGTGTCCGTTTACTAAAATATGTTTTAATTAATTATTATTAATCTGTTATGAGACAATGCTACTGAGTTAGCTTGGATGTAGTGTCAGGAAAGCTTTAACAAGATTACTGAACAGATGTGGCTAGAATCAGTTATATTTCAGTCTTGTTGCGTCAGGAAGTCCATCTGGTGTAAAAACTTGTGCTCAACTAATTATGTGGCTCATGCTGCTGCGGCGACCCCAAATAGGGAGCAGCCAAAAAGAAAGATTATTCCTCTGACTTTAAATTCAGACTTGATTGACACACTACACTGACACAAACGTCATGATAGCTCGTATTGTATTCAAAACATACTGTAGCTGTTGTTTATTTGTGAGATCCAGATAGATGGATGAACTGATTGATACACAAACATTCTGCAAACCTTTAGTTTCATGTTACAGTGGACATTCAGCAGATTGCATAGCTATAACATCCCAACACAAACACATGGAGCTGAGACTTTCTTTAAACCCTGAGCCTCAGTATTCACACTTGCACCTCACATAAAAATAGATATTTGATCTTTTGGAAAATTTGGTCATTGTTTTTACATATTTGGTCTTTCTGTACCTGTTTTTGTTCTGGTTTATTTATGTGCAGTGACACGGGAGAAAGAGGGAGATTTGGAAAAGCGGCAGACTCAGCGAACAGTCTTTCTCTGCAAAGTGATTGGACCACGAGGGACAGGCAAGACAGCTTTTCTCCAATCCTTTGTGGACCGCAATGTTCTGGTATGATGTCAAAACTAATCTGACATTTTCAGCTACCTGATAATGTCATGTAACCTGTCATAAGCTTATGCTAGTTTCTGTCATCAAGACTGAAAATACTGAGGTGTAGCATTTTCTTTTTTTTCCTCTTTCATAGAATAAGGGAAATCCCAGCAGTGCCTTTTCGCCATATGTCATAAATACTGTTCAAGTTGGCAACCAGGAGAAATATCTCATTGTAAGTATCTTGCATGCTGATCTTAGTGCAGACCCCTAACCGTTGACCCTCACTAAAGCCGTGTGATACACTCTCATTCCCATCCAGCTCAATGAAGTAGATGTGGAGACGGAGTTTCTAAAGGCATCAGACGCCTCCTGTGATGTCGCTTGTCTCATGTATGACGCCAGTGACCCCCATTCTTTTGACTATTGTGCCAGTATATACAAGGTCAGTCGCAAAACACATTACAGCATCATGTACAGCGTAATTATTCGTTTTTGCTGTTGTTTGCTGTTTCAGTCCATTTAATATTGCAATAATGTTTGCATTTTGGTCTTCAGCAAAAATCTGAAAAATACTGATTATTTAAAATATTTAATGCAATTTTAAGGGCAATAGACAAATACCTCATTGTACCAGCTTTATTAAATTTGTCATAGATATGTACGCTGTCATGACCCGGCTCATGAGGACATGACAAAACAAAAGAGACACACTGTTTGACACACCTGAGAAACAAAGAGACAGTTAATCAGGGGAAGACAGTCAGTCGTCACAACACGTAAAAGACAGGAGGCCACCTCCACCTGTTACTTTGAATCTCCCGATAATTAATCATCACTTTAACAAAGAGTATACCTGGATTAAAAACGGTCAGGGTAGTAATTGACATAAAGCAAAAAGGGATATTAGAGATATTGATGTGGATTATTTCAGGATTTTTATCCTTCCAAGTAAAGATCTTTGAAAGGACAAAGTGTTCCACGCTACATTAACATGAATGCATTTTCATTTTAAAATGTAAGACTTTGCTACTGTACTCCCTGGCTACACTACAGTATATCTGACCCTCAGAGACAAAAAAAAAAAAGTTCTCTGCTCCAGAAGTTGTTTCAGTTTGTAAACGTGATTATTGCAGTCTAATGCGGTTGGACAAAACCATAAGCATTTGGATACAGTGGCGTGGTTAGAGCAGTTTTCTCGTGTGGATTCATGCATAATCCTTCCTTGGTTTTTTCCAAGCCTCAGTCACATAACCTTCACCACAAGACAGCCTTGACACATGACAGTTTATTAGTATAACCAGCAGGGTAGAGACAAAGCAGGAAGTGCTGTTGGCTTTGTGGCCCTTGGTAACAGCTCTCATGCAATCAAAATCTGAATTTCATAAAACTGTAACTGTCTATCTGCATTGGTGGAAAGTCATTATGAGCTATTCTAAGAACAAACTGCAGCAAAAGAGTTTTAAGCCTGTTTGCACCCGTACACATGGCCAAGTAAAGCACATTTCTGATGATGTCATGTGGTGATCTTTTCCAATACAGCTGAAACGCTGGTGTGGTAAACATCCAGCTTCAATGTGCTGCTCAGAACACAAATTATGTATGTTTTAAATCTCATGATAGTGGAATTATGAATGAATGAAACCGCATTCTCCACGAAAAAAATTCCAACATAAGACTCATTCTAATCTGTGTGCGTGTGCGCGTCTGTAATATGTATATTTCTGAAAAATATTAAGCTGATTATCATTTGAGAATTTAATTTCATCTCAGATCCACTGGTTTTACCACAAACAGAAATGACACTTCCTTCTCAGCTTAACTTTCTACCCCTTCTCTTTGATGTATGTTCAGCAACATTACATGGAAAACAACATCCCATGTGTACTAGTTGCTTCCAAAGTGGACCTTCCTGAAGTCAAGCAGTTTCATGGGATGACTCCAGCAGAGTTCTGCTATAAACACAGACTTCCCGCGCCAATGCCCTTCTCCAGCTTGTTGCTCGACTCCACCAGCAAGAACATCTACACCAGGCTTGCCTGGGCAGCCATGTACCCGTACGTTCAAGTGCTACATTTTTGTAGATCAGGACTTCTCCAAAATCTGGAAAATATGAAGATGAATCAAAAGTATAACAGTGTCATTAGGCACCAGTGTAAAATAGATGCGGGGGGGGGGTGTTACATTTATTCTGACTATTGTAGTAAATTTGGATTTAGTGTGCCCAACACTTAATGTTTTTTTTTCCCTCCATTTTGCAGACACCTGAATGGTTCAGACATGAGCAACACATCTTTCTGGCTGAGAGTGGCACTAGGCTCTGCTGTGGTTGCAGTTCTGGGTTTCGCCATCTACAGAGCTGTTGCCAGACTGAAATGACCAACATCTACCTTGGTTTTGATTTTATTTTATTTTTTTACCTGATGCTCCATCCATCAAGACCAACCTCTGAGACCAGGCCCGGATTCTCTGCAGCTAAGCTGGACAAAGTCCATATCATCTTCCTTTCTTACCCTGACGTCTCCCAGGAATATATTTGACATTCTGTGTCTGACCACTTCAAAGTGAAGTAATTTGATGACAACGGTCCAGAGGCAATTGGATGCTTGTGATGTGTACATATATTCTTTTTTTTTTCCCATGCTGCAATGCCCAGCTTTTTCTGCCTTATATTGTTAAAAAAGAAAAAAAGTAGATGATCCTGTCTGTTTGAGATATAAAGAACTGCAACTGTTAATCTCCAAAAAGGTGCTTTATAAGGGGAAGGAACTGCAGAATAAGTCTACTGCTTTCCCCAAACATATCGGTATCTGAGTGTTAATGCAATTTTACAGTGTTTCTGAGAAGAATAGGAAAATGCCAAATTCACTAGAACTATTTTAGCAAAGAAGACCTCTTGATCTGCTGCCCGAAGTCCCACGTAAACAGTGCTTGTTCTTTTGACCAAGACACCATAGAAGATAATCTTCTGATTGCCAAATAACTTGAGCAGCAACGATTAGCTGTAGCATGTTTTTGTCAAAGGCATATTCAGCCTAAGAATTAGTCAGTATATTTAGCTTGAATCTTAATGTTAACGTTTTAAGCAGCAAGTCTTCCATGAAAATGCTGCAGTAGGGAAAAAAAATGCTCTTTTCTGCATGAAGACTGCTTTTATTTGGGAGATGATGTTGATCTATTTAAAAAAAATAAATCTTTTAAATCTCTCCTTTTGAGAGGTCAAGGAAAATCTAAAAGTATGGCATTGAAGAAAATGTGTTCATGTTTATCTTCACCCCTGTTTTCCCTTGCTTTTCACTGGGAAGATGAATTGATTTTATGACACTGAGAAACTGGTCATTTGTGCTTTTCTGTTCACATTCACCTGACACCTTCTGTCATGCACAATCGTGTTAGTTTTCCAGTTTTTTTTTTTTTTAGCTTTGATGTTTATTAAGATGAGGACCTCATGCTTCATTTATGGCTTTTCAAACAATGAATGAGAGCATTTTAGTTTCTTAATGAAAGAGCAGACCAGGTGGTGACTTCTGCCAAAAGACAATAATGAACGCTGTAACTAATGTATTCATATGTTTGATAGGGTGAGTTTTATTTTTAAAAAATGGATGATCAGTTATGTATGAATTTCAATAGCGCTTTTATCCAAATATCAAATCTCCGAGTCATAATCACATTTTGTTTAAATCTGTTACAGTAACTGAATGTTTGATTGAAAGCTGTGATAGTTGCCATTTGACAGTCTTAAGCTGTTAGTTTTGCTAACATAACAGTGTTGAACCCATCTGGGACATTCATTTCTATCCAGACTACATTTCCTTTATAAATCAAGACTTTTTAATTGATCAGGAAGTAGTTGGACCACTGCATGAAGTCTTCTCCAACATATCCCAAAGATTGTCAATAAGTTTAAGATCTGGGCTCTGTGGTGGAGAACCCATGTGTGAAAATGCTCGCTGAATCCTGACTATGTATGTCATCTTGGGAATTGTGATGAAGGAAGGTTTTTTTTTTCTCCTCCTTTTTCAATAGATACATATATATTGATTGGTACCTATTTTTTCACAGAATGAATGACCTCACTAACAACTTCATACTGCTATTTTTGGATGGATTGATGGCAAACGTTGGTCATTCAAATTCCTTATATTCAGATATTTGAGTGTTTCGGGAGGCACATTACTGAATCTAGACCTGACCAACTTAAGCAATTCCACATCATAATACTGCCCCCACTACCCTTACACAAGGCCCTAGGCGTGATGGGTGCATCACTCCACCTACCGCTCTTGGTGTGCTGATGCACCCATCACTCTGGAACAGGGTTGAATATGGACATATCTGCACGCGTGGCCTTTTCCCATCTATTTAACATAGCCATCTAGCCCTAATATCATGAGTTTCCTTAATAATTTGTGTGTGTGCTCTTAATATCATTAAACATTGCCCTGAGTTCTACTGTTGATCTGCTTTTGATTAGATCTCACCGAATGTTTTGTGGCCTCCAGTCTCGATTATTCAGGATTTCTTTTCTTGTCATAATTTCTTCCTCAGAGATGATGGTTCACCACTATCCATTTTAGATTTTAAAATATTGGATGGGTGTTTGCCTAATTTTCGCACTTTCAGCAGTGGACTTTGGTGTTTAGTGAGCAAACAAAGATACGATCCTTCTTAACAAAAAAAGAATAACATACTCTTCCACATAATGATTCCAACAAGGCTGATTAAGCAATTAAAATCTCCTCACTTCAGTTAGAGCTGTAATATATATATATATCTATCATATATATATATATATATACACACACACACATATACTTCCTTTTATCCATTTTACTTAAGTTTCTTGCTGCCATGGTCTCCCGGTGTGAGAAACCGCCTGTTCCCGCAAGACGCCGCCAGGTGGCAGTGTTGGTGAGCAGCAGAACAGTAGAGCACTCGTGTTTATGAAGACAACCCCTTCAATGTTCTGCATTCACTCTCAGAAGTTGACAATGAAACTTTTAGTGAAATAAAATCTCTGCTGTGAGTTCACCGTTATTATCTCCTGTCTTGTAAATGGCTCATAAAAGATCTTCCTTTCAATGATCATGCCGTCTTTGTTGAAAGGTGTCCTTCTGCACATATAGCTACAGCTTCATGGTTTTATTTATTACCGCTTATGTCGGTAATTAATAAAACAGGTAGTTCCTATTTATGTGTGTGTGCGTGCGTGCGCGCGCGGCCACACCTCTAGGACTGAAAATAAACTGATCCACGGAGGGCGTGTCCAGGACAATTTCTAGTGTCTAAATAAAGTATTTCACATACGACCGTACCAAACATATATCAGGCACAAGTAAAACACGCAATAATGTGACTTTTTTTTAAGAAGATAACGGTTTATTGAATTACATTGTAAACAGTCTTCAAAAGTGACTAAACACAATGGGATGTTTTGCATATTATGAGTGAAAACATGAAAAAAATATATATACAGAATGAAGGTTGAATGGGAACTGTGGAGCCTTTAGTGGAGTCCTGCTGATGTTGCTGTACATTGTAAAGGCTCCACAAAGCTCACCATTCAAACATTTGTATTTTCACAACGAAACCGTGCACTGACACTATTCATTGATAAGACTGTATATACATGTTTCAGTCCAGTCTAATTGCGTCCAATTTTTGACAAATAAAAATGTTCAGTGTTTTGTTGTTGTTGTTGTTTTTCAGCCTCTTAGTGTTAAGCTCAATGGAGTGACAACTAGTACTGGTAAAAACATCTCGCATTTGCATGAAAACTTACAAAAATAATACATATACGAAAACATTTCCTCAAGTATTTACAATTACTTTGTCTGACATTGTCCCTCTACTTCTTTTTCCCCGTCTTGGCCGCCTTCTTCGGCGTCTTCGCCTTGGGTTTGGCTGCTTTCTTCGCTGGTTTCGCCTTGGGCTTGGCTGCCTTGGGCTTCTTAGCTGGTGCCTTTTTGGCTTTCACCGGCGTCGCCTTTTTCGCGACCTTTTTCACTTTCTTGGCCGCTGTCTTCTTGGGTTTCTCGGGCGTCTTGGCCACCCTCTTGGGCTTGGCCGCCTTCTTGGGTTTGGGTTTGGCTACTTTCTTTGGTTTGGCAGACGCCGCCGCCGCCTTGGTGGACTTTTTGGAGTCTTCTGGTTTGGTGAGCCTGAAGGAACCGGACGCGCCGATGCCTTTGGTGTGGCGCAGCATCCCAGATGCCACCAGCCTCTTGAGTGCCATTTTAATCTGGACATCGGCGTTGTCGCCCACTTTGTAGTTCTTCCTCACGTACTTTTGGATGGACTGACGGGACGCTCCGCTCCGGCTCGCGTCGTGCACGATAGCCGCTTTTATCATCTCCGAGTACTTGGGATGAGACGCGGGCTTCTTGGGCTTGGATGCCTTCTTGGCTTTAGCTGGAGCTGCCGACGTCTCTGCCATGACTTTTCTTTTAGTAAGTTAAAAGAAGAAGAAAAAGTCCCAGGGGTGTATTGTCCGGTGTATTATCGGAGCGCTTGTCCGTCAGAAAGAGCGAGAAAAAAAAAAAGTCCTGTGAGGAAACCCCCCAAAAAAAGCGTTTCCCCAAATTAAAAAAAAATTGTCAGATGATGTATATTTATCACACACACAAAGAATTCCGTCAAATAAAATGTGTGCCTGTGTGTTGGTGAAGTTAGGTGTCTTATTCCACAGGCGCTCCGGTAAGCCTATGAAGCCTATCTGCGGACGTGATTGAGAACAGCAACTGCCAGCAGCTGATCTAGCGGACTCCATGGAACTGGCGCAGTCCCGTTTGTGTTTCTTCATCCTCCAACTTCCGTCAAATATGAAAACTACGTCCCGGTACCGGTCCAGTCAGCAGCGCGGGCTGATAGCAGAGACATTGAGCTTCGCGGTGACACACTTGTTCCCTTCCGTCCACGCTGCTGAACAACTTTTATTCCAGGAAAACCCGCTGGAAGTAACGCGTGCCGTGAACAATTTTGCACAATTCGCACTAAATTAACCCAAACGGACGGAACCAGGGGCAAAAACACGCCATGCATATGAAAATTGAATCTTTGCTGAAACAGATGCACGTCGTTTGGTGGGTGCAGGGATCTGTTTTTGCTTTTAATACATCGATACATTTTCCCAACTAACACAGTCCGGCCATTGACTCTGAGTGACGTGGTCGAGATTATTTACTGTTAAACCTCCTATAAATCAAATGTCACAATATCTAAGGTACAGGTGAGGGATGGGACTGTAACAGGGGTTTATTTGGACTGTGATACGGTGGCTGGGTTTGCTGGGTTTGCTGGTTTTAGGGCAAAAGTGCTTATAACTATCACTATGGCAGTCGCCTCTCGAGCTCCATTGTCAGGAAAGTTGCCAACACCTCCAAAGATCAGGAATCCTGATGGTTGGTCATCAAATTGATCACTTTATTTTTGACAGGGGTCAAAGATGAGAGACTGCTGTGTGACGAGGTGCGGGTCCAGCTACAGGAGGGGGGCAGCAGCCGAACCCAAAGTCCTTCAGTACAGAGAGCAGGATGGCTTTCTTTTGTTCAGGAACTGGCGCATCAGACCACAGTCAATAACAGCTTTGACATTTGCTTTCCTTGATTGTTATGAGAGGCAGGTGTATCACCCCAAAGCCGCATAAAACACCCCAAATAACAAACTTTATAGTAATTATACAGTATTATTTTTTTCTTATTTTAATAGCAGCTCTGATGTCCCTCCCTGCATCGCCATTTTGATTCCTATATGAAAGTCACTGATGCTGGAGTAGTGCTTCAACCCGACTTTTGTGACGTGGTTATCTTTTTAATTGAGACTTCTCCTTCTTCTTCTTCTTTTTTTTTATAACCACATTTCTGTCCTCCTCCACATAACACTCAATGGAGTACAGAGGTGCCATGGACCCAAAGTGGATTCCTCCATAGTGCTGCCTACAATGGGACACTGTTTTCTTTCTCTCTTTAAAAAAAAGAAATCAGTTAATTGTCTTATAATGAAATTGCATTTACCCCAGCAACACCCCATCTGTCTGTTTGTGAATTTTAATGAACCAGAGTCAGCAATCAAACTTCATTAGGGAAATGTGAGTGCTTCTTTCTTCACATGTCCTCAGAGTTGGATAGTTTTTTGTTTATTTGTGTGCGTTTGTTTACAAGAGTAGATTAGTGGAGACATGGGGAGGGGGGAGAGGGGAGGGGGTGAAAACCGTGATGAGGACGGGGAGGCGAAGGGGGTGCGGTGAATGCACGAGGGTTATCTCTCGTGGCTCTGGCTGAGCTGGAGTGGATGAAAGGATGAGTAGTGAATGAGTGAGTGTAAGAGAGAGAGAGAAAGAGGCACAAGTGCAAAAGGGAGGGGGAGTAAATTTTAGATGAGCGGTGAAGGAGTAAATAAATTTAGCTGTGGTGACTTGGTGAATGAAAATATTTATGTGGTGCAATTGGATGAGGAAGTAGACTTAAAAAAAAAGAAAAAGAAAAAGATGAGTTTGCTTCCTTTAGGCTGAATGTCTGAATGGTTCAGTGCAGAGCAGCATGTCTATTGTTTGCGTCTCATGTTCCAGACGCAGACGGAACAGCTGTCGTGCGCCTGCTTATTTTGGTTAGTTTGTTGTTTTTATTTTTATTTATTTTGTCCACCGTAGTCGCCACTGACTGTCCAGACTGATGTGCTCATGTCTTCGGCCGCTTGTCTGTGGAAGCGGAGCTGCTGAAGTGACTTCTCCCCTCGTCAGACCACTCCCTTCAGCCGCCGACAGAGGGGCGTCCTCCACCCCGACTGGACCTCCCGCTCAGGACACAATAAAGTGTCGATCCCTGATCTCACGTGGTGACCTGCTCATTTTATTAAACCTCCTTAAGTGCGTTTTTGATTAATAACCGAGTATCATTCATGAATATATTAATATCACATATCTGAGCTGCCATCATCATTGGTTTGTTCTTGTTTTTGGATCAGGATAGGGGGCGTTCTTTGTGTTGGGGGACCTCAGAAGATTAATTAATTAATTAATTAATTAATTATAATAAGGTTTTTGTTAATCTGCTTGACAGATATTTATTGTGTATCTATTATTTTGGTTTTTAAAAAATCTATGTTATGTTTTTTGAATTGTTTTCAGATGGTCAGTCTACCAAAATGACAAAAGAAAGTGTTTGATTCTGCCACCTGGGCTCCAGTGAATTTAGACCAATCAGTTAATGAAGGAAGTGATCAGCAGATCTCTGTGCTCCATATAACTGTGTCTTTTATTATTTTATATCTGCAGTACAAGCAGGTTTGCGTTCTTCATGCCATTTTGGTGCGGAAATATATCTATACATACACTCACGTATGTGTTACGTCACACTCTGCTTTGACTTTTGTCTGTGATCACGTGAGCGCCTGAGGTGCACGTATATTCAGCTTACATAATGCCTAACCCGATTCTGGGTCATTTGTCAGGAGTCTGAGAGTGGAGTGGGAGTTCTGTTACATATGTGTTTACAGGAGATGGCTACACCACCGTGTCAGGTGTATTTTAGTGTTGCGCCTCTAAATCTCTCTGATGCCAGTTTGTAATTTTAGCCAGCCTAAACACTCTCAAGTCCCCTCTTCTCCCTGGCCCAAAGCATTTTGGGTAGACACTGCTTGCTGTAGCCAGGCTGTCAAATGCTCCAGAACTATCCAGCGCATGATCACATAGTACTAAAATCATTCTTTCTGAATTGCTCTTATTTGAGGACTCTTGTTTATTCTGCCATTAAATGTTAGATATATGACAAAGTTAAATCTAAGTTCTGGTTCTCTACATTTGAGAAGTATTTTATCGCGGTTGCTCTCAGAGTGGCCTGGCCAGTCATCCTGATTCATTTCCTTTTCCATACAAAGAATTGTAGTCTGATTCATTTGGATTCAACATACAACAAAACAGAGAAATGAAGCATGTGACATAGGCTGAACAACAGACGGATTGTATCAATCGCAGACATCTGTGGTGCACCGTTGGATGACTGTTGCTGCTTCTGCAGTTTAAAAAAAAACTTGTTGAGCCAAGATGTTAATTGTGATTAACATTGGTCTACCACGATTACATTGTGGTGGTTGTGAATAGCTGCTCAAGGATGCTTTTGGATGAGTCATCACATAAAGCTCGCCCCGTTGTGATTGGTTCGGTACGTTGCGTATCCATGGAAGAGGCTGTGACCCGACTGCTCTCAGAGGAATCTGCTTCACTTGCAGCTGTGAGCACGAGTGACAACCTCAACAGTTTTGTAAAATAATGATAAGAAAAGAAAAAAAAAAATCAAACAAACAATTATATTCCAGCCATTCTCAAATTGATTTTTCTTTCATTTTCATTTTTTGTCAACATATTGCCACTTTGCCTCTGTGCTGTACACATCATCGCCTCTCCAGGACCATCATCTGCTTTTGTTAGAGCTAAACTAATGTTAAAATCAGACGGAGTAGCTTAAGTAGAAATGAAACCCTGAAAAAAAATACAGAAACATGAATAATTTACTGCTAAAATGTCCACAAAAAAGGCTTTAAATCTTTGAACACTGTCACTTTTCATTATTTTTCATTATTCAAGAGAAAGTCTTTGTGCACCTGTTTGTTAAAAAATGCATTATGATACTTATATGCAGTCTAAATGAAAATATTTATACAATAACCCTTTTCCCCCACCATACTCTGTTCTTTAACACATCCATGTTAATGTTATGGATACAACAAAGGGCCAAATCTGAGCTCTAGTTTGTGTATTTTTGTCAGAATTGACTGAATCTGATGTGATCATTAGTGGTCTTATTGCCAAAAGTCCAGAAGTAATTTTGTTGTTAACGTTTCTCAGGCAGTTGTGCGTTATTGTCACGTGTTCAGGTAGAATAGGCACAACATATGTCTCAGTTTGTTTCAAATGACCTGGTAGACCAGCGAGATTATGGACGACTGGAAACTTATTTGCATTGTGAAGAACTTTTGACTGCAGCACAAGTCAGGCAGCTGTCTTTGTCAATCAAATAAAGTCTGGACGGAAATCTGGACAGAGCAAATGAACTGAACATATTCTTGAACGGGTTCAGTTCATAAACAGGCTCAGCATCCTCCTCTCCTGGCCCCAGCCAATCAGACCTTCCACCCTCCCTTGATAAGGCTGCAGGTCCAGATGGTGTCAGCCCCAGAGGTCCTGAAAGCCTGTGTGGACCAGTTAAGTTGGATTGTACAGCACGTCTTCCTGAGCCAGGAGAAGCTTCCAGTGTTGTGGAAGACATCATGCCCTGTTCCAGTACCAAAAAGATCTCATTCATCTTCCTCTGACAACTACAGACTAACGTCCCACATCATGAAAGTCCAGGAGACTAGAATAAGCATGTATGTATGATGGAGGACAGATAACTGGTGGACCGGTTTGTGGAGTAATGTGTGGGAACAATCATCTCTTCTTAAATGTGAACAAAACAAAGGAGATGATTGTGGATTTTAGGAGAACCAGGTTTATGTCAAACAGTATTTAAATCATGGGAGAAGAAGTGGAGGAGTATAAATACCTCAGTGTTCACCTGGACAACAGCCTGGACTGGAGACAACACTGATGCTGTTTATGAGAAGGGACAGAGCAGACTTTACTTATTGAAGCAGCTTAGGTCCTTCGTCTGTTGTTTGCAGTGAGATGTTGTATATCCTATATAAGTCTGTTGAGGAGAGTTCGCTTCTATCTGCAGTCATCCGCTGGAGCAGCATCACAACCAGTGACTTAAAGAAACTGAACAAACTGGTAAAGAAAGCTGGCTCTGTTCTGGAGACAGTCCTGGAGCTGATTGTGAAAAGGAGGATACTTCATAAAATGGCAAACATCACGGACAACCCAGACCATCCTCTTCACAACACAACGATTCAGCAACAGAGTGTCTTCAGTCAGAGGATCCTTCAGATCTGCTGCAACACAGACCAAGATCCGTCCTGCCAACAGATATAACCACTGATAATGAATCATTGAAGAGACTTACATAACAGCAACTACTGAAACAATTAATTTCCCCTCAGGGACTGATGAAATATTTTTGAATTTGAAATAAGAATTCATGAACTTCAGTGAATCACCACAAGATGCAAACTCCTGGCAAGAATTGAAACAGAAATGGGAGAATGCAGTTTGCAAAAGCCTTTCTAAAAAGATGCTACAGCTATTAGCTTAAAACAAAAATAAACTTTTTTATAAAATGATGGAAAACGGGAAAGCGTGGATCAAATACAAAAGCATGTTACTTTTTCTCTGAACCCAAAGTGATGCTTCTTTCATGGTATCTATCGCTGTCAGCAGAGTTTATTCAGAATTAGCCAAATGCCTCAGTTGGAAAGCATCATCCAGCAAGATTACAATGCTAAATGTCTGCGCCAAAGCAACTGAGGAGCTTTTCAGAGTGTTTTAAAGGACGATACAGCCCACAAAGACTGTTCAGTTTTTATTGAAGCATATTCAGATAAAAGCAGAGACTTCTTTAAGACATTTTGATTTGTATAAAAATGTGTATCTTTCTAAATACAGTGCAGGCTACAAGTAAATCCACATACACAGCTTTACATCTATTTAAGTTCTTGTGTTCACGCTTGTTATTTACGTATTAGCTCGCCATATTGCAATAACAGAAAGTGAAGATTAGTTCTTGACACACTCATACTCGTGATACAGTTGCATACAAGCCAGCAGGAGTGTGAGCACACTTTCTGGTGGTTGTGCACATTTATTTTTCAACAGCTGCTTCACCATTTGGACATCTGAGCAGGTGCCAGCAACCAAGTGCCGTGATCCATGCCTCACAGTCGAGTCAACACATGCGGGCCTGTTACTTCATTTGCCCCACACTGAGGTCTCCTTTGTGAACATCTTTCAGTTCGGCCTGAAAAACGCTCATCCAAATCATATAGGGGACGTAACTGTTTACACATTGTCAGCTGTCAAAGCACGTCTCACATGACGGGCGTCTCAGTGGACACAATCTCTCAGAGCACCTGTGAACTGTTAGTCAGACCTGCAGGGATGGCACAAACAGAACCTTTTTGAGGTGTCATCAGGTGACATTTGAGAAGTGTTTGTCCTGTTTTATTGTCTTTAACTGACACACTCCACTGACAGGTACTAAGTTATTTACATATTATTCCGTATTTCAGTTCAGTACCAAAAGCCATTACATCCTTATGAATAATAACACTGAAGTCACGGTGGTTGCCACGTATCGACGGCTTTTCAGTAGCCTGTTGGCTATAAACTCTCACTTCTAATTTGACTCTTGATACTTTGGTCTTGAGGAATGCTACATTTAGCCCTAATCCTGACTTTCACCCTTGCCCCTTTAATACACAGGGACTTAGGTTTAATGCAGGACTACACCAGCTGCATGCAGCAGGTAGTCACTAGAGAATTATTTTCTGTCTATCAATGTCTTTTAGTTTTTTTTCTTTTCTTTTATAATTGTGCATTTAAATTCTTCAGTGCTGACAATTTTATTAAAGGACTTCAGAATTCATCTCTGGCTAGTCACACACATATAATATTAGACAATGTCATGAATAAAAATCTGAAACACCCGCAAGTTTAAAGTGCAGTATTGTGCTTCAAGCTGCATCTTAAAGGAGGTATTTCAGGAACAAGCAGGGGTGGTGAGCTTTCGTTGGGCTGGTGCATCTCCAACTTTAAACACCAGAGGTCTCTGGACACTTCAGTGTTATTGCTGCTGCTTTCAAATGTATTAAAAGGAGCTGCTTCAAAACTCTGTGCTTCATTAAACAGGAAGTTGCACTGCAATGAACAAAGAGAGCCGCTGATTCTTCAAAGAAGTATTGGTGCTGAATGAGATTTGAATTTTGTCAGAGATGGTGCCAAACTATGGCCCCACTGTGCTGAAATAAAGGGCTGGCAGTTTACAGAATTTGGCATATAACCTGTCTTTTAAAAAAAAAAAAAATTATTAATGTTCCACTTGCTTACCCCATCTCCTCTTAATTATCTCTAATTTCAGTCTCTTTGTTGTAACTCTTTCCTTCCTTTCTCCTCCCCCCCCCCCTCCTCCCCAAGAGGTCCTCTAAGTGGAGCAGTTTAGATTAAAAGTGTGTCATTCAGTGACCTGATTCATTTTTTTTATTTATTTTTTATTTTTTTTACTGTTTCTCATCATACGGGTGATTCCCTCCATTGCACAATCCCTACTTGACATTCAGTAGCTCTAATACACCCATTTTAAGGCTGGAGGATAACAGGCTCTTTAAAAAAAAAAAGACCTCCAATACAACATGTTCTCCTAATTTATCAAATATTAGGTCAATAAAGCAAAGAGTGGAGTAAATGTTGTTATAATGTGATCTGCACTTTAACATCATGCTGAGCAGCACAACTTTTTAGTAGTGGAATCACACCTTTTAATATTAATTCTTGTGGGCAGCTTTTGTGACAAGAATGAGTTTATATTCTCTCACAACGTAATCATTGATGTAAATTTTCTCTTGTTTTTTTCTTTTCGAAGGATAAAGGTATGAATTCCCAGCAGCCATCCACCTAAAAGTGATCATCCTCTTAGAAACATCCTCAGTTATTTATCCTCAACATAAAATGATTGCTTATTGCACTTTAGGATTTTATTTTTAATCAACTGCCTCAGTTGCCATGTGAGGGTAGCAACTCCTGAAGACTGAAAGCACCCAAAGAATTTTAAAACCTTAAGTGGTGTTTGAAAACAGTCTTCAATAATCTGGAGTTTAAACTTGACAGAGTTGGTGCTGTTCAGATAAATCCTTTTCTAACAGATGAAGTGGGCAAATATAAAATAATGCCGTTTGACAGGTCATAATCTTAGGTTTTTAACTTAGCATTATTGCCTTTCTCCTAATCACAAGGTTACGTAGTTATGAAAACTATGGAAACTAAGATCTGGAAACGATGGGGGGTTGGGGTTACGGTTTTCCCAGTTTTGTTTCCCAAAATACAAAAACCTGAATTTCTACAAATGGTGACGGAAACCCTGTCTGCAGTCAAGAGCGAAAAGGGTTCTTTTCTCTTCACCAGCAACGAGTTTCTGTTTCTGACCTGAAACCACAAGCCTCACAAGTTGAGACAGAAAGACCTATTTTCAAATTTGGCACTTGCTCTGTACCAGCGCTGGTACTGCTTTGTTGGAAAGGACATTTAGGCATGCCCGTAAAGCTCATTTTCATTTTGATCCATGTCTCAAGTAGGCCCAAGCCTGCTCCCAAGGGCCACTGTTTGCATGGCAAGAAACACACTGTACAGTATTTGAGTTCTATAAATGTTACAAAGGTCTATAGAAGTATTGACAGTTTACCATTCCTTAGCCACAAATAATTTCTAACTTTGTTATCATTGAGAGTTAAATATTACATCAAAAAGTAATCTGATCTGGAAAGAACTAAAGAAAATTGAGTTGCTTTGAGATTGATTCTCAAAAGCTTCATGTGAAAAGAACTAGACTTTAATTTTTTTTGCGACTATAATGAGGGCAATTTGCATTCTTGAAAGAGTCTGATGCTGACATAAAAATTGCCACTTTTATAACCCCCAGCTGTTTCCTTTATCTATGTAAGGAGTCATATTGATGAAGCAATCAAAAATAAATGCACCAGAGAGCCTTATTCTTTTGTTGCTACCTAAAAGTCTAGACTAGACAGTCACGAGGAAAGAATAAACAAAGAGGTTAACAAAGTTTTTGATATGTCAAATGAGGTAAAGCAAGTACTGTATGTTTCTGCCTTCTTAACTTCTAAACTAATGCACATCCGCTGCTCGTAGTAAAAAAAAAAAAAAAAATGGAGTACATTGTACATAATTAAACTATACATTTATAGCTCCCTCATACCACAGCTTCAATGAAAGAAACACAAGCATTCCCACAACCACCTGCTTTATGGACCTCAGGGTCATTAAGCTGCAGAGAAAAAGTGCAAACCAGCAGCCTAATTAATGCATCCTGCTCCCTCAGTGAAAAGCCCTGTTATTCTCTCCCTGCTCTTGCTTAGAGGCTACACCAATGTTTTATCTGCCGCTTTCAGGCCTTGTTAAAGAGGAGCATGCTGCCTGGGTTTGTCCAGCAGTCTGCATCCATCCACCAGAGGTAAATAGAACATGAAGGGTTTAGTCAGCCTCAAGAGAGCGCATTTAGTTTGGGGATGCTTCAAGCAGCAGCGGCAGCCCTTCATGGCTGGGGTATCTCTCTCTCTCTCGCTGTTATCTGTCGTAGACGTGAAATGGAAACGGTGACACTAATGTGACCTTTTGATGCCGTTATGACCCAGATGGATTACCTGGATCTGGAGCCGTTTCATCCCATCAGGGCAAATTATACATTTTCAGTTGATACGGTGTGATTGAGCTGTCTTGCATTTATATTAATCTGTGAAATTCCAGGCTGCAAACTGATGCTGTCCTTATGAAGAAAAAGAAAAAAGTTATTAGCGTTCTTTTCTTATGATACTGGTTTTCATGCTTTATGGTACTTGTCTGTCATTGTTTGATGGAAGTCCTGCGAGGTTACCAAGGCAACGGTTGAATCCAGATTCATTTTGGCTGTTATTTCAGCTTGCAAAACCTCCAGCAGTGACCTCATAATTAGATTCCTCGTATTCATGCTCACAGCAACAGAGGGCTGGAGGCAAATTAATTCTTAACACTGATTAGTATTTGGGAAAAAGAAGAGTAAGTTCAGTGACTTCAGTCTTTATTCGCAGAAAAAGGAATCCTGTCGTTTCTATAGACTTGCAGGTATATTATTGAGGCTTTGTTCAAACAGGAGTGTGTCAGTTGTGTATAATGGAACGTGACAAGGGGAAGGTCTGGGAGCTCTGCCATGTTCAAGGTGGCCTCGGCCCAATCCATTAGGATGAATACAGCAGTTACTCTGGGCTTCATTTAGCCAGAGCTTTCATCTGACCCAATACAGCAGAAGGAGTAATGAGGAGGTCCAGATATATGTTTTTAACATTTTCTCACCTTGAGGAATTATGAGCTTTCCTTGATGTAATGAAATAAAGGTCTGAAGGTTTGATGCTGTCACGGTGTCTAAGAAGGCAGGAACACCATTTGTGACAGAGCCAGAGGCTGCTGGGGCACTGTTGGTGGTAAATCTTAGGAGACTGTGTAGACAAGAAACATCCCTGCCTCAGCCATGATCTATAGGCGTAAGTCATCACCAGATCACAACCTTGCCAACCTCCCCATCTACAGTCGGCTACATCTAAGACCGTTTCACCTCTTTTATGTGGGGAGATTTATATCCACTTCCTCCCAGTTATCTCCATTGTTCCTGTGAGGACGGATCACTGCAGATTTTTGCAGAAAGGAAACATAAAGGGGGATCTTGAGGAAGTCTGCCCCTCACACAAACAGTAACAGCTTCACTTTGCAGCATTAGTTAGTTCTGACCATCTCTCTGCATCCTGCCTCTATATTCAGATTAACAGAAGACGAGCATCCATGTGACTGATTTAATTTTATGTTTGTGGGATGTGGGTGCACATTTGATCTTTGCTGCATTTCACGCAGCTCGTGTTCCAGTATCCACAGTGAGCAATGAGATGTAAATGGGGACACAATAGATTCTTGTTTTCAGTTGAGGTCTGGGGTGTTGATGTAATCTGTGTTTTCATGCTATTAATTTTGATGAAATTACCACCATTTGTCCACAGAGGAACTGCATTACTGTGTCTTGTTAACAGTGTGTGGGTTTTGTGTGTTGGTAACAGACCACACGTGTGTGTGTGTGTGTGTGTGTATGTCTGTGTGTGGTGTTTCCATGCCTGTAGTAAGCACAGAGCCGCAGTGGAACCCATCCTCTCTCTGCTCCCTCCCTGAGACACCTTACTTGTAGTGAAAAGAGCCGCAGGCTCTGGCCACTCCTTCCCTTTCTGTAATTGGAAGAAAGAGGCCACCTCCTTCTGCTGGCTCATTGGTATGCAGGCGACGCAGTGTGTGTATGAGGAGAGGGGAGAGCGAGAGAGGTAGCAGTCAGTGCGATGGGATAGAGGAGAGCGAGGAGGAGGAGGAGGAGAGTGAATGAGAGCTGCTGGGTCTGCCTTGCTCTGCGTGCTTGCCTGTCGTCTGCTGAAGCTGGGTTTACCACCGCACCACGCTGCACTGATACTGAGCAGAGTCACGGCCCGCTCGCACCACCGACACACACCCTGCGACGGTTATTACTCCACCAGCAAGGATAACACGGGACCAGGCTGACCAGGCTTTTTCTCCATCAGCAGCAGGGTGGACACATCAGCACTGAAGCAACCTGACGCCACATTTTAGGCACCAGCTCCTACCTAACCTTATCTCCCTCCACCTTCTCCCATCCTCATCCTCATCAGCACGACCACCACTCCTCTCTTGCTCCTCCCTATGCCCTTGTCCTCAGCAGCTCCTCTCACCTCCCTGGCCAGTATATGGATAGAAGCTCCCTGTTTCAGCTCATACAAGAGCAGGTAAGCGAGCAGCGGCAGACGTTTCTATGGTTACAGGCTTCTGGCCACCTCGCTGTCTACCGAGAGACTGAGACGTGCAGGAGGTTGTGGTGCGAGCTGATGTTGGGATTGATTGCACGGCAGAATGAGAGCACAGGGCAACATGACTGATGTGACCACTTTGGACCATGTCTCCTGCTGTGAGTCACAGGAGGAGGGGGACCTGTGTCAGGATTTATAGAATTGATAATGGAAGGGACCAATGTGTAAATGGATGGAGTGAATAATGAAATTATACAGTGGGTCCTTTATAGCTGCTGCATCAACATTTGTGGCAACACTGCTGTTTGTGCATGGATGTGATAGTATCCCCCCTCTTTGGTGCAGCTACCACACATCCAGTTTCATCATCCCAGGGTCACACAAACCAAACACTGAACATTTATACAGCTCTTCCGTGTGTTTTCCTCCCTAAAACCAAAGCTGTTATTTGGTTTTAAACTTCTGGATTTTCTCAGCTATGTTGTTGAGTATTCTTGGCAAGTCAAAATGCAGAGTTGGTGAAAAATGTTTTTGGGGTTTTTTTGTTGTTACATCTGGTTTCCAAAAGTCCTCTAGCCAAACTACCCTTTTTTTTTTACTCCCCAGTCATATTTAGCTTTGGTCTACCATCTCCAGAGTTAACAAACCAGACTGGATCTGAGGGAGGGCTCTTCCCATAAAGCATGTTTATATTTAGGTTGTGGTTCTTGTAGGTGGAAGTGATTTATATGTGTGTGTATTTGCTGCTCTCCAGTATTTGATGTGCCTCCTGATTTTGGTAACGAGCTGGCCTTTTAGGATGCTGGCTGATTGGCAGATTGATCAGGCAATCATTTTGTCCAAGAGGGAGAAATTGATTGCCTGGGTCCAGTGTTTAGAGGTCACAAGTGGCCTGTCAGCAACATGCTGAACAGACCCAAAGGAATGCAGATATACAACATGCCTCTGATCATGTGCACTCTTGACTTTTTAATTTTTATTTTCCTAACCCAGTGTGTGTTTTTAAATTAAGTGGTGGAAGTCTGTGCGGGTTGACTGAGAATATACCATGTGGTTGCACCCTAGAGACATATACTGTATAAACATTTCAGTTATAAATACTTTTCCTTCCCTGATACATTTGTATGTGGTATTGGAGAGATAGACTCATCAACCTTCATGTTACCTCAGTATTCGGGCTGAAGATGGAGGCAGTATTTCCACATTGTAAACAGCTAGTTGCTTTTTTGGCTGTGGGCTGTATTTTTTTTTTTATGCCAGTATATTCAGATAGACAGTTTGTGAAGCTGTAATCAAGCAGGCCGCAGTGAAGTCTGGACCAGATCAGTCTGGCTTGTTCCACCTTTGGGACTTCATGAGGTGGCCTTTGAGGTCTCACTAATTGAACCACAATGAAATGAAATGTGCCAACAGTTTTTGGACTGTGAACCGGCCAGCTTATTTTTGATTTTACAAAACCTGCTGCCCGTCTAAACACTGGGAACGTTTTCCTCATCTTCATCCAGAAAAAAATGTTTAGCAGAGCATGCCTTGTGTTGTTGCAGCTCTGCCCTCTGGTTTTATCCTGTCACATTCACTGGATGCTTCCACAACAACCACAGTGTCCCATCACTCTGCAAGCAAATCCACAAGCACACCCGGAGGTCAAGTGCTTTGCTTGAAGGCATTTCAAGTGCAGTCATTTATAAAAGGAGACTGCATCTGAATCATCAGCCTTGTATTTAATTTTCTCAAGGATGTAATGTTTTCATTTTCTTACTTTTGGTGGGCATCTTTATTTTTCCTGACAATCAACTGACAGTAGACAGTACTGAATGGTGTTTTCTACAGTCAAACATATATTTGGTGTTAAAGGCAAGCGAGTTGAATGCTTTAGAGCTTCATGTGGTTTCTAGAATCAGAGTTAGATGGATATCCACAGTCTGAAGGAGACAGGGGATTGTAAACATGCTCAGTGGACAACATGAAAATGCTGCAAAGGGGGAGAAAAAGATAATGCAATCGTGGCAACATGAGTGAATTTATTAGTCTTTGTCTGCGAGAGCTTGTGGTGCTGAGTTCACGGTATTTCTGGCCTATGCAGGCTCACACATAAGCTATTCTATCTCACGACAAAGGCAACATGATGGTTGCCAGCAATCTGTCGCTAAAGTTTCCTCTCATTTGCCGCCTGCATGTCTTCAAGTTCTTATCTAGTTTATTTATATCTCGCCTTTGGGGTTTTGAATGCTTTTCTGACACATTCATATCAAGTTGGGAGAGCAATGCTCTTATGTACTCCCTTCTTTCACAGTCCTGGCAGTTTATAAGGTCTTTAAACACCAGGATGTGTTTGCACCAAAGGAAGAAAAAAATAAAATCCTTAGATGTGTCCCGTCTGTCATGTCCACTTGGAGGACGGAGACACAGGGCCGTCATATCACATTGGCTCATTGGTTCATTCTGAAAGTGTTGATAGTAACAGCACAGCAGAACACACATTGTGATAGTTACACATTTAGTGACCCAGTTGCTGGTGAACACCAGTGTGCTCTGATTCCACGCACAAATGCTCCAGCCTGTAAATGCCACTGCCCACTACAGACACACAGCTCCATTCAAGCTTTGTGTTCTTGTTCAGAGACCAAAGCACTCTGTAGTGCTGGCTCTGCGCCACAGTGTTAGTCCTGAAACTGGCTTCATAGAATAATGTTTCTTTTAGCATCAGTATCAACCTTGCAGTGCCTTTTAGGTAATTTATCCAAAGATGAGTTATGTGAATTAAAACACATTTTCAGTCTGCAGTGACCCTACTGTACACTTTGGTTTTGAGTAGTGGCCTTTTGTGTGCTTTTCCTAATTGCTTAAATGATTAATTCCAACCAAAACACTTTAATCTTAATATATTTGACCGAGTGGCATATAATACAGAGTTCAGTGCAAACATGAATCACCTCAAATCAATTGAAGCCCTCCTAACTCTATATGGAATAAATCATAATCTGAAGATTGATGGATTTCTATTATTCTAATTGTTTCATCCACTTCATGTCATAAAATGATCAAAAATGTCAATCACAGGTTACTTGATATCTGATTAATAATCATATTGCAATAGAAGTTCAGTTTACTGCATTCAAAAGAAAAAACAATTGCATCAAAGGAGCTGAGTTTTTTTTTCCTGCAAGATTTCTTCTTTGGTTATCAAGATTGTTACGTCTTTCAGCTCTAAAAAGGTGATCTGTTAAAACATTTAAAGCTCTTCCACCACGGATTCACCATCAAATAAACTATATTTGTGCGAGGTTTAATAATACTGTTGATTTTTTTTCTTAAATGCTCATTTTCTACCCTGTATGCTGCGATTGCACTACTAGCTACAGCTCTGGGAGTGCTACTTACAGCGGTAGCTGTCCTCTGCATCATGTTTGACTGTTGACCTAATGTCTGTCTGTCTGTCTGCCATAGTAGGGGTTTGTCTCTGTGTTGGAGAGGTTCACTCCTGAGCTCCTGAGAAGCTGAAAGATTACTCAGTGGCTGACTGGGGTGTGTTAGAGGCACTTTGTTGAAGGTAATAGAGGACCTCGGGGTTAACACTGAGATCACGAGCCTGCAGTCGACATTCCACACCTCTCTGCCCCCCTCCCTGTACTTATGTACACATTAATATCCTGTGTCTTACCCATCTTCTCCCATTTGCTCTTGAGCCACCCAAGTTAAGTCTCTCTTCCTCCGCAGCTCCGCCTTCCATCCATAATCTCCCATCCCGCCTCCCTTTGCATCTAAACCCTGACTTTGTCTCAGTGCAGCTTTATTCTTATCGCAGCGGTTTCATTCTAAGCATCTGCATTTAAATATTTTTGCTCTCAGGCATGTGGATGCTTCCCTCCTTTCTTCTCCTGTTTTTCTTCCCCCCCTTTTTGTGTCTTTCCTTTGCCTCTGGAATGCCAATATGTTGACCAAAAAAGGGGGGGTGGGGGGGTGGAAGAGAGAGAGAGATGACACACAGGCGACGAGTAGCCATGGCAACGCATGCGGCTTGTCAAAGTGTTGCCCTCACCAGTGTTGGATCGCTTCAATAACTGTTCTTTCTTAGTGCTCTTTCCTTCCTTCTCTCAGCCCTCTCTTTTCTTTGTTACTGTACCCACCCACCCCTTTTCATCACCAGCCTATCCAAAAAAAAAAAAAAAAAAAACAGAAAAAAATCCTTTCCAAACTACATTCATCTCAGTGATCCTCATTTTGGTACAAGAAGGCATCCTTGCCCGTCTTGTACCTTCAGCACACAGTCTCACCTGTTAACTTTTCCTCCCAAATGAGGTCGGACAGTGAATACAATGGTTTCTCTGCAGTGTGACGGCTCAATGTCAGCTCTTGATTTGTGTAATAGTGCACAGGCAGGTAGGCCCTACGTGCATATAGGCACTACATCTCTACACTACACCTAAAATGCATGTGTAGTGTGGAGATGTGCTGACATATGGAGGCTGACAGTAATCAGACGTCCCCAGTGTGGCTCTCTGTTCCTCCCCGTCAAGCTGGGCTGAGCCAGGAGCACATTAGAATCTGATCTATCTCTCCTCTCTGGCAAGAGGATGCAGAGCACTGGAGTGTGTCACAGCCTGCTCACAAGAATAAGAAGAAGAGGATTCATGGACAGACCTCTAGACTAGACAGACACTCATGCTGTATAACAGCCAGCGGTGAGGCATTTTTAATCTTTCTGCTTCTAAGTTTCATATCTGTCTCCTCTCTTGCTGTGTCTACTCTTCCCTCCTCGTGTTTCATACCATTTCTTCCCTCAATGTCATAATTTTTCCAATTTCTTTCATTTCATCAAGCCTCCAACCACCCACATACCTCTCCTATTTTCCACCTCTTGCAACTCTACTGTCTTTTGTGCTTTCTCTCCCTCCAGTGCTCCCCACGTCATCCCAGTGCGCTGCACATCGCAAACACCGCAGTGACTGAGACTCTCTCTTCCCCCCCAAGGGAAGAAAGAGCCATGTTTTAACAAATATCCATAGAAAGAGGAGTAAAAAGGGGATTACCTAAAAATAAACATGAACTTTTCCATGCATCTTGAGACTGCAAAATATTTCGTTTTTGCTGAATGTTGACATTGCAGTGAGACGTGTGAGGGATGATGAGGAAGAGGGAGATTTTCCATAGACTTTGTGGTTTGTCCACAAACTTTGTGAAGTCTTTAGAAGAAGATGTGAATAATAAACCATGTTATGGGGAAGTAAAGCAGAGCACCACAGCATCAAATTTTAAACCGTGTGCAGTACTGGCTGACCCGGTGCTGCAGAGTTTGATGTCGTCTTCCTCATGCAGCTGGTGGGGCATTTTTGTTAAGGTCGTGTGTTAAAGGCTGCAAGACTGGATTCTTCTCGTGGACATGGCCAGCGACGATCCAGAATGACTGAGTGCACACTGATGCAACACCCGAAAGCTCGCAGCAACAAGACACTGTTGATTTACTATCCAGAACATAATGAGGTTGTCTTAACTTTCTGGAAATGCTAAAATGAGAAGCAGCATGGACTCATCCCATGTGGTCCCTTTTACTGCTTCACTTTGTCCTCAGGCTCATTTAAACAAATACAGGAAGGCGCACTGTGGAGAGCTGGTGTATAAGAAAAATTAACACTCCATTGAAGAGCTGTTGGATTACATTTAGTAAGGGAAGGTTGGAAAGAAAAAGAAAGTAATACATTGACACAATAAAAAGAAAACATCATTATGTAAACCAAGCATAGATATGCACCCTTAATTTACAAGCCTCTCCCAACCTGGTGTTATTTTAGACAACTACTCTCAGCTGTTTTTATGACACTCACTTACTTCAATCAATTATGAGGAGAAGCATCAGCAGTAATAACCCCAGACTTGGTGGGCCTCAGTGAGTCAGCGGTGATTATACAAACCCAGCTGCACGTGGATGGATCCTCACACTCAAGTGATGCCACCACCGAGGAACAAAGACGGAAAAGTTGATTTTAATTAATGCAGAAAGGTTTTTTTTTTCCATGTGGAAACTGCTATTCATTGTGTGTTAGAATGGCACTCAGCTCTCTTCTGTTGCTGCTGCCAACGATGACAACCACCCTGTTGTTTTGCTTTGACAGACTTGCTGCTATCTTTTAATTATTTTGAAGGTATCATGGAAGTATCACAGCCTAATTGATACTCTTGTCAGCATCTGAGCTTATGCTGTTGCTGTAATTTGTCATCATAACCATATATTGTGTCTCTTTATAAATCTCAGCTGTCATTTTCTGATGCATTCTCCCTGAAGGCAGACTGACACTTCATCTTCATGTGTCGCTTATTAAAACATCAGGATGCATGGAAGTGTAATACAACTGTTGGCATCCAGGATTTATCCTGATGGCGTTTGTTTCCTCTTTCCAGCTGGACCCAGAGAACACCGGTTTTATCCCAGTGGAGAACTTCACCAGTTTGGTGGAGCACCATGAGCTGCAGCTGGACCCATCCAAACTGGACATGCTGTTAGCCCTCGTCCAGAGCAATGAAGAGGGACAGGTGTGCTACCAGGAACTCATCGAGCTGGTGAGTGGAAACTAACTATGTGCGCGTGAACAAGCGCCGACAGTAAGCTGAGCGGACCGCGTGAAATATTTAATGGCCTGCGGCTCGGGCACAAAGTTATACACATTACACAGTTCTGTTGGATTTCAGAAAGGTTACAGAATTGATCCAGAAAGACCTATCAAGCGCTGCAGTGGCAAAAATTGACTGGACCATTTTGTTCGTTGTCCTGCAAAAGAAGGATCAATCTCTCCAGTTAATGTGTCGGTAAATCCAGACACTTCACAAGCAGCGCCCAGCAAGCTCTAGAAAACACCCACAGCAAGCTGAGGAGAGCACGTTATGAAAGCAATATCTTTTGTTTATTGCAGCTCAAATATTCAAATGCAATAACATCATGAGGAGATTAATATAAAATAAAATAGAGCGAGGCTGTATGGCTGTCTGGCGTCTGTAATTTGCTAAACACACTTCACTGGTGGCCTTTACAGCCATTCAGTATTTTGTATTAGCTAATTAGCTGAAGACTGATTTGTATCCAAATTCAGTCACTGCTCACTCTATAGTGGATTATATAGGGGGTTTATTATTTTGCTGTGCTGCTCAAATAATAAAGAACTCATTCACTCTATATAGTGCACCATGAAAAACAGCACTGTACAAGTCAGTAGTCCAGGCTATTAAATGTTGCACTAAAGGAGAGATGACTTACATTCATCCAGACAAAAGTTGTCCGACTTGTCACATTTGAAGAAATCTTCAGGTCTGCTTTGGGGTTTTCCTAGCAAAATAAGAAATTAATTTGATTCACCATTTATATATTATATGAATAGGAATTATCTTGTAAATAAAAACAGATTTAGTGGCTTAACTGTTTGTCTTGTGCCTGAAATTATAAAGAAAAGCAATGTGCTGAAGGTAATTTGATTAATGTGATTTGAATGATTATTTTCTTTTACCAGCTACAAGTGCCTCTGTTTTCAGGCAATATTTATCTTCTCAGGCTCTACATTTTCTGCCTCTTCAATTCATTTATGCCTTGCCTCTACACCTGTCTGTTTACCATTATGCTCCTATTAGAAATTCATGTAGAGATTTACATATGAAATGCAGATTCTCTCTGATTCTCTCTTTGGCTCCTGGCACCACACGGCAGTCAGCGCTGCAATTAATTCAGTGCAATGCAATTCCTGGCACATTTTCACTTCTTTAAGGTCACATCCCCTTCTCCTTCTCCCCTCCATGCTGTGCTACTCCTGGTTTGTAATGAAAGCCACATGAGGCCACACAATTTACAGCTGGTCCTATCTCTCAAGTCTCTGGCGCTCCAGAGGAATAACTGTAAAGATGCTGCAGTATCAACTCCCCCCCCACCCCCACCCCCACCCCTTTTTTTTGAAGAATAAAGCTCCTTTCATTTGCAATTATTGTTAATTTTTGATGCATTATATTTCTTTGAATGCTTGCCCCAACCTCTCCAACCATCACGTTTCTTTTTATTCTCTTTCCCTATATGTGTTCATTAAAAATACTACCCGCTCCTATAAATAAATAAACAAATAAGTAAGTAACTAAACGAAAGAACGAGTGGCCATACCCTCGACATCAAGGAGAAAATTGCTCATCAGCCAAAATGCAAATTGCCTTCGATTAGCACAGCATTGGTAGTTGCAGGGAGTAATCTTAGGTAATTTGAGATTCCTCAGCCTTCCACTGATATTGACCTCCAGGTCCGATTTTTAAAGATTTATCTGATAGGCACATGTCAAAGCATGTGGAACTTGCTAATGCTGCTCTGCACATGCATGGTATTTGCACATAAACACAGTATACAAACAGTTATCAGTAATTAATGCTGCTGACACCCATTTCCTTCCAGTCTGTCTCACTTCCCCCGTCTATCTGATACACACTGTATCAAATGCATACAGATTCTCATTCATACACATGAGCGCCGGCAGTGCACATTCGCTCAGTAATTTAGTGGATATTCAAATGTTGATGTGTATCCGGCCTTCCGCTGTGCAGCATTTGATGTGTGAGCTCTGCAGGTGTGGGGATTCTGGGATGAGCTCTACCTTCGGCAAATACCTTCGGATTAGTTTTCTCTTTTTTTCATTAAGTTTCTGGAGATCCTTAATTTTTCTCAGTTTGTGTCTTCACATTTTCCAGGGGCTTATGATTATTGTACTTTCAAGCAAACGTCTTATATGGGAATTATGAGCGTGAGAATAAAGCACGCAACGCCACCCACAAGTATGAAAAGGTTAAACCGGGTGAAGCCCCTTTTCTTCCACCAGCTGCTTATACACAATTTTACAGCAAAGATGCAGAGCACTGATGTGTGATGTTGTGAGGATTTGATGCTGTATTCAAGTGACGAGTTGTCAAAATCATCACAAAAGATGAAACTGGGCAGGCGTTCATCCATGTTTTATTATGATAGAAGGTTTTTACTTGGACTGATTCTGAGTCACTAAATGGTTAACTTATAGCTAGGGGGACACTTTCGGGGACAGTTGTTGCAAAAATAAAATAATTAGCATATGCCTGGCCATGCTGATTCCCACCTTGTGTATAAGGCACATTTATAAGTAACACTCCATAGTGACACATTTCTTATTTGTGCAGCGCTGTGATGATATAACAGCCACTACCTAAAAGTGGTGTCTGTATTGATTTGTGGTCTGGCCTTAGTGAAAGATGGAACACCCCTCCGCTTTATTAAAATGGACATAGTGAGGTGCAGAATGTGTGTGTCTGTTTATGTGCATTCAGTCTTTGCAATCCTAAAGCTTTCAGCTCACCAGCTGGCAAGATTTCTCTCAGCTGTGTCTAATGGGAGTGTTCAACATTTGTCTCCTTTGTTGTTCGACATTCACTCTGCGAGTTTTGCAGCTATGAATCCCCGCTGCCTCTCTCGACCTCGGTGGGTGTAAATGTGTTTGAATCGCACCGTTAGGCAACAGCTTCTCTGGTGTGTGCATGAGCGGGTACGTGCGCTAGTATGAGGCTGCCTCACACATCGCTCACGTTCAATCCATCTTTCATGCGGGGCGATCTTAGCCAGAGAGCTCCATCAGTTCAGCCAGAGGGGTGAGAAAGTAGTGCTCTGCTAAAATCTCTCTTGGGGAACCATGCAGACTCTCATGCACACACACACACACACACACACACATGCTCACACTCAATATCCCTCAAAAGGAGTCTATCTGAGGAACCAAAAGAACACATCTGCACAATAGCCTGACACAGCAAAGGTAATGAACATAAACTCTTGAAAACAGCTTTTCATTTGTGAGAATTAAAACAGAGACATTTTTCAGATTCCTAGATGGAAGAGCATCTGTTTATGAACTTGGAGAAGAAGTGGGCCATCTTAAAGTCTGATTCTTTTTGGATCTAAGTGCACATATGAATTCCTGTCAAAATGCTGTCTACTTGGAGTATGTCAGTCTTTCCTTCAAGAGGTCATTGACTAATATATATTGGGGATCAAAAATGGCTTAATTACGCCGTTTTAGAGTGATTGAGTAGTTATAAAGGATTCTTATTGTTCCGGTAATTGTTCTTTTAAATTGTTGCAGTATTCTGCCTTTTCACCCTGTCGTCCAAATGTTGCACTTAAAATACCCCCGCGACTATTATTAGTTATTTTGTAATGTGCTTTCAGACTTTCTAATCTTCTGTGAGTTTTTTTCATGGCAGAAATGTTAGCTATGGTCCTGCTGGTAAGTACATTGTACTTTAAAGTTTTGAAGTCTTTTAGTGCTCAAAGTGCATCCCTCTCCAGGGACACAAACGTTACCTGTCAGCATTAAATACTGAACCAAATTTCAAGGCTTTCTATTTTAAATGGATTGCTGATGCACTTTGGTTAAGTGTCCTAAAGTGAAGGTTGTATGGCCACAAACTACACAGAGAGGGAGGAAGAAAAAAAAAGAAAAGGTGGACTCTCATTTTAAAAGGGTTTGAGCAAGAAGGAACCTGGGTATCTGGGTCACAGTAGAATCAGCAAAGCTCAGATCTGCAGTGATTTAGATTCTGCAGAAAGAGTGCATGAGAGTGAGCAAAGGAGAGGGATTTTTGGACCTCTGGAAGACTCACAAAATCGATCGTATTTTGGAATCGTGACAGTGTTACCCCGCTGATGGTAAATCAAAGTATAAGCTTGGTTTATGTGCACGGTCTTGTAACACTTTTTGCAGGTATCACAGATTTGTGTCTGCTAAGGGAGGCAAAGCACAGACAGTCAAACGTAAACTCTGAGCTCATGGAAGAATTTATGGATTTTTATCATACCTGCAGTGCAGCCTCCCGAATGGCTCTTAAATCACATTTTAAAAATTACTACTAATTAGTATTGAGCTGCCAGGAATTGACCATGTGGCGTGGCTAATTAATCCATCAAGGACAATTGACTGAAGCCTTGAGCAGCATGTACACTGGTGGATGAGCAGCTGCCAATAGGAGGACGATGGACCTTTCTGCTTGAAACACACACACTGCTCTCATTTTGGCCCAGTCAGGTGTCCCAAAAGGTAAAAACTATCTTTATCTTAGTGCTTGTAGCCTCAGCATCGAGTATTCCCTGTAGCTAGTGCCTCACCAGGGAACTTCCAGAGTCACTGATACTTAAGTCAGAGGTGTTCTCCCTGTAACGTTTTATTGATGCCGTGCGATTTTCAGCGCACATTGCTCTGTCACTCCTCTCAGCACGCTTTCTCAGGTCTTTGCTGCTCATGCGTGACTTATTGTCTGTTCAAAGTCTCCTGTCGTCACATCAAAAGGCCGCTAATGCTCACTTTGGAGGCGGCAGTCCTGCATGTCTGAGGAGGTGCAGCAAAGTGACAGCTGTGCTGAGCTGTGTCTTCAGGGAAAAACGATCTCCACGGCAGCAGTATGAATGGAAGAGAGTGCTGTGTGGAGGCAGCAGGTGTATTCACAGAGCCAAACACAGACTGAATACAATCAGCCAGCAGAGGGAGAATACATTCATTAAAGGCATTTTGCTGTTTTTGTGGGACGTTCAGGAATATTGAGATGTTAAGAGTGAATAGGAGGATGTGACACCATCAACATCCACCAGAATGTGTGAACCAACCAGATAGCCTCCCCTCTCTTCCTTCCAATATCTCTATACTTCACATCATCTTAATTTTACTCAAATATAGTGTAATTGCAGTTTCCAGTACTTATTTCTTTATTAAACATTTAACCCTCCATCCTTGCAAGTATCAGCAGTCCAGCTCAACATCGTTCTGGTTATCACAGGGCAACAGGGCTTCAAACCCCAGATCAGCAGTGTCATAATTACCCACAGTAAGGATAAATGAAAAAGGATTTCTTGCCTCCCCTTAGTAGTAGTGCTTTCACCGATGGGGGAGGTCCAGGTTTGAAACCTGGTTACAGCAGGAAGAGCATCCAGCGTAATACTTGTGCCAGACCAGTCATATTTTTTTTCATTTATTTGCCATCTTTGCCCTTCAGTATACGTGGCTCATTAGATTTTATAGATACTCAATGACAATTCCTTTCACTCTGGCCCCTGCTGCGTCCAGGTCTACAAGCAGCAGGACGTGGCTAATGAATAGTGTGCTTTAATGTCAGCCTGTAGTTCCCAAGGGCCTCCTCCAGATGTTTCTTTACACCTCAAATGAAGCTGCTGGTTGCTGAGAAGCTTGTACTTGAGATCTTTGGTTGTACATCTGTGCTCTTCACTGTAGCAGCTGCTGGTCAGTCACCTTCCCTCTCTCTCTTCCATCGCTGTTTTTCCCTGAAAATGGGTTTGTTTGTTTTTTTTGTAGTCATTGATAGCTTTATCAGCTTACTGGCAGATATTCCAGGTGTCCACTGTTGTCTCTCAACCACCAAGTAAATCTTCGCTGTGATTCATGCACGCTTGTTGTCTGGAAGGAAATGGAGATATTGAGTGTAAAAGGATTCCTGCTGTGGATAGCTGGCCCCGACAGTATTTACTGTGGTTAGCTCCAGCGGAAAAGAAATGTCTGTGTTTATGCCAACAGTGCTCTGCCTTGGCTGTCAAAGTCTCTATTAAAGAACTTATGAAAAGTGGGTCCTGATGGCCTGCAGGCTGACGCAGAGCGCTCGCTCCCTGAGCAAACCTGGATTCTGTGATAATATGAAAACACACACACACGCATACACACATCCGCACAGTTTATTTTCTTCTGTGGAAAAGTTCCTGTAAACAATAATTTGCTTTTCAAGGGCAGAATCCCTTCAGCAGCTCAATTCTTATTATGTGTGAGCAGAAATCAGAACCCACTAATACGCGATTAATTAATTTCCTTATCTCCATGGATATTCTGCTGCAGTTTTGTCAGCTCTCTTGTGGATAATTGTGATCGCTACTTATTAAAACATTAGGACATGTCTTTAACATCAATGTTTTAGTTGTTGTGGAAACATGTTGGAAAGTCAGCATTTATTTCTTTTCGCCAGTTCAATGAAATTGTCCCTCTTGACTCATAAAGCACTGTTTTGTACCGCTTAATGTCTGATTTAATAAGAGTATAATCTTGAACTGCCAGTCACGCAGCTATGCTCAGATATTTTTTTTTAACCAAACCGCCTAATGCCTTCACCACCACCGTCAGCATTTGTCTTTTATCTCTGTGTCACAAAGATGGGACTGAAAATGTTATCAAAGACCTGAACAGAGGACGTTTGAGCTGTTTGAAGTTGCTGATTAATCACTTTGTGTGACAAACTTTTCTGGATGACACTTTGTTTTGATTACATCTTGTCTACACATGTAGAAAATGAGACGCTGAAACATTGAAATAAAATCACCACCCAGAAATGTGAGAAAATCTTAACTTAAGAAGACACATTTGCAATGCCCGAAAACGAAAAGGTGAACACATAGAAAATGAGATTTTCATTACCCCTGCCGTCCTTTGTGATATGAGCACTTTACAGTGCTGATGACCTTTCTCTGAGATTGAACAAGAACACAGCCTTCTCTCCTGCAGCCTGCTTACGGATTTCATTTCTGACTTGATAAAAATTAAGATCTGTTTGTCCTAATCCTTCTTTTGGCTACTGATATTCTTCTTGCAAGGAGTGAAGAAGACACATGAATGATAGTAGAGTTGCATACTAATTTACTAATTGCTTAAAAGAAGAGCACAATTTACTAATTAACAAAAGAAAAGAGCAATAAAAAGCACAGTTGGAGAAAGGGAATATTTGAGGGAAAACTGCTCAACTGAACAATAAAAACAATGTATTTTTGATATATCCGAAGAGACAAAGTTTAACAATAGAGTCTTTTTGAAAAATTCAGCTCAGCTTTCATCAAAGTTTCTATGAAATTCAACATGTCCCAAACCTCACACATGTATTTATATTTTTCCATCTTTTCGTCAGATGAGTAGCAAACGCTCCAGCAGCTTCCGACGGGCCATCGCCAATGGCCGCCGCACACTGCAGAGGGAAATCCTGCTGGACGAGACGGGGCTGGGTCTGTACAAACGCTTCGTCCGTTATGTGGCCTACGAGATCCTGCCCTGCGAGACGGACCGACGCTGGTACTTCCACCAAAACCGCCTGTGTCCTCCCCCCGTCTTCATCGCAATCATCACCATAGTCCAGGTTAGGGATCCCAGTATATGAGCTTTTCTTTGCACATTAATTGTATGATGCTGTGTTGTGAACATACATATATATACATTACAAACTCAGAAGAAAAATGAGGTACGCTTCACGAATTTGCGTGTCGTTATTAAATTATTGGTTCAAATAGAGAGTTGTGAAATACTGTGAAAATGAGAGGCAGGCATTTCATATCTACATATATATATATATATATATGTATAATAAAACTCATTTATCCACATTGATTCAAGAATTCTGGAAACACTGGGTCAATCCTACGAACCTCTAAAGCTGTCTATACTGTTGGCTCAGTCGGTTGCCAAACACCCACTGAAAAGATTTTTCTGCCTTTGATCTCATGCTTTTACTGTGAGCTCGATTCGAGCTGGTAACCCATTTGGAAGCCAAGGGCTTAGCGGGTGCATTTAATGCCATTCCTTCAAGCTGAAATCCTCAGTCGGTCAGCATGTAAGGATTTTGCCGACAGTGACTTCGGAACTAGAAAAACCAGGTCAGTAAGTACCTCGTCCACCACAGTGCCATTAATTGACCTTTGATGCTCAGTTTGAGTGGAAGAAAACAGAAGGCCTATATGCTAGGAGGCCCTCACGCGCCACAATGTTTGGAAATTAGAGCTGTGAAAACAGCAGAGAACGTCTTAACAAAACTTCTTCATTTCTCCTGAAATCACAATAATTTGTAGGAAAAAGAGCCAAGTGCTCTTATAATACTTCCATGTGTGTATAATACTTCCATAATGCACTGAATGGTCTGTAATGACAACGGGAATATGATAATAACAGTTCACATTCATTTAAATTCACAGAAACAATGAGTCATTATTCTATGAAAAGAAATTAATGGAACCGAACCAGATGTGCCTTTTTTTCTGTAGCCAGTAATTGTCTCCACAAGTCGAATAAGTCTTCTATTATGTCTTTCATAAAGGACAATGGGTTTTGTTTGGCAGGGCAGTCGTCTGCAGCCACACACACATTCAACCACCCCTTTCTCCTTTTTATTTATTTTTTCTTAACCACTCTGCAGAGAATGTTTGTAATGAGCTTTTCAGCTAGAGTTGGTCTCATACCTGTCTGTATTTGCAGATTATCGTGTTTATGTGTTACGGCATCATGCTCAACAAGTGGGTTCTGCAGACCTACCAGCCTGACTTCATGAAGAGCCCACTCGTCTACCATCCCGGCCACCGCGCACAAGTGTGGCGCTTCTTCAGCTACATGTTTATGCATGTTGGGTATGTTCATCTCCATTTTTCCTCTGACCAATTTCCACTGAACTAGTGGTTCAATTAAAGTCTGATAGCTTGCAGGAGATGAGACTAAACCAATGAAGAAATCACACTTCTACCTCGTTATTTTCTATGTGCTCTCTCTGCAGTTTAGAGCAGTTGGGATTCAATGCTTTACTGCAGCTGATGATTGGCGTTCCTTTAGAGATGGTCCATGGCATCTTACGAATAAGTTTGCTTTACATGGCAGGAGTCCTTGCTGGTGAGTGCAGCTGTAAGATTAATTTTTTTTATGAAATGAATTATTGGTTCAAATAGAGAGTTGTGAAATACTGTGAAAATGAGAGGCAGGCATTTCATATAAATGCTACTTGAACGTACTTAAATTATTTAAAGATGTTTCACACCATCAGAAAATATTTCTAATGCTTTCAGGGTTGTTTTTTTTTAGTTTTTTTAAACTTCTGTACTGGTAGCCTGGCCACCCATCCTAATAATTTTCCTCTTTGTCTGGAGGAGTCTGGTTTCTCTGAATTTGGCTCTACTTTCCAGAGAGCAGTACCTGTAGTCACAGAAGAAACTGCCCATAGATGGCATTAGACAGACATACAACCAATCAGAGAAACGAAACATGCGACACATGCAGAGCAACAACCAAACTAGTTAAACAGAAGACTTTCAAAATGTTGTGCAGAGGTCGGTAAATGGCTGTTGGTTTTGAAGTAAAAACATGTTGATTAAATTTTGCAGCCATTTTGGTTGTTTTGTGGGGTTTGGACACTGATAACATAAAGCAGCCCTGTTGTGATTGGTTCGGTACTTTCTTTACCGATTGAAATGGCTGTGAGTTTTTGTAAAGTGAATGGGTACGGCTGACCCAAGCGTATGAAGGAGTTTTGAAAACTCTGTATGTTTCTATGTGTTTCTGTTTTCTCGATGACACACATTTCTTCTTTTTTCATTTATTTTGAGTATATTTAAAACAAACGAACAAACAAATAAAAGCAATTCAATGCAAACAAAGGAAAGAAAAACATACTCGAAAAGGACCTCGACCTCGAATGACAACAGTGATGGCTTTTTGTTGTTTTACGGCCGTTTACAAGATAGTCCCACATGTAGATGAGAGTTGTTTCAATTATTTTAATTTATTTGTTTGTTTATTTTAATTTAATAACTATTTGAATTCTTGGAAATTTATCACCCATTTCTGGTAATAAAAGTAACAAATAAAGTAGGGTGCCCTGAGATGACTTTGCTGTGAACTGACACTACGCAAGTTTTATGGAGCGTAATGTACTGAATTTAATTGAACAAGCAAGACTTGTATCTTTAAACCTAATACGCTGTTGAATTACAGACACATAATTTTTTACTTAATACTGTTTGACATTAAGCAAAAATAAAATGAAAAATAAAGAGAGAAGAAATTAAAACAGAAAAATAATGATGGCTGCAAGCACATTTTCAGAATTTGTTAATTGCTTACTTGCCCAGAAAACAGTCTGACTGCTTATTTATTTGGTGTTTGGCTTCAATATTCAGCTTTAGGTTTGCTTCTCTTTCACATTGTGGAATATTGTTAGTTCTTTTTTATCTATCTATCTATCTATCTATCTGTATAGGTGTCTATACAGGCTGGTGATTTCTTGTTTTTTTCTTTGTTTTTGTTTTTTTTAAATTTATCATTTACTGGATTAAATATGTAATATTATATTTAATGTTTGTGATAAAAAAAATATTCCTTATAACAGAAGCTCTTACAGGATTTGCATTTCTTTTGTTAAAGTAATTTCAGCACTTGCTTCTTTCTTCCTCATTGCCAAGGTTTCATTAATCTTTTTCTGAGCATAATTTGATTGCTGTTGAGAGCAACAGTCATATTGAGCTGAATTTATCTAATTTCAGTAACCTAATTGTTAAGCTGTTCTCTCCGTGTGACAAAATTCAAATTCTTTCTTCTCCTGTCGTCTCTCTGCACATACTAAAATGGAGTTAAAGCCGCTCAAAAATCCTTGTGCTTTGTAGAAAAAAAAAAAAAAAAAAAAAAAAAAACCCACTTCTCTGCACACACAAACACGCATCTGAACACCTTTTTA
>JBAMYA010000011.1:4775858-4802751 GCA_037176975.1 Arrhamphus sclerolepis
TGAGGCGCCGGGGTTTAAGATTTTGCTCTTCCGATCTGGAGGAAGATTCGGGGGAAAAAATGGTGGGAAGAAAAAAAATCCTTTTGTTTTGTAGAAAAAAAAAAAAAAAAAAAAAAAAACCCACTTCTCTGCACATACACGCACGCATATGAACACATTCTTAACACTCATGAATTATTGGAGCTTTGATTTATTTTCAGCAATGATGACAGGGGAAAAAAAGCAAGCGAGAACGGGGCTTAGAGAAGGAAATGTAGGGGAGTAATAGTCATTCTCTCTTGTGAATTAGCTTAAGTGCAGAGTGAGATGCTGTTTCGGAGATTTAAGCTGCAACATGAATCAAGAAAAGGGTACAAAAAAAGAAGATAAAAGTAAAAAAAAATAAAAAATTGCAAAGAAACTAGAAGATCACATGGTGACATGAATCCCCCTGAGTCTAGAACCAGAAACCCTTGGCTTTGAATCCTCTACTTGTGTCGCTGCATGTCATGATCTTTGAACTTTGGCAATGCAAGTTCTGTCTGAAGCGTTGGCATTAAATTTGGAATTACATTTTGCAAATTAACTTTACTGCATCTAATCTTGAGGAGAATCTAATCAGTACAAACCCATAAGGTAATATATCACATTTATTTGATTCAGCAGTAAGTAGAGTTCGAGTTTTTGTCAGGTCTGATAAAGAAAGGAAAGAAGAAATCAGCTCCACTGCCCAAATAGCGAGTGAGGTAAAACTTTAATATCCCCTTAGAGTAGTTTATTTTACAGATAGCAGTCCAACACACACTACAGAGAAAGCGACACAAACAAGTACAAAATTCATCTAGACCTATTATCCAAGCTGTCACTAAGAATCATGGAAAAGAAGTACAAATTAGGTTGGAATAATAAAATGTTAAAACTTATTTGCAAGACTATTAGCAGATGGAAGATGAGGCTTCTTATCCCTGTATGTACTGCCTTTATGGAGACTAAACCTATGTCCTGAAGGGAGCATCTGAAGCTCTACATTTAAAGGATGAGACTCCAGAAGATTAAATTGAGCCTTTGGTTTCCAAGTCGAATGTTTGTGCCCTGAGAGCAAAAATAAAATACCACATGAGGCAATATTTTTGAGATTTAAGAGCGAAGGATTAGAATATGTCTCAGTTAGCGTTCACAAATGTTGCTGAGTTCTTGCTTGAGCAGATACGTATCAGTCAAAGAGACGGGAAGTTGCTCAAGTTTCTTCAAAACCGTTTCTTGCTCTTTAGTCTGTTGGGCCAGTGCGCTGCTCCAGAATAATATCCCTCCAATGCTACAAGCTAGATCAACATGGTTCACCTCTCTCTTTCATAGACAGCCATGATTTTGATGGCCATTTAAATTTTGACCAAAAGCCACCATCTGGCCAGTCAAGTCAAGTTTCTTTGTCCAGTTCTTTGGTTTGCAATCAAGTGCAGCTCCTTTGCTTATGTTTATTCAGCTAAATTACTTGTATGTATATGATTGATTAGGTGCAGGCGTTGGTTTTACATGCCTATCATGTTCTTTTTGCGAAGTTGAACATTTGACTGCTAATGGATGTCAGAAATTACCCACTGCATTCGATTATCCTTTATATATTTTCTTTCCTTCTTCTGTTTGTTGCCTGTGGCTGTCTCATGTTTATATTCATGAAGTCATATTTTCATGAGTTCAGTCGTTCCTGCTGTGGATGTGTGCTGCTATTTTTGTTGGGCAGCAGTTATGGAGCAAAGTGTTAAAGGTAATACGACTTTATGTTTTTACCTAAACACAGTCAGGATTTGTGCACTGCGGGGCCTGTTTTCAAAGTCAACTGAAAGAGCTCTCTTTTGGAAGATGCTTCAAAAACTGTGAAAGTGAAAAACAGCTCCCACAGTTATGCATATTTGATGTGCATCAACATGCATACGTGTGGAGGCTTATCTTGGCGATAAGGCTGGCCATTAAGATTTTAATCAGGGAAGGTGTTGTGCTTTTTATTCTTGTATAAATCTGTGCTAGAACTTGATGCTATTGTGATGGCCCTGTGTTGTGATAATAAAGCACGACACCGGGTGTTTTGTCCTTGGTTGTGTGCTGACAGAAGGGAAAAACTCTGTAATTACTGTTCGACTGGGCCATTCAGACCTTGGTTCTTGTGCTTTCTGCTTCCGCTCTGTTGTGCTTCATGACTCCTCTGCTGAGTCAAGGAACAGGTCCGCTTGTGATTGGAAAACAGCGTCACTCAGAATTTCAGACCTATTTGTTGAGATGAATGCTAATTATTGACTCGTGTTCAACTTATCAGCTGAGCTCCACATTAAAAAAAAGCAACAGGGGTTCTTTTATTCCAACTGCTTTCTCTTTTTTTCCCCTCTCTTTCTCTTGATTCCCTCCCTCGGGCCAAAGAGTCTTTGAGCTTTTTTTGTGTTTCAGAGCATCAACAGGTGCCAGAACATCGTGTTTTTCCTTACATCCCAGTGAGCCTCAGGGTGCATACCTCAGACTACAAACTAAATCTTCTAAATCAGCTTCTCTTGCGGCTATGAAGAGCTGCTGGAAGTATGTCCTCTTCAACTTAGAGTTTGTAAGGTGAGGTTGATAAGCTTGACTGTCAACATTTATTCAGCAATCTATAATCTGACGCAACATGGTCCACAATAAAACTTTCTCTTTCATTTGATCTGATTTTTGCCAATAAATTCTAGTTGAAAGGGAACATGTTGCGTTCTTAACTGGAGTTCATCATTTATTACTGTGTTGAAAGGAAGATACGTATATCATCAACCATGAAAGCCTCTTAGAAAGAAAGCCGAGGTGTTTGGCATTACAATAACTAGAATGCAAACACTAGAATATTCTGTGAGCACAATAATACCGAATAAGAGTTTACGTCGCTTGAATAAGAAAGGATTATCTGTAGCAAAGACATTTGTAGTGTAGATATAAGACGATCTTAGATATGATTTATAAACACTGGATATAACGCAGAGGCATCGAAGTATCCCTTTATCGTGTCGCTAATATGTTTCTGGTGCTTAATCGACCAAACAAAGTAAGCCACGACTTAAAGCCCGCTCTTTGTACCAGGCATACAAAATAAATGAATACAAATGAAACTTTAATGATTCACTTTACTTGCAACAAACATTGCCTGAACTCATGTAGGAGTCTTGTGGTCACTGCATTGCCAAAGTAGCAGAAAGTATTTATAGAAGGTTACTAATATACAGTCTGAACCGTCCAATAAAACAAATCTAGATGATGGAAATTAGGTTTAGTGGGTTCTGGCTTAGTTGAAAATTAGATTATTTCAAGATTTTGAGCAAAACTGTATGAGCGTCTCAGCTGAGCACAGATGACTAATGCTGTATACACAAACATCGATAATGTGACAGCCAACCTCTGACTCGCTTATTTTGCGACTC
The DNA here is from genome assembly GCA_037176975.1 of Arrhamphus sclerolepis. NCBI lineage: Eukaryota > Metazoa > Chordata > Actinopteri > Beloniformes > Hemiramphidae > Arrhamphus > Arrhamphus sclerolepis. The sequence continues at coordinate 4,779,269 of JBAMYA010000011.1, forward strand.
AGATTGACAGCAAATAAAAAGACAGTAAAGGGAAGATGCTGTTTTTCTTTGTCTTACACACATCGTCATTTACAACAAGTTCAGAAAACATAATCCCCTCGCACACACGAGATCCTCCTAAACAGCCGGCGAACAGAACAGTGTTTCTTGTCCTCCATTACAACTGCAAGTTGACTATTTTTACGTTTTTGATTTCACATTTAAAATGTTTTACTTTTAAGGGGTTTTACAAATGATCAATTAAACATATCTAAGATAAATCTAGTGCTCAGCACGAGTACATGTAGAGACAGTAAAGTACCCCATATATATATGAATTTCAATATACAACTAATGTGATTTATTTTCTTCAAATAATTCTTTACAGAGAGAAAACCTAGAAGAAAAGTTCCAAGCTCTCCCTCTCAGCCCAAAGAGACGTCATCATATGTATGTTGCAAAAAGCCAAACCTAGACACTTTCAGTTATCCTGTAAAAATGTTGGGAGATAATTGGAACAGATTTCTAACGACAAACTTATTGATCTTTTCATATTCCCATAGTTTTACCTATAAGAAGAACATCTTACTACTTACAGTAAACTATTATTTGCAAAATTACTATTGTTATAGCTTTTTTGGTATAACTTAAATGGTTTTAATTGTACATGAGGATTGTCCCGTCTTTGTGTGCAGGAGCCCATAAACTGCATGCTGATGTAACCTCATTGTAGCAAGCTAGTTAATATTAACATTACTAAAAAAGCTACAGGCCCAGAAGGATTTGATTAGTGCTCGAACAGCGTTAAAATGATGAACTGCAGGACTGCAGATGAGAGATCTGATGAGTTGTTTTAATTTAGTCGTGTAAAAGCTTTATGAGGCTATTTGGTCAAAATGACTGAAGGATCTCAGAGTGTTTTTTGTTTTGTTTTTTTAGCCTTACTGTGTTCATATTCCTGTTACATATCTTATGAAAGTACAGTGCATGGTTTGAGGCTGTGTAAATCGATTATATCTGCTCCCAGTGAAAAATGGCTAATAGAAGCTTTGTCCATCCATCATTTCACTGATGTTTTTCCAAGGCTGTAACTTCTACTAATCAATGATTATTCAATAATGATCAAAAGCCTTGATATAAAATTCTGCAAGGGAATTTAAACAACTAAGGCCAACAGATTAAATTACATGATTGCAATTGATTAAATTAATGAACTTGATTGTTTATTCACTGTTAAAGTTCATTCATTACTATCTGTTCTGCAGCATCACTGACTTTTCTCTGATACTCGTTTGTTAAAATACAGATACTGCCTGTTCTGTACATCGTGACAAATGGGGATGCATTTTTTTAATAGTAATAAAGATAATAATAGCTTAGATTTATATAGCGCCTTTCAGGATACCCAAGGCACTTTACAGAAGGGTTAGGGGTGGGGTTAGACTGTTAAAGGGAGGAGAGGCGAGAAAACAACTAAGCAGGTACAGGAAAACTAGGACTGGTGCTGAAAAGCCATTGTGAAAAGATGGGTTTTGAGTGATGATTTAAAAGTGTCCACAGTTGAGGCATTGCAGATATTGGAGGGAGTTCCAGAAGGTCGGGGCAGCCATGCTGAAGGCCCTCCCCAAAACTCTTTAGTCTGGTGTGAGGGAGGACCACAGGTTAAGGGATGGTGTATGTTGGTGGAGAAGGTCGGACAGGTAACGGGGGCGAGTGCATGGAGACATTTGTAAGTGAGGAGGAATGCGGTATTTGACTGGGAGCCAACGGAGATGGATGAGTGTGGGGGTGATGTGATGCCACGGCTTGGTGTAAGTCAGAACCCTGGCAACAGAGTCTTGTACTTGCCGGAGTCCCCGGACAGGACTCCATTGCAGTAGTATGGACGTTAGAAGATGAAAACATGAATAAGTGTCTCGGTAACGGAGTCGGAGACTGAGGGCCGGAGACAGGCGATGTTCCTGAGGTGGTAGAGGGCAGACCAGACTATGAATTTGATGTGGGACTGGTAGGAGAGGGTGGAGGAAATATTGGTGCATATTTCCTCCAATGGAGTGATTAGACAGCCATCCATGCAGGTGGATTTGAGGCCACGACCACGAGCTCTGTTTTTTTACTGTTAAGTTGAAGTAGATGGGCAGTCATCCAGGTTTTTATGGCATGGACACAGTTGACCAGAGAAAGTGGGGGGAGCAGAGTTAATGGTGAGGTGCTGATATAAAGTTGGGCATCATCAGCGTAGCAATGAAAATTTAGACCATGGTGACATGTAATCGGGCTGATGGGGAGTAGGTAGATGGTGAAGTGAATGGTGAAGCCAAGCACAGAGCCTTGGGAGACTTGGCTGACTGGGGCAAGTGGGGAGGAGATGCCATTTAGGGTGACAAACTGTGATCAATCAGAGAGGTATGACTGGAACCATAGCAGAGCAGTACCAGTAATGTCAAGGTGATGGGATAAACGTTTGAGGTTTTAACAGAAAACGCAACTGAAATATGTGCAGAAAATCTTTGCCATTTCTATTATTCAGCAATCATGAACAGAGCACTTCATTTACTCACTGAAAGGAGACGATGGTGAGATTTGGGGGGACATATTTCTCGGAGGAAAGCAGAATCAGATAAACAGGCGTTTGCCACACCTTCACATTGCATCAGCAAGAAAAGCAAGAGAACACAGTTAATGAGGAAGAGATGGAGATAAAAATAAAAAAAAATAAATAAAAAAAGACAAGAGACGACAGAAGAAGAGAGAGGACGCAGCAGAGAACCCAAGGCTGAATTAATCACTCTCTGAGCCAGAGGGATGTGACTCGGACTGTCTCTCCTCTACTCACTTCAAGCTCTGGTGTAAGAATATTCAACAGCACATTGAACTGATTGGGGATTATTTGTGGAGAGAAAGAGGCATTGAGACTGAGAGATGTGGGCTCATCTTTTCTCAGTTGTTTCAGTTGTTGTTGCCATGTGAACACCTCTTATTTCCTACTCAGTCTGATTTTGAACTCCCACCAGCTGAATGTGTGGTGACACGAGTTTGCTGTAGTGTGTGTCTGTGTTTTTAGCCAACCTTTGTGGGACTTCAGGGAATCTAATGAGTGCAAACCCTTGTGTGGTGTGAAGCGTCTGGCCCTGTGTTTCCGATGTACTCCCTCAGTGCTGAACTGAGCTAAGACTGAGGAAGCAGGGTGACCTTGGTGTGTTGCAGAGACTGCCAGTGTGATTATGGTAATTCCCAATCCCCCCATCTCACCCCAAAGTCAACTCCTTATGGTGACACCGAGCTCACTTCCTTCACAACCAACCTCTTCCTCCTCTCTCTCTCTTTCTCTTTCTCTCCAGATAACAGCTCCTAGAATGATGAATATTTTTACAGTAACACAGCTTCCATGCCTTATAGCTGTCTGATTGCATCTATGTTCTGTGTGAAGCCAAACTGAGACGTAAGTGCTAGTCAGGTTCTCTGTTGGAGGCTATTTTCCTGCTCAGCTTATACTCCGTTTATTACACCAGTTATTTTCAAGGTTTCCTGATGCAGAAACACATAATACTCTCTGTTGCCATCACAGATGCTTCATAACCTTGAGCAGGAGAAGTGATGTCCTGCTAATATTTACAAGGATGTTGGAAAAATGTTCCATCCAAAGGCAGCTATTGTAATCATCAGCAGACAATTATTGAATGAATGAATGAATGAATGGATGAATGAATGAATGATTGTATTATTAGTAATTGATGTAGTAGTATTGTTAGTAGTGGTACCACCACTATTTACAAATTCATTTCCATATATACTCTCTGCTTCATGCTCGTATGTCCATACTGTCCAGGAGCGACTGTACTTCCTCTTGGCTACTGGTGCTGAGTGGGCTCCCTTTAATAGCTTAGAGGAGACTATTGATTTTTCCTGGTTCTTATGGGCGTAGAGTTTGCATAAATACTATTATGTTTGGTGTTTTTCCCCCATGTAGATTTTTTTTTCTGTGACTGGGTTGACAACTGTAAAATCTCAAAGTAAACTGTGTGAAAGGTGCACAATGTCCCTTCCCTGCAAAGATAATTAACTGAATCCAGAGTGTAATGTAAACAATGTTGGAATCAGTTGTTCTTTTCTTTCTTTTTTCTTTTTAAATTTGTGTACTGTGTTAACCCTCCTTTATGACATGTAACTGTGGCTCAGTGTTCCAGTTATGTCAGAACGTCTGAATGTTTATGAATATATTTGAGTTTTTGGCAGTCACCTTGATCTCTTAGTACTTACAAATTGAAAAACTATCTCACCTCAGATGTCAGTGCATGTGATGCTTAGCTGGTGCTCTCAGCATGATTTGTGTTCATCTGTTATTACCAGTTAAATAATGGTATCCAGATTCATCTAACTCAAACACAATGTGTACATGCTCAGTCTTATCAGTTTACATGCTGCGTGTATTTAAATCTTACACAAAGAGATTAAACCACATGCATGAGAGTACAAACACAGTCAAATGGCAGGTGGTGTGAACATAATGAGTGGGATGATTATTCTAATGACACAGTAAAATTCAATGCAGCTGACTCTCTTGGTCAAACAGCCCCTGAATCATGAGCAGGTTATTTAGTATTGTTTCAGAAATAAAGATATTTTATTAGATTTACAAAGTTGTTGAATTTTTTTTTTTTTTTTTGTGTGTGTGTGTGTGTGTGTGTGTGGGGGGGTGTTCTACAGTAGGAAAAAAAAACCTAACCATCTGCACAATTTTAGATGGCTGATGGATGATGCTTCAGCTGCATTAAAAGGGACTGACTGTATTCAGCATCCATTTACAAAAATAAAAGAAAGAAAACACAAAACTCAATCATCGTTGAATCCTTCTTTTTATGAATTTAAAAAATGAAAGCTATTACAGAGATTAAATTATGCTCTTATGTTTGTGTGTGTGTGTGTTTTCTGACTAATCTGCATTGTTATGCTGATGAATTATCATTTTACAAGAGGCTCAAAAATATTGTGTAGGTGTGTTAAAGCAGAGTATGTTTATGGGAGGCACAAGAAACAGCATTTGTCTTGCAAACCCTGCGTGTCAAGAAATTTGGGAGATTGCTGGTTCTGTCTCCCATAAGATAGAGTAGAATTTGTTTATATGGTCTTGGTCTCCAGGCGGTGCGCATTCCTGCTGGAACTCAAAATATGAAAATACGTTTACCTGAGCTAACGCAAAATGAGCTCTCCCTGTGGCAAAATCCTCCTTTTTTTCAACGTGATTGTCTGTCTTTGTTGATGTGAAATAATTATAGCCCTTTTGGAGTTATCCTGGGTGCAGAGCAATTCTAGAAGTACCAAAGATTAAAATATGATGGTGGGAAATTAGCACATTATGACCACTTTATTCACTGAAATGAAACTGTACATCCAATACAACCTCGACAAACTACTTTACACAACAATAATTTTAGTTCACTTCGGTTCAAGTGGGAGCTGCAATATCAGATTAGTTTGTTTTGAAATTAACGTGTCACTCTCATGGTTGGTGTCACAGATGCTGAAAGGACTACTGCAAAGGTGTGCAGCAGTGCATCCTCCCTCTTTCAGCAAGCTTTCAAATCCACTGTAAAAGCTGAGCCCTTCAATCTGTTATTAAGATAATTTCTCTGTCAAAGACATGGCCTGCTCTCTGTGGCCATACAGTCCTGTATGACATGTAGAAGAGCACTCGTATAGTTGTTCAGGAGGCCACTCATGGACTTCAGAAACTGAAATGCATTGAAATGCAGTGCCCAACACTGTTTGTACTGGGCTGCTGATAACAACTTTGAGATAAGGCTTTTGTGATGTGCAGGCATGATATGCCATGGCTCCTCATGCACTCACTCTCCCACTTCTTCCAACAGTTTCCCCGTCTTCTAATTTGTGCTTTGTAAATAAATCTTCCTCAATCTTCAGTTTATTAGCCAGCAGAGATGGCCATGTGACGACAGAAGTGCTGACTGCAGCGCATCTCTGTGCTGGGCCACAAGATTTAATGTATACAAGAAGTCTCAGGCGAGTGTGTACAAGCGGGGCAACCTGAACTTAAAGGCAACATTCCCACATCATTAGTGCTTGAAGGTTTCCCCTGCTGATGCTGTTCTTGGAGATGATGCAGAGAAATATCATATTTTTTTTTAAATTGTGAATTTATTTTATTTTCTTACATTTTTATTTGAGTTGGCAGCAGAAAAAAAAAAAATACACGCCTCGTAAATTCTTTCTCACAAAAACGACATTCCTGTGGTTGCAATAGCATCCACATGCACAATGAACCAAGGAATAACCTAATGACTGTAATTCACCTGAATAAATAAACACTCATTGTCCTTTAACTGTCCTTAGCCTGGTGTTATATTCAGTGCACATCTGAGAAATGCAGTTCATTGCATATTAATATTTTCCAGCATCCTTTATCTTCCCAGAAAGCAGTGAAAGGCACCTTTACAAACGAAGAATTAGGGGATACAATATGTAATATTAGTTTTTGGACATGGAGAATATGGTTTGTTGTTTAAACTCTGTCACATGCTTTAAATATGGAGCCTTTTTTAATCGATATTTTATTAACAGTGTCAAGCTTTACTGTGTGTGACACTTGGTAGATGTCCCACAGACAACTCGATTTAATTTCAATTAATGTTTTTATGGTGATGACTTGCGGCTTTATTGGTCCGGTTCAGTCAAGTCAATGTTGTTTCCAGACACACCATGTATGCATCTTGAAGGGAAAAAGGTGCTAAAATCCCGTCTACACTCAGACCCTCTTTTAGTGCTCAGGTAACAAGAATTGTTCAGCTGCACTTTGCCCATGTAAGACTGCTATAATGAAGACCTGGTCATTTGTTTCTGTCGCAGATTTGGAAAAGACCATCCATGCCTTTATCTCATCCACACTTGATTATTACAGTGCGCGTTGATTTGGCACAAGCAGCCAAAACACCCAAAGACAGCGCCTGATCCAAAACACTACATGCTTCTCTTCACTGGAGGAGTATTAAAACTGATTTTAAACTGTTACTGCTTGTATTTATATCTTTACACTCCCGTCTGTATTTGACTGAGCCTCCTCCATCTGGACATACAACTCCTTCACATTATTTCTTAAAACTCTCTTTGTCTGCTTATTTTTGCTGTTGATACTCCGGTTTAAATGAAGTGAACTGTGATTCTTATTTATTTTTGTGACTGTTTTATCGTGTATTTTATATATAACCATCATAAAGCAATAACATTGTTTTATGAGGTACCTTCTCAAACCATCCAACTGTGATTAGATGCTAAACCTATGTACACAAATGACAAGTAAATAATAGATATTTGAAGAGTTATTAGAAAACAAAATATTTAAAATGATTTCTATTGTTCCTGTGTGCTGGATATGATTATTCAACCTCTAAAATGTTTGCAGCATCAGCTTTATAGGTGCATTTTCTGTCAATTTATTTCACTTCTTAAGCTAGATAAATGGCAAAAAAAATAAAATATTAGTTCAAATCCCACAGTCTTTACATACAACCAAGCATAAAACCTGACTACATTTACTGATTTATTACAAGAAATATGAGTTAAAGGTAAGACAGGGTAGGTGGGGTAAGAAAAATTCATTCTTTAAAGATCTTCCCAGCATCTGCTAGCTGCCCATCTTGTGAGTACCTAAAAACAACAACAAAAACTGGTATTCATGACTCCATAAGCTGGAAACAAACAGAGTAGGGGGTTGTCAACCCACTAAACCATTACAAACATTGAAGCCCGTGAGAGTTCATTTTGAAGCCATTGACTGTAAATACTGGACAAACTATCCAGTCATGTGACTAATAGATTTATACAGTGAGCCTTTGAAGCTCATTTTATCACAAACCATGTGAAGCCGTGTTGCAAACCGGCAGTACAAGGCTGTCAAAGCCAGTGCCAGAGCCGATGGCTAGCTGTCAGTGAAGCATGCCAAATAATGCCCTGGTATCTGATTGGTCAGCTTTATTGTTTAATATAGATTTATCTGTTGTGGTACAAGAAATTTCACCCCTGTAGAGTTGTCATGGATGTAATATGTAACCACATATGAAAAAAGAAAATTTTGTTCCAGGGTGTAAATATGTTTAATTCTGATGCAAACTTGGATGTTAATGCGGATTTGCTCTGTTTCGGAGCCAGCACCTAGTGGTCAGTTGAGGAACTGCAACTAAATTTACTCCCTGGATGAGTTTCATCCCACAAGTGGGATGGTTGCTCCTTGGCTGGAGCATTTTGGGGTTTTTTTTCAGGGAACTTTGAAGGGAAGGGAAGGTAGGAGTTTCATTTCCATGTTTTGTTTCAAATATGTCACAGATGTGACACCACATAGAAATCTCTCACTCCACCGTTTTATTTATGCCCCCCTCCCTTCAAAATGCATGTTAATGCTGTTTCTTGACCGATAACTGTGAAATAAATGCACAGTCAATACCCGCCACATACACCAGGTCTAGAAAGTGCTGAAGACACTGGCAGCTCTTGTCATATTTGCCTGATTTTCAAAGGATTTGCGCTTTTGTTGTGGCCTGATGCAGCTTCCTCTGGAGTGGCTAAAGCCCCAGGTCCTGTCAAACTCTGGTCTCAGATCAGCTTACCATCCCCTGTCTGCACCTTGTCACAGAGAGAGTAAAAGCACAAAGTTTACGGATAGCTCTAGGGCTGCCTGGAGTGCCAGTAATTGTGTAGTAGGTTGTGTTTGACAGAGAGATTCAGTTATTCTGTCGTTGCCGCACTGGAAACTATACTATGATGTTATAGGCCTAAGTGTGGAGTTGATCTATGCTTTAAACCAAGTGCATCATGATTCCTCTGGTGACTGTGCAGCTTTGCACTTGTGGATTTTGAAAGCTTACAATATTATTTGAGGAGGTGGGTGATGACTTTACAGTGACAACAATAAATATGCGCATGAGAAGGAATGTGTCAGCTCAGCGCTGAAATAATCTTGCACCTCATGGCTCAGTGCAAGAATCTTAAATCTTAAATCCCCCCTCCCCAGGCAGGAGGGCCAACATGACAGGCCTGTTTAGTATTCACACTATATCAAGGAGCCTCTTACCAAAGCAGAGTGAGCAGGAGGAGAGAATAGTTGCTCTCCTCCCTGTGGAGACCACCTCTTCCTTCAAGCAGGAGGCCTCAGGTTGTCTGATCTTCCTCACCTACAGATGCTGATGTCACATCTCTGACAAGCATCTCTGACAAATAGGTGGTCTAGATCAATATGTTGTATTAGTAATCAAACTGTTGACTTCACTACTCCCTTTGACGTTCCAATCGGTATTAACTGATTTCAACCACACTAAATTGGTCGCTGCTATTATTGATCCACTCAGAACATTGTCTTTGCATGTCCTCTCAAAAATAAGGAGATTAAACTAGTAATTTTCTATTTGTTCTTTTTGGAATTTGGTTTACGAATTAACTGCATGACTTAACCTTTTCCTAACACCACCCAAACAGCAGGTGAGCTTGTTGGAACCATTAGCAGCAAAAGACTGAGGGGGGGGACTTTTCAAAGTGAGGTTACTATTTACTTGTACTTTTAATCCCGTAAGACAGAAATGTTACAACTGTTATTACAGTTGCAGTAACGTTTATGTAACAAATAACATTTCTAATTCAGAAACATGTGCATTTGTTCTCAGTCAATGGCAGACTAGCTGATATTAACGTCAGGTCTGCTTTCCAAGATTATTGACTGTTGAATGGAAGTGAATCTGCTACAGAGACGTTATGAAGCCTCAGGAAAAAAAAAAACTCTGATGTCAAAGTTGCTGTAGCTGCTCAATTTTTTTTGCCTTCACTTTGAAGAGATCAGACACTGCACATTGCATGCTCCACTGTGTAATTGCAATTTGGTGTATCTGCTGAAATGAGGCCCTGTGAATCTCCCCAAATCTTAAGCTGAAGCACCAACCTTCATTTGAAACATAAATCCACATTAAATAGCCCATAGGTGTCAGAGAGGAGAGATGAATGACTCAGGAACACGCTCTGATTACCATCTGTCTTTCGACAATCATCACTGCGGGCTGACAAGACATTCTTTAAGAGGATGTTTACTCTGTGCGGTCCCAGAGCCTGCACACATGAAGAGAGAGAATATGAATGTTACAACATGCATTATAGATCTGACATCACTGCTCCAGCAAAACCCATCTGTGATTAAGAAGAGGCTGTTTTTGTTTTATCAGCCCTCTCCGCTTCCCTTATCAGCTCATTTGCATAATTAACAGAGGCTGATTCCGTCCTCACAAGCAACCGCTACAGTGATTTCTCCAGCTTTCTGTCCTACTTCATTAGAGAGTCACATCAGTGCTTTGTAAAGGGTGAATTCAGCGGCAAGTGTTGAAAACTTCATTCTTTTAAACAAGGATGTCTCGTCTGTTGAGTGGCAGCAGAGCCATGCGGACTAAGTAAGAGATGGCAAGAGAAACAATACAGTCTTGTACACTGTCACTGGAACAACAACAGAGCAAAACTTTGGCTTTTACAAGTCAGCAGTAAAACATAACCTGGGCCACACATGTGACTCGTGTTTATCTAATATATAACGTCTAATATGGCGGCCCTAAAGCTACTAAAAAAGTAACCGGGAAGCCCAGTGTTCACAGTTTTCTGTTTTCAAAGTCACGTAGTCCAACCGTTCACAGGCATGCACTATTTTCATTGCTTTTTCTTAATTTCAGGACGTTGTGAGGAATTTGTTGGTTTTTAGATTGGTTGATTTAAAACATAGTATCCCCCAAACTTTTTTTGTAAGGAGATGCACCACACGTTTCATTTTTGTCTCTCTTCCTCTCAAAAATGGTATGTTTTATGTAGTTTAGAAAATAAAATATTAACAGCAGTTTTACTGGAGCGCACTCCAGTTTTTATCTGGCTTAAGTTAGAATAATGCAACAAAGTACATAGTGGGTTGGGGGAACAAAAAAGGAGAAGCATTCAGTTTCTATGGCATCAAGTCTGTCTAGATTCTGAGCGAGCATTTGTGGAGACGATTCAACTCTTTATCAAATAGATATATTACAAGGGTGTTTTTTTTCTTTAACAACATGTTGATAAATGAGTCTCTTCACAACAGACATTATTTGGAAATAAGCAGGTCTTGTTAATCACATTAACGTGCTTTTCGGCTCTGTTGAGGCGTCACACTAAGATTTGACAGTGTGACAGTGAGCCAGCATGTGGAAGAAGCTGCTAAATGGAATTCGTCATTCATGTTATTAATTACATTTGTGGTCCTCCTGCAGTGACATATCTGAGCGTCTTCCATAAAACACGCCAGTAATTTACCTGTTACCTACGTTTAAAGTGTCTCTTTAGGCTAATGTTCATGTCTGTGACACTCCCATGGCCACCACTAAACTTTGATATTACAGCAAATTATTTGGCTTTTGTCTCTGCATATCCAAATTAGACTTTGCTTTTGAATAAAGAAAAAAAGCATCTTTTGGACACAAACTGGAAATCAACCTCATCAGACTGCGGTTCTCGGCTTTAATTTTGTTTGGAGCATGCTGAAAGGAAATCTAGTTTGGAAGCATTACTTTGCATTAAGTTACTAATGTCATTTAATTGAAACGGCTGCATTTACAACAATTTTCACAACATGAAATGCGTTTATGTGTGTGTATTCTGGATAAAAAGGAACGTGTAAAGGTCAGCTGGGAGAATTTAACAGAGATTCAGAAATAAATCTTTTTAGAAGAAGTAAGAAAGGAAGGATGAATGCGTTATTAAACTGTAATTTTCCTCTCTGCTTTTAAATCCTTTCCTTTGCTTCTGCTTCCTCTTTTACACACACACACACACACACCGAAACACCACACAGTGGGCCTGCATTGCGTGATCTCGCTCTCTCAAGTGAATGATCCTAAAAGTGTCTCTGTCTCTGTCTCCATCCCTGCAGGCTCGCTGACAGTGTCCATCACAGACATGCGTGCTCCAGTCGTCGGGGGCTCTGGAGGGGTTTATGCTCTGTGCTCAGCCCATCTGGCTAATGTCGTCATGGTAACTGCCATCGTCATAATCATCATCACCTCCATTGTCAAGTTTTTTTGTTTTGTTTTTTAAAAATGAGGTTCAATAAAGATGGAAAATGAGGGACACCCACCAACCGATTTCCTGTACTTTACTCCAGTTTTTGTTGCTTGGATTTTTTTTAAACCATTATTTATTCAGCTTAAAGATATTGTAAGCTTGAGATTTTTCTACATCACATGAATTTAGAAGGGCTTTATGGAAGAAGGCGACTGGGTGGTATCTCTTCTCGTGTAAAAAGCAAAAGTAAGACTTTGTTGTGTGTTGTTGTGTGACATTCTTCAAAGAGTCTCTTTGCTTCCTACAGTCTCTATGTTAATGGTACTCAAGAGAGCTGACGTTACAGACTCGGACAATTATTATTAAGGCTGTTATTTGCATATGCTGAGGACAGAAATCCAGCTAGTGAATCATCTTGAAGCTGTTCAAGAGCTTTTGTTTTTCAGCTTTCCCGTGAAATGTCTTCTTCTTTTTCTTCAACTCTCAAGGCGGTCTCAGATCTGACCGATCACTTTAACTGATGTCACTGTTCACTGTGAGCAGCAGAGATGCCTCAAAGTGCTCTGACAGCTCAAAGCAAAGTGCGTTTGCTGCAGCGAACATTTTGTTTAGTTTATTACACATGATGGTTGTTTGTTTTGGGGAAATCCTACAAGGCTCCTCTTGGGTTCTGCTCTGAGGACTTTGTCTCCTTTTCATATTGAGTAAATCTTGAAATTTTGCCTGGTATTAACCCAGTACATTCCAAACCATCTGCCATCAAGCACGTTCATCCACATCACTCTAAATACATTTACAGGTTCAGTGGGTTTTCAAGCGCTGCTGTGTGCCTAACTTCCCTGAGGTCATACAGCTTAGGCTACACTGTCAAATTACATCTCGCAACCTTGTGGTGGACAAGTTCAACTTTTAACAGCGCACTTATTTTTAGAGTTAGTGAATAAAAAGAAGAATGTGCTATTTGAAGTTCTGTGCTTTCCGAACTAGCTTTTTAATGACCCGCTACACCTCAAACACACGGGTCAGATTCTTCCCGCAGTCCTCGGTTTCACTTACTTGAGTATGATAAGAAGATCTGTAACAAACTAAACGGATTGGCTGCGTGTTAGTTAAAGAATGCCCTTCGCCTCCATCCTGTTGGAGCAGAGGCACGTCAAAGCAAATCGCTTACCTTCAGAAGGCAGTAATATCATATCACTCCAAGCTGACGCCTCCTCTCCTGCTTCTCTGTGTTGACTCTCCAACATATCAATCATTTATTTATTAAAAAGAAAATACTGTGACAATATCTGTGCTGCCGCTTCTTCCTTGGTTCGAATGTATGGTCACAGCGCGATTTATTTATACATTTCTCTTAAATTATACATGACATTCTCCATTTCTTCCAGGGACTTAAGAAAGGATTGGCTTCATGTAGTTATTTATCCTCTGGAGTAAATGTGTCAGAATGTCTTGTTCTTTTTACTCCAGAGGATCAGAATGGTTATTCATTGGCACGTTCTCTTATTCCTTTAAATTATCTCAGCCCTAATTAATAGGGCACCAGAGAGTTGAAACCAGTAAATGGAGAGCAGCCAGGTGTATAATTGCATCTCTGCCTTGTGTAAGTGCAACCACTTCTCTCATGAGTATGGGTGATCTTTCTCTGTGGTCTAAATATGTTCTTTGTTGAGAAGCTGAGATTTTCCTACTAGGCTGTTCAGATGCTTGTATGTGTGGTGTTTGTTTGTGTCGTGATCACTCTGCGCTGACAAAACACTTTCCCTCTGTGTTGCAGAACTGGGCCGGGATGCGCTGTCCATACAAGCTGCTCCGCATGATCCTGGCGCTAGTTTGCAGTATGTTCTCTTCGTTCACTCTCAAAACACCCCGTCGCATTTGTTCCTTTATGCTGAATTCATGATTAAATATGGAGTAGATAGTACTTTATTCCCAGCCTATGTCGTATCCACACAAAATTCAATACTGAAACAAATTTCAACTGGGTTTAAATTGGCAACAAACATGCCACTTAAACTGCCATCCTCAATGGAATCAGAATAAGAGGTGCTCTCTTGGACATGTTGCTTTATTTTCCCAAGTTTGAGACATGCTGCTTATCATTTTTTTCCACACAAGGGCCATACACTGCAACTGTCATTAGTGAGCAATATGCTCCCTCCATCTGTCCCAAGCCAGACGCCCCCAAACTCTGTTGGAATGTTGGATTTTTCTTCACAGTTTTGCAAACAGGGAATAGAGATTTGAAACTAAAATGTGACACATTATTTGTGTGAACTGTCAAAACCAAATACTTGTTCTCTCTAGGTTCTTGGTTTTAAAGGCAATGGGAGGCAGGAAACAAAAAATGACATTTGGAAGCAGTTTTTATAATAAAGATCCATTAAATCCTCCTGTAGACAGGTTTTGATAAACAATTCACTCTGATCTGTTGATAATCTGTGGGTCTTCATTTAAAGTAAAAATACACTGTCATTCAGTTGTCTCGTAGTGCATGATAAGACGGAGAAAGTATAAACAAGAGCTCGGATTATTTAAATAGTGGTGCAAATATGGAGAAACAAATACCCTGTCACATTTTACAGCAGCTAGCCTGGCCAGCCGACCAAATCCCATTCTTCTTCGGGAAAAAAATAATTAGTCCGGTTCTTCTGGATCCACTTAGATGTCCAGTGGGTAGTACCAGTGGATGAAGTAACTGCCTCTGGGCGCCATTGGATAGCCATGCAACGAGTCAGACAAACGAAGCATGTGATATAGGCAAAGCAGCAGCCAGATTAGTAACAAAAAACATCCAAAATGGCATGCAGTGCAGTAGAAACGTTAGTGAATGACCACGCCCCCGACTCACCATGATTGGTTCGGTATGTACTTTACTGATACTAATTTGTTTCTGAGTTTTAAAGATCCTGTTGAGGGAAGGTCAGAAAAGTATCAGACCAATTGTTTCCACTGAAGTTTTTTGGGGTGCGGGAACAACCTATGATGGAGAACAAAGCAGCTCTTAATTTCCTACTTCTGTGTTTCTCCTTTCGGAAGTCACACCAACAAAGCTGAGATAAAAGAAGGGAAGAGCAGTTCTGCTAAAAGGTATTTTGTTCCGTGCAACCCAAGAAAAAACAAAGAGAAGGATTGCAGGGTGTCCCAGGACCTCACAAACACACTTTGGGTATCCAGCTTGACCAGCTCCAATACTATGTGCCTCATTGCCCTTTTATCGTAGCTGAAACGCCTGTCCTCCAGCCCTGAAGGAGTCCTGCTTAACTTCCAGAACCAGCAGTGGAGGTTCTGTTGGCCCTCACTCACTCACTTGCATGCTTACTTACATGGTGAATGTAGTTAATGTTTGCAGCTAACCTTTTCCAGTAGTAAAAGGGTGTGTTTCCTTCAGTCCTGAACTTTGTATAAAATCACACTATATGAACAAGAAGTTGTTCTGTGATTTACTTGCAGCTCCAGTGACCTTTCTTCCCTACCTTGTCCTCTGTAGTGAGTTCGGAGGTGGGCCGCGCCGTCTGGCTCCGCTTCTCACCCCCGTTGCCGTCCTCGGGTCCCCAGCCCAGCTTCATGGCACACCTGTCGGGGGCCGTGGTCGGTATCAGCATGGGGCTGCTGATCCTGCGCAGCTATGAGGAGAGTCTGCAGAGACAGTGCTCCTGGTGGGTCATTGTCTTCTCCTTTATCACCTTCCTCCTCTTCGCCATCTTTTGGAACATCTTTGCATACGAGCTCCTGGGGGTACAGATACCACCTCCGCCCTGATGACGGCCCCTACCTGCCGCTCCAGTCCTGTTCTACTTTGACCATAATTAACCTTCCATTTCTTCTCAATTTATACCCAAATGAAATAATTCAATCTAAAATCGACCAAGAATCTTTTTTTACAGATACTTTGCAAATCAAAGAAATATGTCTCTTTTATTAAAGAGGGATTACAGTAGCGACAAGTACATCTGAAAGTTCCTCAGATCCATTCTGAGGCGCATTATGTCTTTTTATATACATTGTATCTCATCCACGTTACCAGCACTAATCTTTCTGTGAGCATTTAGCTGTTGTGCTCTTTTTTTTTTTTTTTGAAAAGCCGTTTCATCAGTCGTTTCTCTGAGCGCATCTTTCATTGATGTAAAGACCTCAAGTTAAAAGAAGCTGACTTCATGACATGTGCCTCTTTTGACAAAAGAAAAAAAAAACGAATGAAAGGGAAGAGATGCAAGAGAGCAGGATCAGCTGCAGCCGAGCTCCTCGAACTAATGAGATATTGGTGTTTTGCTTTAAGGCACATAAGCCTGAATCAGGACAAAATTTCTGGAAGAGCACGTTTGATTCTGTAAGCAGTAATAAAAACAAACACAAAAATAATTGGTAAGATATTTATGTTTATTTTATTTATTTTTTTGCTTCCACCTCCCAGTAGTAACTAATGCACTGGCTTTTTGCAAAATAAACTTGCTGGCGCACCAAACTAAAGATGAAAAATTTTTAAGAAAGAAGGAAAAGAAAAACTTAGATACAAATGTGGTGCTGTAAGAACAGTTATGGAGAGAATACAGGTTTTATCGTATAAGATGAGTAACATCACTGTCATTTTCATGTCATGCAGGAAAAATACGATTTTGTTTTTGTTTTTTCTGCATCATTTCGTTGCCATGATACCTACACTGTGGATCCAGAAACATAGCTCACACAACAAAAACAATGCCTCCTGTTGCTGCGTCAACCATGCGCTCGCTCAGCACGCCTTGTAAAATATGCCATGTCATGTTCTGGAACTTTCAGCGAGACAAGGACACACACGTACACACACTTCTCCTCTTTGTCTTTGAGAGTAAAAGCTGTCTGAGTCTGCTGGTCAACATGGACAAACTGAAGAGAAGAACACACACACACACACACACACACACACACACACACTAGCCTCCGCCTGTTCTGGCTCTGACAGACTGAACTGGGGGAGGACGTGGATGTGTCACCACCTGACCTCTGACCTGCATGTCCCAGAGGGCATTGGGGTCTCTGTCAGGCCCAGTCAATACCTCAGTTTCTTGTTCTTAGGGACTGTATAAATGTGTAAAGGAATGTACCTATAAAGAAAAAAAGTGTTATTCTGTTGTCCCCATTTTTCATTTTACAGTGAATATGTATATTATATGTTCATAACCAAGAATATATTTATTTGTATTTTCTCCTCTTTGAAGGGGAAGGGAGAAAAAAAAAATTCAAATGGTGCAAAATTAATTGTATGATTGTCCTTATGAGTCCTGTATGGCTTTGATCTACTAGAAAATAGTGAAGCAAAACCCCTGGTTTGTTAGCAGACCACCAAAATGTGGAGCTCACTTGATTTTATATTCCAAGTCAGTACTTTATAAAATAAGCCATAGGAAGAACTAACTGGAAAAGGCAAAAGCAGAGGGATAAAAAAAAGGTTTGCTCATTGGAAATCCACTGGTAGCTTCAGTTTTTTTCCTCAGTTTTTTTTATTTCTTTTCTTTTTTTCCCCCTTTTTTTTGCCAATGAATTTCCAGCAGGTGAAAAGTAAAAAAAAAAAAAAAGTAAAAAAAGAAAAAAATGAAAAGAAATCAAACTGTGCAAGTACATGCCTGTGAAATCCTGGACTGTTTTAGATTCTCTAATGTAGCTAAACAACTAGTCTGCCAACCTGTTCATCAACAACGCAGCATAACTTTGCAAGTGCCCACAATTCAAAACTGAGTCCTTCAGGATGCGGATGTCACAATGCAGTTCTGCTTCTGCTGATAGCAAATTATGGATGGGGCATCTGTCATACATTATCCCCAGACTGACTGAAGCTGAGGCGAGGATAGCAACGTTCCGTTGTTCATGCACATTTCGGTCAATAATTCATTTAAATGTCCGGTGGCTCCCTAGAGATTTTTTTTTTTTCGTCCAATCCTGACAGTCAGCAGGCCTCAGCATTTGCTTCTACACAAACTGTCAGGGGTGACAGAAGACTCCACATTAAAAAAAAAGAGGAATGAGTATGAAAGAGCCATAATAAGCCATTTTCAGATCACTTTAAACAAGAAAAGATCTGCCAATATGTGAAAGTGATGGATCTTTGAAGGAAAGTTGTATATATCAGGAAATATCACTGCTGGAAATAGTAACGATCCACTGATGAATAATGCATACATACCCCGTTAGCCTATAATGAAGATAAAAGATGCCTAAGAGAGGTTAATGTGCCTCTTTAACTTAAGATTCATAGGATACCACAAGAATTGGGGGTGAAAGGGCTAGTAAATGGAAATGCTTTTGTCAAATACACTTACTGTGAATATAACCCCTCCAGGAAGTGCATGGAGGAGTAGAATCAAAGGCTTATGAGTTCATGTTGCCCTTAAATTTGTACACAGGGAAGAAAAAAATACTTACAAAGTGAAGCCTCCGGTGTTGAAAGTGTTATTTGTTCAAGTCAAATTAGAGAAATTGAGCAGGCTTTGGAGGAAGTGTTCAAGAGTAGTGTGTCACTTTTCTGCAAGTCAAATCTCCTGGTCTGGAGTCAAGCACAGCACCAACACACTCACTCACACGGAGAAGTAGTGTCTCTGATAAAAGCCTTTACTGCACATCTGTAAGCAGATCCCTGACTCTCAACCTCTGGCAGACAACATGCAACTGTTTTGATTTGTGACGCACTGCAAGACACCTGAATCAGGACGATGGGGCAATAGTGCCAGCACTATTAACAAAAGGCACAACAGGTCAGCAGCGTGCATTCTTCCCATCCCGTTGTTTCATATCAGCATAGCGCCAGTGTCAGGTTGATGCATGGGCTCAGATCTAGAGGGTAAACAAGATATCGTCCTTTAATACCATGTGGCATGAGTTAACTGCTGTCATTAGGGAACATGCTTATTTTTGACAGTGGAAGGAAGTCTCTGTGAGGGGTGGCATGAGCTGAACAGGAGCAGCCTGATACTGTTGCGTTATCCATCACTTTTAATAACCCACATCCTCTTGTTGATTGGTTTTTGTGTTGTATGATTTTTTTTTTTAATTATAATTTTTAACCTTGCTAATTTTACTCCACCCTACTTTTGTGCTTTTGTCATTCAGAATGCAGCATAACTTTATGGCTTGACATTTCTCTGAAGGCTGTTTCTGTATATTGTAATAAGTGGGCTTTTTGCACTGCTGTAGTGTAGTTAATTGTCATATTGTGTGCAATAGTCATTCTTCAATGCTTTACTTTTATCTCCCTATGCCAATCCCTTGTGCTGTTATACCCAATGCCTTGTTATAAACAAGCCCAAGTCTAAGCAGAGGCTACTTTGTTGATAGCTAAATGCTACATTCTCCGTGATCCTGTACAGAATCTATAAAAACATAAGCCGCAGTGCAAGCATCTGTAGCTGCTTTGAGCTGCTTGTGTGCCAACAAGCCCGCCAGGTTGCCTTTTCTTAGTGTTTAGCTCTTCTTAGATATGGGTAACTCTCACTGCAGGACGGTGCAGGTAAAGCAGGTTGCTGTAGCTCCTTACAAACACTCATCAGAAAATACATTTATAATCTGGTTTACAGGTTCTTCAATTTTTTTTTTTTTTTTTTTTGAAGCAAGGGCCCCAAAAGTGCTGAATCACACTTTAATTTTACAAATTATTTTGGATATTTACATCAAGTGTGTAAGACAAGAACTATGATAACAAGATAAATAACCTTTCAGAACAAACATGAATTACTGAAGCATGTAACAGGACACACATGGCTGTATTACTTATTTATTTATTCTCTGGAGATCAAGGAAACATTCTGTTTTTGCTGTTTGTTGGTTTTTTTCTTTTTCTTTTTTAACACTGTTAAATTTCATTTTCACAGATCTTAGTTTTGCTACAGACTATTCACAAATACTGAGCCACTATACCAAAAACCAAAAACATTGCTGGTGGTTTCTTAAAATGAGTCATTCTTCTTTACGGATTAGACCAACAAAAGTCATATCTGTGCTGCTGTGGGAGTTTTTCATGAGCTGCTTCCTTATATTGATAAAATGGTGCCAAGCTTACGAGGTTCAATCTCTCAGACCAGACAAGAGGTTGTGCCAACACAGCGTTTACAAAAACGAAGAAGCAGAAGAAGCTATTTTTTTCTCTCAGTCAGGAGGAAACTAAAGGAAAACTAAATTTACATAAGGATAATTTATAGCAAAGTCCTCATTAATTACTTCACAATCTATTGTACTTTTTAAATGTTCTGAATGGAAGCATTTTATATTGTATATATATGAATATATTTTCTTTTATTTTGTACTGTTCATTGTACTTTGCTTTAATTTAGAAACAGTATAAATAAACGATACTGTGGCCAAATGTAACTGTTTGTTTTGAGTTCTATTTTTAAGTTTACTTCTAACACTGCAGCGGTCTTTGTGTCACTGATTTCAGCTTCTGACGTGATTAGTTAGTTTATTTTAGCAGTTTGAAAGATAATTTAGAAGATTATAGATTAGGCAAAAACACATAAATTGAAAGATTTGACCTCTATTTTATAGCTGCATTAAAAGTGAGACAGGACAATGTGATACCAACAATTTTGAAGATAGCCATCAAGAGATACTGCTTAAAAAAAATAAATCAATAAATAAAAACACTGTTTAATCATTAAATCATCTTTCATATAAAGGCTTTATTATTTTGGTGAAAAACTATTAACATTAAAGTAGCTATCACATGCAATGACTGAATGATTTTAAGCAGTTTTGAGCTTCTTTGCTGGTCTTTGGTCAGAGTCAGGATCTGAGGTCTTCTCCTGCAGGCTGGTATCCTTCACATTAAAATCCTTTAAAAACTGGAGCTGCTGCCGTGTGGCTGTGGCCATCGCCCACAAACACAACTCCAGCTTGTGGGGTGTCCAGTCCTGCTGTGGATCCACTGAGAACAACAGGCAGTGCAAAAAAACAAAAATCATATGATTAGTTTAGAAAGAGAGAAGATGATGGAGGGAATAGTTTTAGTACACCACTGTAGCCCTGTAAAATGCAAACAATGCAAATGCAGACGATGTTTTAAGCAGCCTTGTGCCATTAACCCACCTTTGTTCAGCTTTGCAGACCGCTCAGCCATCTTGTCCAGGTACAGAGCGTAGTGCTTGGCAGTATACTGGATGGGCTTGAGTCCTGGTACACTCTCCACAGCCTCATCAGACATGAATGCAGTCTGTTCTGGAGCTCCTGCTGCTAACACAGCTGGAATGAAAGGTATAGTCAACACCATGAAGGCCATACAAATTACAGTATTTAAATAGAGAGGAAGCCCAATCCCTCTGGCTGCCTGTGTGAGCAGGATTCAATGAATTTACTGAGAGATAATCATGGATATATATTTTTTTTCTCAGCTCGAGTTACTGAGCCTCTGTTTGCTGAGAGCAGGCTCGGTACAGTTATATAAACAAACAACAACAACAACAACAAAAAGGATAGTGTGCAAACCTGAGGCAGTGGCAGGGCCAACTCCTTTCAGGGAGCTTAGCTCTGCAATAGCTGCCTGCACATCAGGCAGGAGGCTGAAAGCCTTTCTGGAACATTTCTCTACCATGTCCTCACTGTTGGACGCCACCAGCTGCTGCAGTCTCGGCCTGAACTTCCCTCTCTGCAGAAAAGCCCACAGGACCACTTAAGGACCCAGATGACATAGTTTACATACATACACAGTGGGACACATAAACCTTTTTTACCCTCACTGGCTGATTTTAAATCTAACTAAACATTTCCTGGCTTTTAAATCTAACTCAGTATTTCCTGATTTAGGCCAGTCAGGATTACCAAAATGATTTCTATTGCTTTTGTTGTCAGATCGATGCATACATTTTTCATCAAAGTACGTTAATCTCTGGGACACAGAACCAGTCTCCTTCCAGAGCAGCACAATGGCAGGTCATTCCTATGACGTGTACACATGAACGGGACACCTTCAGGGACGAACCAGACTTGTGGAGTACTCTTCCTGATATCTTGACTGATTTCTTTTGCGCCCCCCCCCTCCCCATTGTCACACAAAGAAGCAGTGTGTTCGAGATGACGGATGAGCCTCCAATTACCTCAAATGTTTAAAGGCACAGCAATCTGCGTGTATGTAAACTTCTGACTTTGAAGAAAGTAAAAAAATAAATTACCTGAAAAAAAATCTCTCTCTTAATGTTCTGGCATTTACCAAATCAGGCATGGGAGTTGCTGAAGTTAAAAAAGTCTGAACATGTATACATACAAACACCCTGAAATCCAGTATGCTGTGTAAACTTGCAATGCAAATGCAATACTAATTACTAGTAAAAGAAATACACATTTATAAGCAGCATACTGTCTACTTTTTTTTAAACATTTTTTTTTTCTTTTAACCAATTTGTAAGATTTTCATGAGATCTGGTGGTAAAAGCTCACACCTAACTTCCTGTTTCTCAGAATAAATATTAACTTCAACAGGTTTAACTGTGAAGGACATTTTACCACAGAACTACAGGAATAGTAGAAGAAGAAGACGACCAGTCTTTTATTAGTTAGTATATTTGTTAAATGTTGTTTCTGTTGCTTTTGTTTTTAATTCTGTAAAACGGGGAAAGTTGAGTCTGATTTAATGTCAAACTGAAGGAAAAAAAAAGTTTATCTGTCCTTTTATACAGTGTAAGTTTCTGATTCAATAAATAAATAAACTGAAGAAATAATTACTGAATCATTGTCAAAAATCTTTCTTATAGGATGCATTTAAGAGGAGGCAGATGCCCAAAAATGTAAGAGAAATTTTTGTTTAAAACTGAATTAATGATGTCGACTTACAGTGAGCTTCCACTCCATCAGTTTCACCAACTCTGACAGAGTGATGTGTTTGTGAGATCGACTTGAAATCAGCACAGGTAGTTCTTCTTGGTACCTGGTCACAGATACAGTTTAGGAAATCATTTAATCATATATCAGAAGGTGAGTTTAACTCAGTTTATCAAAAGAAGAACTCAGTTCTGCATGCTGTATTGGCAAATTTCAAGACCCACATTATTGTTCTGTTAGTGGATAATAATGATAATATCAATCATAATAACAATAATAATAATAATAATGATAGTAATAATGGTAGACCCAAAATTTACAATATCCTTAAGTAAAAGAACACAAATAAGTTTAAATACAATGTCCCTAACTCTGTGTACCACATTGTGCATATGTGATACTGTAATAAAAGAATTAAACAACAATAGTTACATGACATTTCTAAGTAGTTCTCTTTAACACAGGTTCTGATGATGGAAGCAAACACCCAT
This sequence comes from Arrhamphus sclerolepis, assembly GCA_037176975.1. Classification (NCBI taxonomy): domain Eukaryota; kingdom Metazoa; phylum Chordata; class Actinopteri; order Beloniformes; family Hemiramphidae; genus Arrhamphus; species Arrhamphus sclerolepis. The sequence continues at coordinate 4,802,584 of JBAMYA010000011.1, forward strand.
CTCCATGACAGCTGTGAAAGTCTTAACTGAAGAAGACTATTTAAACAGATAAGAGCTCTGGTAAAACTAAAAATATGTGATGATGCTGAAGTGTAGTGGGGCCTTTTGAGGGTGACAGGAAACCACCCCCTCCTTTTTCCGCACCAAAACCCCCTTCCCACCCCCCCC
>JBAMYA010000011.1:4802851-4839342 GCA_037176975.1 Arrhamphus sclerolepis
AAGTTGGGAATGGAAGAGGATGGGTGAAAAAGGGAGGAGTTGGGGAAAAACGAAAAGGGGGGGGGGGTGAGGGGGGGGGGTGTCTCTGGAGAAGCCGAAGGGCCCACTACACTTTGTTTTAGAGCAATAAGGCCTATTTACAAATCCAGTTCAAAAACGTAACACGTAGACTGATCAAACCTGGATTATCTCTTTGAAAGTAAAGAATATATTGAATGCAGTCTTTAATTTGTTACACTTTTTTTTATTTTATAAAATGGGAAATTGGCCTATTTCAATGTGTTATTAAAATTCTGATCGCCTTAGACCAAGTCCCAAGCAAAATCCACAATACCTAGACTGCTCAAACATGGATAGTAAAGAAAAAATTAAAACCCATTTGTGATTTGTGGTTTTAGATTGGGACCTGGCTGAAGGTAGTCTGGCTGCCAAAAAAGGAGGAAAATGGCCTAATTTAGATTTTCACAAATCAAAACAGGTTTCACAAATCAGAAACTGCATTCAATACATTCCTTACTATCAAAGAAATAACTGAATCCAAGATTGAGCAGTCTATGTGATGCGCACCTGTTATAAAGCGACCTAAAAGCTCTAAAATGCAACAGAATGTCCCTTTAAGGCTTCGATAGAATCGGAAACTAACTTCAGATTCGTTAATGTGAACCTTTTTTTGAAGAACCTTTTGTGAGACATTGCAGGTTAAAGGGGATGGGTTGTATTACCATTTTTCGAGCTTTAACAGCTTTCCAGGTTTCTTTCCTTTCGACTTGGCATCCACGACATCCCAGTACTTGAGTAGCACGCTCCTCCATGTGGACGGTTCTTCGGAGGAAAACAGACTCATGACAACTGGAAGGTCGCAGCATCAACTACAAGCACGGACAACACTTTATTAACACGAAGCTGCTACATGTTTCATGTTGAGTATTAGGTACTCACGACCTTAGTCATACACTCTTTGAAACACGCTGACTGTCGTCTGCAGGAACAATATACACATTAATAACAACCCTCACCTCCTCAAAGTAGTTTGATTGCGCTTCCTTCGTAAGAGATTCCCGCGAGATGACGGCCAAAATACTACTTCCGGCACCGCTAAACATTTAGCAACAGCTTCGCAACGCAAGGTTAGTCATTCGAAGTACTTTCTGAGTTTGCATTTTCACTTTTAATTAAATTGATAAAGCGTGGGCATTTCCCGATATTGGTGTAGTTGTTTGGCATATTTAAGTTGGTCTTGTCCGCGTTTGGTCTTCGATTTGCGTTAGCCAGCTAACATTAGCCTCACCCCAGCCGTGTTTACTGTAACGGCTGTGACTGTTAGGCTGTTGGTGGCCAACTTAAGTCATCTGCAGAGTGAACGGAATTAATTAAATTATTGGTTTACACTAAGAGAAAATTAAGACGTGTACTGGGATGAAGCGAGACTCCACTAGAGCTCTAAATCCGGAGTCGTGTTTACGAAGCTGAAAGGTTTACATGAGTGAATTCTGCTCTTGAATGTTATTCTACGGTTGAGTGAATATTCACGTGAGCTTCAAGGAGCCAGTAATCATTCATGTGATTACAGTAATCCACCCAACACTTTCAAGGCAGTATAGACCCACAATAAATGATATGTTGCATGAGAAATAAGGTGCCCTTTTAACCAAAAACATACATGATCCCTTTATCCCCACTGCAAAGGTTGGTAGTGGAAACAAAGCAGAACAGATTACATTTGTAAAAAAAAAAGTTGCATAATACCTGGTTACTTGGCCTGATTTATTGAAAAATAAATAAATATATAAAACTATTAGAAATTACCCATTGTTTGGATTTGTGTTAAGGATTTATGGATAAATTAGTTCATGGCATTTAAAGTAAAACAACAACAAAAAACAATAACAAACAACTACAAGGCTGTAGAGGCTGTAAAGAATTACAAAGCATAAATATTGCCAGGTAGTAACTGACACCCCACCCAGTTAATTGTATTGAAATTTCATGTTTGTAGTGTTATCCTATATTTATTTATTTATTTTATATAGCATATGCTGTATGTTTCTGACTTGCCAGTCTCTCACTTGCAGGTTAAGTCTTATGGGAGCACATGAACAGGACTTTGTCCAGCAGCAGATATTAATGAGGCTACCAGCTCTTCACCAGGTATCTTCTGATTCTGTTGTGCTCACTAAAACATTAGAACATATATTGTTTATTAAGTGTGTCACTAAGTGTCTCCCTTGCCCCCCCCCCCTCACCACCAAGTCCTTTGGAAGTCTAATGTGTTTTCCTTGTGTGCCACCTGCTGGTGGAATGTTAAACTCTCATTCTTCATAGTTTCCATAATGGAAGGTGCATATTGTCACTTTTATTTATTTGAACCATCTGCTCTAGGAACATGGAAAAAATGTCACGGGTGACCACAGCCCTCAGCAGCAACACTATCACCGGCCGAACTATGTTCTGCCACCTAGATGCCCCTGCCAATGCCATCAGCGTGTGCCGTGATGCCGCACAGGTGGTCGTTGCCGGGCGCAACATTTTCAAGATCTATGCAATCGAGGAGGAGCAGTTTGTGGAAAAGCTGAATTTACGAGTTGGACGCAAGCCATCTTTGAACTTTAGCTGTGCTGATGTCATGTGGCACCAGATGGAGGAGAATCTTCTGGCCACGGCTGCCACCAATGGGGCGGTGGTCACATGGAATCTGGGAAAGCCTTCTCGCAACAAGCAGGACCAGCTGTTTACTGAGCACAAGCGAACTGTCAACAAAGTGTGCTTCCACCCCACAGAAGTTTACATGCTGCTGAGTGGCTCACAGGACGGCTTCATGAAGTGCTTTGACTTGCGCAAGAAGGAGTCTGTCAGTACTTTCTCAGGTACTCAGATGCAGTGGTAGAAATATGATATAAGTCTGAAATCTTTCATTTTGGACAACTACTTATGTCTTTTTTGTTTCAATCATAATAATAGTTCATTTTTATCTTTTCAACAAGTGATTATATTTAAAATGGTCATGTTTAATAAGAAAAAAATCAGCTATTTGTCACATTTGAACTTATACAACTTAAGTTGTTTGAACTGCAACTGAATTGCAACTGTGTATATAAGGATGGCTTTAACGTGTTTACATCACACCCACTCTAGAGTACTTACCTTACCTTTTATCTTTGGTTAAGAGCAGTCCAGTGTCTGTCTCTAGTGATTTTATTGGTTCTTAAATATACTGGACTTCCACAATGAAATGCACTTTACAGGGTGCTTCAAAAGGCAGCAGCATTGAGAACTTCCCTTCGATCAACAGTATAAAATAAAAGCAAAGTAATTAACAACATTCAGCAAAGCAACTTTTGGCTTTATGAGGAAAAGAGTAATATAGCCTTTTTTGTTTTTAAAGTGAATGAGTTTTTTTCTTTGTTTTCAGTTAATGTCATGAAGTCTTTGTTATTACAGTTTCATATGAGATTGTTGTTAATGTTTCTCATCTAGGTCAGTCAGAGAGTGTAAGGGACGTCCAGTTCAGCATGAAGGATTATTTTACATTTGCTGCTTCCTTTGAAAATGGCAATGTCCAGCTTTGGGATATTAGACGACCTGATCGGTATGAGAGAATGTTCACTGCCCATACCGGCCCTGTGTTCTGCTGTGACTGGCACCCTGATGACAGGTAAGGTTGAATAAAAAAATTATATTTATTTATTTATTTATAGCAGGCACAAGTTTTCTAAATTTCACAAGATGCATAGTTTATTCTTTTTTTTTTTAATTTGAAAATTGCAATCTGATTTGCAGAATCATAGGGTTGCTTCATATTTTAAGACCACCGACTATGCATCTGCTTATCTGGCATTTTTTTTTATTTGTTTGTTTTTTCTTGTCTCAGAGGATGGTTGGCCACAGGAGGCAGAGACAAGATGGTGAAGGTTTGGGATATGACCACAAACAGAGCCAAGGAGATCTATTGTGTCCAGACAATTGCGTCGGTGGCTCGAGTTAAATGGCGGCCTGAAAGGAAGTTTCATTTGGCCACCTGCTCTATGATGGTAGACCACAACATATATGTTTGGGACATTCGTAGACCTTTCATTCCCTTTGCCACATTTGAAGAACACAAAGATGTGACTACTGGTATTGTGTGGCGCCACCAGCATGACCCTCATTTTCTACTCTCTGGCTCTAAAGACAGTACACTCTACCAGCATATGTTTAAGGACGCTACCCGTCCTGTGGACAAAGCCAACCCAGAGGGTTTGTGCTTCGGGCTGATGGGGGACTTGGCCTTTGCAGCCAAGGAAAGTCTGATCAACAGTGACACCAACAGGAAGCCCTACCCTGGAGGTGACCGCCGCCACACCATCTTTTTCTTTAAGAAGCCTGACCCAACAGAACAATTTGCCCACGTGTCCAGCGCCCTCAGTGTCTTTGAGACAGACTTGGATGGTAACCGCATGGACTGGTTCGTGAAGACAGCACAACTCTACCTCCTCAGTGGAAAGCCTTTTGCTGAACTTTGTGATCACAATGCCAAGGTGGCCCAGGAGCTCAGTCGACCCCAGGTGAGACACATGGTGATTGTTTTGTTTCTTTTTCTCCCTCTCCACCCAAATATTCCAAAACCTTTCATTTTAAATGAAGTGTGCACCTGGAATTTTAAAATGAATTATTAATCTATCAATCAGCTGTTTTATCTGACGATAATGTGTCGCAAAAATGTAACGGAAAAACATCTGGCACAAGTGCATAGAGCCCAAGGAGAAGTGTTAAAATACCTTAAGTCCAAAACTCTCAAGATATTTAGTTTTATCGTTGCACAGACTGCAATATCTCTTAGAATATATTCAAATTTAAGAAAACTAGAAGCAGTGCTTTTTGAATCAATAAATAATTCTAAATTAAGACCGGCTTAACTTCGGCAAAATGTAACAGATGTACACTGTCCTTAAAGTTTACAGGACCTTTTTTTTTAACTAAAGTGGAGCAAAGCTATAGCATTATGAAAATATGTATCTTCATAGCACTTCATGCGCTGTAAATAATCAGATTTTACTTTATGCAAAGGTTTCCACAACATGGACCATGCTGAAAATTATGTTCTCTGACCCAGCAAACCTCACCACACCTGGTCCTAACCACAACCTCAGTAAACTTGGCTCCTTGCCTTTAATGAACAGGTAAACTACACTTATAGTTTAATATATATCACAAAACAATATTGTCATACATTTATAGGGGAAACAAGAATGATTGAGGTCATTATTATTTCAGTTTCAGTATGAAGGAAATGGGGTCAGGGATGGGCACAGAGAGCAGACTGGAACGAAGCAAAGGTGAGAGCAGGCAGGATAACATCCACCTGGAGCCTGGAAACATGCACATCAGCAACAATAATGAAGGTGAGAGTGACTGTTATACTCTGAAAGTCTAATCTGGGCGCTCAAAGCATTGTTTTTGTTTTTTTAATGACCTTGTGTTTTTGTCAGAACCAGTCATAACTTCTGCGATTAACTTTAATGTCAATTACAGAAAACGAGGAGACGGAGGGCAGCGATGGCCCAGCAGAATACATGTTTGGGGATGCTGAGTTAGATGACGATGACCTCTATTCCATGGAGCATGACAACCAAGCAGGTCGGTCATTGTCTTGCGACTGAGGAAAGCATAGAGTTGCCAGCCTCAGTACCTGCTATTTACAACTGCTGCCATGCTCAGCATTCTTTTGGATAATATTGTGTCTCTTTCTTTTGTGGTAACAGAAGAGCAGGAATACACACTGCCTCAGGAGGCCTTCCAGCTGCGTCATGAGATCATAGATAACCCATCTGCTCCAGAGCACCTTCAGCAGGACAAGGCCGACTCGCCACACGTCAGCGGCAACGAGGCAGAAGTCACTTGTCTGACGCCTATCGAGTCTTTCTCTCTCATCTCCATTTCCCAAACGCTGTTCAGCCCAGAGCTACCCGCCAGCTTCTTCTGCCCCATTGTGCGGGAGATGCTCAGCTACTACGCTGAACAGGGCGACGTGCAGATGGCTGTGTCTGTGCTGATCGTCTTGGGGGAAAGGATCCGGAAGGAGATTGATGACCTTACACAGGTCAGAAAATAAACACTGACAAGTAATTTAAACTCTGGCATCTTGATAAATATAGCTGTACTTGATTTGAATCTTTACATTGTGAACTTGTGATATTTTGTTTCTTTGAAAAGGCATTCATTTAGAAGCTTTTGTTTTAAATTAATACCTTTTAAATAATAGTTTAGTACAAGCTAAAATAACATTTTTCTTTTGTTCCATGATTCTTCAGAATAATTAATTGTAGTTCAGTGTTTTTTTTTTTTAAAGTTTGTAATTTCTCTTTCAGGAGCACTGGTACATGTCCTACATAGACCTGCTGCAGCGATTTAAGCTTTGGAATGTGTCCAATGAAGTCATCAAACTGAGTACATGCAGCGCCATCACCTGCCTGAACCAGACATCTACAACACTGCACATCAACTGCAGCAACTGCAAGCGACCAATGAGCAACAAGGGCTGGATTTGTGACAGGTATGAATACTGCCTAACTTTACATTTTGTAAAGCTGTGAGTAAGTGTCATTATGCAAACTACAATCAACTCATAATTTTCCGTGTTGCTTCCCTTGCAGATATAATTCGGTATAAATCCTGTTGGGTCACATGCATAATTTTTCTTAAGATTCAGTCTGACTGACATGTCTTTCTTGCAGGTGCCATCAGTGTGCCAGTGTTTGTGCAGTGTGCCACCATGTGGTGAAGGGACTTTTTGTGTGGTGTCAAGGCTGCAGCCACGGTGGACATCTGGAGCACATCATGAACTGGCTCAAAAGCAGCACTCACTGTCCCGCTGGGTGCGGTCACCTGTGTGAGTACACATGAATGACTTGCAACTACTGTTCACACAGCTGATCGATTATGGGGGCGGGAAACATCCTCGCGCTGACCCGGATAACAATAAAGGCGCCATAGGGAAATGATTTGTCTTCATTGTTCATCCTACATGGGCCCCCGCGCATGTTGTAGGAGGACAGAAAGATTTGAGGAGAGATCACACCGAAGTTCTGAAAGAGGAAGATGTTTATATGTGCTCTCCTGGACATTGACAGATAATTATTATTGGAATAGGTTTCTGAACCATTTGTGAGTCCATGTAAGCAGAATTTACTAAAACTGTTGAAATTGGGAATTCACATTTGCTGCTTTTTACAGTGTTTTTAAACTTCTCTATAACACTGGAGGTTCTACAGAGAGAATTTTCAGTTTATCGCTAATGTTTTGTATGTACAAAACACTTATTTTGAGGTACTGTTGTATGAAAAGAGATGGCTATCAATTTAAGCAATACATTGAAGGTGACACAATGTAATATATATATTCTGTGTTTGAGAGCATATGTTTGGGTACCTGACTACCAATTAAAAGCTCTTTTTGACATAACAAAACTGTCAGCCCGGTGTGAATTTGACTGAGCCATTCAGATTCATATGATAGGGTTACATCACAAACTTGGATGAAGGTAGCATTACACAGTCTTATCATTTATCTCCACACTCCTTCAAAACACCACAGGGATACTATACCAAAGAACATTTTGTTGTTCTGGAGACACAGTTTCTCCATGACAGACTTTTCACTTTTTCTTAGTACAGCCGGTCCCAATGGATGAGTTACACCAAAGGAATTACAAGGACATCCTCATGAGTGCAGATATCCCATCTGGCAGCTTTCCAATGTCTGTAGCGCTAGCTCAACAGCAGGACATCTTTACAGATGATGGACTTTTTTTCTTTCTCCTGACTCACCTCATAAATTTTGTTCTGTTAAGACAGAAAAGCTTTTACAGATTTCTGATTACATGCTGCTGAAATGATTTCAGCCCCACAAAACAGTTCAGTCAAATGATAATCCCATTTGTTCTGTGGTCTGGGAATTTCACAATGACATCAGTTTACATGGATAATAAACGGGAGTACAAACTGAAAATTAATGCTTAAACAGGAGATATGAGGAATAGCCTGACAAGTTTAGGACTGGCTTACAACATTGTAACTACAATTTTGTGATTTCCACCTTTGTAACAATTTTTCTGTCCCCGGCACAAGTGTGGCACAGCAATTTACAAGCTGGTCATAATCTGTGCTGTGAGGCTGCTAAAAATTTAAATCTGCTAACATTTTTACTGTCAATGTTGTCACTGAGCAGTAACTGTCAACACTAAAGTACCACAAGGACACAAGAGAAATTTTAGATACAATCTTGTTCAAGGACACTTTCAAATTCCCAACCTGAGGCTCAGATTACGCATATATAAAGTGCAGTTGAAATTTCATGACAATTCAAAATATCCTTTCGTAGACTGGCCACCTGTAAAAGGTGTAGCTTGGATAGACATCAGCATCACACCATGACCCTGAACAGGATGAAGGTCCAGGTTCTACAAAGTACCTAACAATATCTTTCTCATTTACACAAACACACATGACTAGAGATCAATCTGCTGACCTTTCAGCTGTGAAGCCACAACACTTAAGGGACATGAAGTAAAATAACTCTAAATGCTTAGTTTACTGTTTGTGAAGAGATCTTAATAAATCAGCTTTTTCCTTCAGTGTCCTGATGTCAGAATGAAATGTATGATGGAACAGCATGAAGACTTTTACTCTCAAAATTTTACTATTAGCTTGTTTTATGTGAAAATTCCCTGCTCAAGTGAGCATGATGTTATTAAAAAGTAGTGTTAATGTCTGAAAATCCCATGTCCTGGCATTCTTGTGGGTTTTACGGACCTCTGCTATTTATGTGCAAAAGCATTGTCACAGACCAAGTAAGTATTAGGAGCACTCACATCAAAATTTTATACAAAACTGTTTTTACATACATGTCACCGCATTGCTTATAATAATGTCTGTGTACAACAATTTTTAAGTAAATTGTTTTAATGTGTTGATCATTTTTCCATCATTCACAATTTCATCTTTCTGAGTAATGAACTGTGTAAAAGGTTCCTTAACAAATGAAAAGCAGCCCGTAGATGTGGTAGTTTACGTACTGAAATACATTAACTTGTGTGTTTTGCCAGTCAGTTCATACATTAGACAAAAAAAAAGACAATATGGAAGCATTCAGCTTTAAATTTCTGGAAAATTATATGAAACATCCAAATACATTGTAAATGAGAAGTTTGGTATTTCAGAAATTTGGGAGAATTTTAGATTAAAATAGTTCACAAACTACACAAATGCATATCAGAGAAATCAGAAACTTGACTATCAGGCATTTGTGTTTGAGGAGAAATTCTGATGTTCCACTATTATCACGTGAATGCAGTTATTTGCTTTATTTTTACATTATTGTTAATCACAAAGGAATTTCACATCAAGTTTAATTCTATAGGATACATTACCTTTAAATTAAGAGTGATGTACCTCTCCATCTGATGGCATGAACATACCTTAAACTGCATTTCAGACTGGAAGAGTTACAGTTTTATAGTGGCACTTTACAGTTTCAGTCTCTGATCCACAACCAGTCCCTCTCCTGTCTGTGCATTTGCATAACTCAACTAACGAAGTTCAGCATACACAAGCACAAGTGTGAGGGTCAAGTACCCTTCCTGCCTGCTTGTCGTTTTCCGGCAGCAGCTACGTTGCTGTTGTCCTCATCTGGCGAGCTCTGGTCCATTAGCCAAGCACAGATGAGCAGCATGTCCGCTCTACTCTCCACCACTGCTCTGGCAGGGCTGGCCTTGTCTTTGGCCTTCTCCCATTTCACTGAGATTGTTCAGGGTGGCTGAATCACCCTCCGTCAAATAAAGGCAGGAGTCCCTTCGAAATATAAAAAGGAGAAAGTTAGGTTTGTTTCATTTAACTCTCCTGACCCCTGTTGAGATAACTGGAAGTTTGAGGTTGTAGTCACCTAAAAAGCTTAAGGCCGTTCCCAGCTTTCTGAGACTTTTTCGGGGGCACTCAGCCGCCTAAGACTCTGAAGTAATGTTTGCAGAGCCCCTGCTGTGATGACAAAACAAGACATGAGAGCATTAGACTCTAATCACAATTTAAAAACATCATAACCTCAGAGCCTTGCATCTATTTACCCAGTTCCTCTTCATAGGAATCCAGCTTCTTCATCAGCTCTACAGCATTACAACACATCAGCCCTTCCCCACCTGTATCAGGATTTAAATTTAGTACCTCCTTTTAGTAGAAATTAAATTATTTCCAATACAATCTCATATCTCACCTTTACCACTAGTGTCACTTCTTGTTTTATCGTCCAGACCAGTGTAAGAACTGCTATTACCATCTGTAGTCAAGTGAGAAAACAGCTCAGTGCGACAGGACCTCGTCTTCTCCAGTTTGGTATTGATGTCCTGGGCCAGCCGGTGGTTCTCCACTAGCTCAGTGTGGACCCTCTTCCATGCCATTTTGTCCTCCATCAGACATCCCTCCATCACTGTACGCAACTCCTTTTCCTGAGACACCTGGCTCTGCAGACTCTCCACTTCCTCGCAGCGCTACACAGGTGCCAATGGAAATGTCGTTGGATAGGTGGTCAAAAGGTTTTCAAAATGCAAAACTACAGTGTGTAGTTCCTTCACAGTTACCTTGTGTAGCTGAATGGCCATTTCTTGCATCTCAGCCTCAAGCTGGTCAGCATAGGATTGTTCCAGAGCATCGCTGGGTGGTCGAGCATTGCTGTGCCACCTTGCAATGGCCGAAGTCATCTTACGTTTGGGTCCAAATAGTCTGGAAAGTATGAACATATTCAGCTCTAAAAAGCTCGAGAACAAAAACACTACATGTTAGGATTAAACTGACAATGGTCTCATGTCTCTTACGTGATCCCTATTTCTTTTAGATCATTTTCTGTCAGAGTGAGAAATATCCTCAGGTCAATGTCCTGTTCTTCAAGTAACGGGAGGTACTTAGAAAAGCCAATTTGCTCCAAGAACTCTGCCAGATCCTGCAAGAATAACAGACTTTAGGCCAAACAATGAACAAGCCAGCAAATTGAAAAAATTCACAACAGTGACATAACTGGTACACCAAAAAGTGGACAAACGTAGACTAACCTTTGGACCAGAGTAGGAAGGTGAAGGACCAATGTGTGTGTGTTTGCCACAGTTCCCTGTACCACTGGAGTGTGCAGAATCCCCATTTCCATGCCGAGATTTGCCTTTTGAGTGATGACCCTTATTTATTCTTCGAGAGCTGCTCTTTTTGCACTGATCGGAGTCCTGGTGAGAAAAGATGTAAAAGGTGTCAGCAATTTAATCAAAATTGTTTCTCAAAATGCAACTTTTTTTTTTTTAAATTTACCTCACCTCATTACTCTCCAAAGAGCCTTCCCAGTTAAGTCCAACCGTGTGGGGCAGGCCCTCACTGCTGCTACTGCTGCTCCTCATGGTAGGCATGTCATTGTCAAAGAACGGACTGTCATCTGCAAAGATATTATTAAAAGAAATATGTACATCACATGCCAAAAGAATGTATTTGTTCTTAACACACACACATATATATATATATTTTTTTTTTCTCTTTCTTATTACTGAGATAATCAGGGGTGTCTCACCTCTGCTGCTGTGGCTCTGGCCATCTAGCTCATTGATTGGTGAAGTGACATCACGGTAGCAGATACCTTCACTCTGTGCACCGATATCATGAAACATATAGCCTGGTAGCACAGCAGGAGGTTCTGTTACGAACAAAAGTGACATTAGAAACCACTGTCAAATAACTGGCTTAGTAACAAAGGTGAGGCATGTCACTGAGGAAGTGCTTACTTTATAGCGCTTTCTTGTAGGGCTGAACAATACTAACCAATAATCGATGTAATCTTGCTCATGTCAATTTCTTTCTCTTATTTGAAATATTCATTAAATAACCATATATAGTTAAATTTGTGTGCTTCCTTTCACTTATTTTAAAATCAAAGATTCTCTCTTATACTAGAAAAATATTTCACTTTTAATAGTTGATTATATTTGCAGCAAAAACCATGTCAGTGATCTATAAGGGCAAAGATTTGTGGCGAATTTACCTGCTTCATACAGTGATTTCACAAATGAAAATCAATTTTTATACACTGCCTGACCAAAAAGAAAATAAAGAAAACAATGCATCTTTTTCCCACTTTTAGCTTTGATTACAGCACACATTCACTGTGACTTATGCAATAATCACATTTATTTTACATTTAAGGAATGAAAAGCTACTACGCTGCATCATTTAGGATGAGATATGAACATGAAATAAAAACAATAACTGCAGTACACTCCCAATGGGAGGAGCTTACCTACTCATCCAGTTAAATTCAAATGTGTTTTTAATGACCAGGCCGTAAAAATAAGTTCACAACAAGAACTACCAGACCGGATAACTCATGTGACCTTACCACAAAGTTTACTAGTACCTCCTACTCTGAATTTAGCAATGGCTTGTGGCCCATCATGGATGCTAATGCCTTTAGCACGGTTTCGACTTGGTCGAACTCTTGGTGGTGCACTGTCCGAGTCCTCCGAAGAGCTCAAGTCTTCAAAGTGTCCTGACAAGATGGAACACAAACACACAGAAACAAAATCCATTATAAAACATGTAAAATCGAGACCTACAACTTTGTTAAAATGAGCGAAATTTTATGTCTGTTAAAATAGAACCTGGTTTCATTCTTGGAGAACGTGAGTCAATGAGACTAACGATCTTGGTATAACCATACATCATGGCAAGCGCACGGGCAGTCTCTCCTTTAGCGTTGCGATCATCAACTTTGACTTTCTGTGAAATTAGAAAAAATGTCGCTTTTATAAAGAGTTATCTTGTCTGTATGAACCTGATCACCTGCTAAAGTGGCATGCAGGTCATCCAGCGTCTATCTTTGACAAATCTATTTGCGTGCACTTGATATTTGTTTTAGACAGCCCAGCAGAAACAAACAAAAACTGTTTAGGGGAAGAATATGACAAAAAAAGAGCAGAATAATAATGACAAGCAGCTCAGTTCAGTTTGGTCAGGAGTTAGTAGTCTTTGACAACCAATAAATGTTGGCTGACAATAACCTACTCACGTGATCAAGCAGGTACTGAACAATTATTTCATGTCCAGAAGCAGCAGCTTCCATCAGAGGAGTGAAACAAGACCCAGGTTCCCTGCATGACGTCAAATCCGTTAAAAAAAAAAAAAAAAAAAATCCCAGAAGACCTTTATTGCCCCACCTCACCCCATTTGGTTTTTAAGAAACTCTCACTTGATATTGGCATCGGCATTGCTATCCAGAAGGAACTTGACCATCTGTTGGTGGCCTGTGCTCGTGCAGTGGAACAGAGCAGTCCAGCCTCGAGAGTCCTTCAGCTCCAACTCAGCACCTTGCTTATTATGTAAAAAAGAAAGAAACTAGATAACCCAATATTGAGATCTCAGTTAGGAACTTTTGGACTTTTTTTTAAAGTAAGCATCTGCCTCCTTGACTTCATCCATTTCTCACTAATTTCTCAGCATGAAACATCTTACATCATACATTCAATAATAACACAGATTGCAACATACTGTGAATAGCTTGAGGGGCATTTTCTACCTGAAGCAGAAAGTATGCAATACTTTCATTGCCACAGCTGGCAGCCAGCATCAAGGGAGTGAGTCCTTTAGCAGTGGCAGCATTTACATTCACACCGGCTTCCAGCAGGAGATTTGCGATGTTGTCGTGGCCGATGTAAGCTGCGTACATGAGCGGTGTCCATCCTCCGATGTTCTTACCATCCAGGTTCACCTCACGCCTGAAAACGGTCACAGATGTCAAGTTTTGGAGGACATTTATCACGCCTTATGGTGGTGTTTCTGTGAATAGCGCTGACTTTTTAATGCAGTCGGCCACCACGTCGTACTGTCCTATGGAGCAGGCGGTGTGGAGGTCCAGAGGGACATCCAGCTCCTCCGGTCGTACCAGGGAGTCCCCCAGCCACAGGGAGAGGCTGGCCCCCAGCTGCTCCGACTCGCTGGCCTCGTCACTCAGCTCTGACATTTTCACTCGTCACCTGAAAACACAGCACAGCACCCCCTTAAAAACACTCTGAACTACACAGTCCCTGATTAACTCTTTTATTTTTGCCTGGTTACGTGACAACAAGAGTCAACTGTTACAGAGACACAAACAAACTCGGAGCACCAAACTCTTTCATGCTACTTTAGCTTAGCGACAGAACCGTGTGACTCCACTATATAACTACATTTCACACCTCACGCAAAGAACTATAATGAAGTCGTAAAACCAGAGCAGAAGTAAATAATTATTTAACAGTGTGGAGCTCCATCATGAGTTGAAAACTTACAGTGAACAGAGAGTTTTAGTTTCATCAGCAGTCCAAACTTTTCTTGTTTTGTATGCCACAGTCAATTGTGCTCGTGTAGAAACCAACACACCCCGCCCTTTCCTGTTTAAAAGCGAACATACCGATGAACAGGGATATCAAACTCAAGGCCAAATCCTACCCGACACTTCATTTCATCTGGTCCAGGAGAGTGAGCAAAGAAAACAATTTACTTATTACAAGAACATTTCTGAAGATATTTCCTGTTTGATTCAGTAATGACAACAAACAGTGGAATACCTGAGGTAGAGAGCAGCTGTTTTTTGTTTGTTTGTTTTTATGACGGAAGATTTTATAACAAAAAGTTGTCAAAACAGGGAATCTGACAACACATCTAGTTGAGACAGTAAAAAAAAAAAAACTGGCCCTTTAACAGTAACCATGGTGATGATGTGACCCAGGATGAAAGAAGAGTTTAACACCTCTGCCATAGAAGAATCAAGGGCAAAACAAATTATCATAGACTAAAATTAAAGAATAAAACTATATTTTTCTACAAAATTTTACCTCATTTATTTATTTGTTTAACTTAAAAACTGGATACTTTAACCTTTGATTAAAAAGATTCATTATTTTTACGTTCGGGAGTTAACTGTAATGACTTCATGGGAGAATGAAGGTTTCTGAGTCCTCATTAGTGCTGATAAAAATTTTTGAAAACTTGTATTATAAAGGTTATACTAAACTAATCTACATAAAACAGTCAGAGAACATTGATATGATTACTCATTTATGCAGCTGAAACCAGAACACAGAATGAAAAGACATGTAACCTTTTTCCACCCTCACAATTTGACATTAAATATTATATTAAATAAAACTAAACTTTTCCTGTTTTAGGTCAGCTGGGAGTACCTCAGTTATTTCTATTTGATAAACAGCAGAACAATGAGATATATTTTTTTATTATTTTATTCAAAGTCAGAAGTTCACATACCTAAGATAACTATACCTTTAAACAATTTGGGAAAGCCCAGATAATGATGTCATGGCTTTGTAAGCTTCTGATAGGTTGACTGACAACATGGAGACACACCTCAAACACACTGCTTCCTTTGTGTGACATCATGGGAGAATCAAAGAACTTTAAAAATATATCAGGAAGAGAATTGTGGACAGTTCAGGTTCCTCAATTTCCAGATGCCTGAAGGTGTTAAGTTCATCTGTTCAAAACAAGTAAACACAAGTATCAACAGCATGGGAATTTCCAGTAATCATACCACTCAAGAAGGAGACAGGTTCTGTCTCAGAGATGAATAAACCTTAGTGTGAAATGGGTGGAAGAAGCCCACAACAACCACAAAAAACTTTGTGAGGATGCTGCTTACGCAGGTAAGAGACAGTCACTCAGCACTTGCCACTTAGAAAGGAAGAAGAAATTACTCCTAAAGCAACATTAAAACAAAACAAAGCTATATTGCATTTTGCAAATGCCCACAGATACCAAGACCTTCATTTTTGGAGACGTGGCTCGTGGTTGACAAAACAAAAATTGAACTCTTTCAACATTATGACCATTGTTACATTCGGAGAAAAAAGCGTGGAAGCTTGCAAGTTTTAGAACACGATCTCAGCTGTGAAGCACGAGGGTGACAGTATCATGCTGTGGGGGCTGTTTTGTTCCAGGAGGGACTGGTACATTTCACAAAACAGATGGCATCATGAGGGAAGAACAAAACTCAAGCAAGGATGGATAAAACATTTGACCCAAGTGATACAGTTTAAAGGCAACATTACCAAATACAAAGATAGTGTATGTGATAGTGTATATTTTAAAAATTCCCTCATTATTCTAGCATTTAACAAACTCAAATAATGTTGATAATCCTGACTGACTAAAAACAGGAAATGTTTTGTCTGATTTAATGCCAAACAAGGTCTTTTCAGTTGTTACACAAATACGAGTTTGTTCTACAACTCCAGAAAATTTTGAATCAATATGAGAAATGCAAAAGAAAAAAAGAGTATTGCATTAACTTTTGCAGGCAGTATTTTACTTTTTCTTGTACACTTTTTGCAAACATTTATTATACACAAATTTTCAAGTTACAGACCTGCAACACATTGAGAAGAGAAAAAAAAAAAAAGAGTTGGGACAGAAAAGCTTTCACCGTTTTGTAATGTTGCCATTTCATGTCACAACACTTAAGACATTCTGCTATTGATAGTAAAAGATGCATTTTGGTTATTTTGTCCCAGTCTTCCTAACAGTGATGATTAATCTTTTGCTTTTTCTCAAAATTTCCACACCTTCTCTGTCTGAGACAAGTCAGGGTGTCAATCAGGCCAGTGCAGTTCCTGCACCTTCTTCCTCCTCAGATGTTTTTGCAGTTCATGAAGAATTTAGTTTAGCATTTTCTTGAAGAAAATTGCATGAACATCCCTTGTAAAGATAACATTTGACACGGATATGACCCCATATCTTCACAGAACCAGGCTTTTGGACTTCTGGTTGATAACAGTCAGGATTAAGCTTTTCATTAATTTCTTTGAACAAAAAAACAACAGAATATCTGGAATACTGATTAATCTGACCATAGTCCATATTCTCAATCTGTTATGGTCCAACCAAGATACCTCCGAGCCAGGAGGTATATCGTGTATGTCGTGAATGAAGTTTGATATTGTCATTCTTAACATTGATTTCTTAAAGTAGTCACTTGCTCTTGTGGTTGCCTCAGTAATTGATATATTAAGGTTTTTCATGTCGTGCCTTTGAGAGATCAGAGGTGTCCAATGTAAATTTAAGACAGGTTCAAAAAAAGAAAAAAATTCAATTGTAATCCAGATTGTTTTTGCTTGATAACACTTGTTTTGTCTTCTTTTTTCCCTCTCGCTCTCTTTTATTCTCTTAAGCATTTCTATAGCCAGCGTATCTGCTCAGGCAGAGTAAGTGGCACTTGTGTCCTAGTTAAAATGAAAAAGAAAAGATACATGCATGCATAAAATCAGAAAAAGTTGAAGCAAAATTCTTCTTTTGATGGAACAAGGACGAAAGATGATATATCTTCCTCAGTCTGTAGCCTTGGCTTTGCATCATCCAGAACTTTGGTCTGCTGTAGGTTCTCCTCCGTCAACAGTGGCTTGGTTTTGACGTCGGCTCTTCTGTGAAAAACTGACTTTTTGGGGGAATCTGAAACAAATTTGACTTGAGCTGATGCAACCTCTGTCAGAAATAGAGAAATCTGTCATTCAGCAATACCTTCACCACATCTTGTTCTACATAGACAGCTTTAAATGTTCATGTCATCCCACTGCAACAATCCACTCACCACTATGAATGAGTCTGAACTGCTTTTTCTTCTCTTCTTCCATTTTTTTCCTGTAGTCTCCAGTCATGGATCTCATCACCTGCCTTTTCTTGGCCAGAGGAGCTTTGGAGCTCCGCAGAGTCTTCAGGGCACGAGAGGCCTCCTCTTCTGCAGGGAGGAAAGAAAAATAAATAAATAAAAACACGTCAAACCCCACACTTCAGGTGACAATCTGACCACCAGATGATTATTTTAATGCCAGGTGTAAATAAGTCAGAGAATTTATGAAACAGTGGGACCCTTGTGACAATTTTGTGTTTTTTTCTCATTGTGATGATTTTCATAAATCTTTTTATTGTTTTATGTTTCAATTTAGGTGTGTTACATATCTCTGTGGTCATTTTATGTCACTTTCAGGTCCTTTTAACATCTCTTTGACCTTATTGTTTCTAAATATTTTTCATCTTTTCGTGACTGTTTTTGTCACATAAATTTTTGGACCTTTGGCAAATAAATTAAGTTAGTTAGTTTGATAGTTTTACATCTTTTTTGCCATTAATCGCTTTAAGGGAATTTTTATGTATTATTTTGCTTTTACATCTCATGTAGATGTTTTTCCCTATTCCCTTTGTAGATACAGATGGGGATGCAATTTTAAAATGTGTTGTCTGGGGTTTCTTTCTGGGATGGAGTGATACATTTCTAAGACACAGAGGCCTCGTGGCTCTTTGGGGGCCTAGACCTGTGAATTAGTCTAGTGGTAAGTGTCACACTAACTTTGCTTTGGTGTTCCCTTCTGGGTCTTCAACCCCAGTTCCAGCTGCTCGATACACCAGTCAAGCTGCCTGTTCAGCTGGTCTTCTGCACTCTGAAAGAAAGAGTCACATTCAGATATAAAACGGACCGTTTAACCCTGTTAAATGGAAGCCATGATGATTCATTCAAAGGAATACGTTACACACGAACCAGCTCTTCATCTCCCTGTTTCTCCTCGACTGGCTTCTGCTGTGGCTCAGTACCACAGGGCTTCTTTGTTCCAGATTTTTTCTTTTTCTTTGCTTTGGATTGCACTGATGACGAGTCAGTTGGAGTGTTAACATCTTTCAAAAGGGAAGCCTTTGTCTCTCGGACACACTGTTGGCTGACTGGAGAAGAAGAGTCTGTGATCCCTGCCGTGTCCATGTCTTCTTCAGGCGTGGCAGGAGGAATATGAAAATTGAAAGCAAAAGCTGAGCCCTGCCCTGTGAAAGATATGCGGCTTGTTTCCTCCGTCCGGCCTGATGGAGACGTTTTCTCCTGGGTTGGAGGAGAGCTGTCAGTGAAGAAATTAAATTTGAAGGAGTTGTCACTACGAGTCCAGAGGGGCTTCTCTGCTCTACCCTCAACTGATGTGGAGCTCCTCGATTTTCCTTTAATGTCTGCAGAATGAAAAGAGAAACCACAAAGCAGTTAAATCCACAGACCGCATCTTTTAAATATTAGTGTAAGCTTACCATAATAGAGTTAAAAAGTGAAATATTTTCTTTAACTTTAGTTGGACTTTTAAAGAATTATAGGCACATCAACTGCATGCAGTAGGACTCATAAGAAATGTTTTCAATTATGATTCATAAAAAGTGATTTTAGAATGTACCTATAACCAGCCGCCTTTGCTCGGTCATGCTTTCTTCCAGTTTCACTGATTTTTCAGCTCAAATGTACCAGTTTGAGGTATTTTTTTCAATCGACACATCGAGGACTCAAACATAGTCTGCGATATATTATTTGGCTGTTAGTTAAATTACAGTAGTACTATGGTTTGCAAGGTGATAAAATATAAAACACGCAAAGGTGGCGAAAACAAAACACCTCACCACATGTGTCGCCTTAGAAAGGATCCGTCTAATGATATTCCCCAACAACCGGTAGTTCCGCTTGTTAAAATATTCTCTCTCTCTCTCGCTCTCCCTCTCTCTCTCTGTCACACACACGTTTCTTTAATTGTATAACTTGAATAAACAATAATAGTGTTTTGATTAGAAAATTTTCTTAAATTGAGCACATATAGGGAGAATTTAAAAAAGAGGAACGATTAAATATACACGTTTGATCATAATATGTGAGTAAGACGGACGACATTAAACAACAAATCATTATCCTGACGATACTGGTTTGGGGGTACCACTAAAGTATGTGCTTAATTTAAAAAAGTGATCCTGAAAACAAACAAAAAAGCGGGCTTTTTTCAGTAGTTTGTTAAGTGGCGGGCGCCCGGACTCTGGATCCGCCTCGCTCCTCTTTTCTACAAAGCCACAATGGATCAGAGGGGGGAAACAATCTGCCTCTCGTTGTGGTGTTTTAGGTCTAATCAGATCCCCTAATAACTATCAGAATTTTTAAAATAAATTAATTATATATGCAGGTTCCGTCTATTGTAGTTTAATACTAAATACATGTTGCTGCAACTTGTGTTTTCACGTTTCATGTTGCGTTTTCAGTGATTAAATCTAACGGTTGATGCACACCGCAAAATAATTGTCGAATTTTTGTTTGTTGCTTGCTTTTTTTCCCCCCGAAACGGATTGGTTGTGTTTACGTGTCTACATACAACATACAGGCAGTTCAGATACGAAATAGCCTGTGTATGTTGTTCATTATAACATTGTTCCCCTCATTTGATTTAATAAAGTTAGGAAAAATTGGAGATCATCTGAAATAATCGAATCGATCCAAGCTCTGCAGAAAACATTCTCCGGTAGTAAGGTAAAATGAAGTAGCTTTAGGCGCATGAATAAACCTAAAATTCTTCATCAAAGCTTAATTTTTAAAATAAGGGTCGGTGGGATGGGGGGCGGCACTGCTTCGCTCTGATTCATATGTAGAAGCGGTGATACTCTTAGGTCTTCTACCAATCACATTCCGTCTATGGTTTCAGTTTAACCCAATCCTGAACGTTTGGGGGCGGAACTAAGACTCTATAAATAACAGCTGCTGCTTCCTCTGCTTAACACAGTGACGGAGCGCAGCGAGAGGACTTCGTGTTCCAGGAAAACGAAACACAAACGGTAAATTAATTGATTTTTAACGCAGAATTATGTAGTTTTGCTATATTTGTCGATAATGACCGTAAACTATGAAGTTTCACTCTAATGTAAACTAAAGTTCTTGAAATGATGAGGGACGGGCGAAGACCCTGAACCTATTGACAACAAAACGTCGCCCGCCATAGCCGACGGTTAGCTCTTAGTTACGTTTCAAGAGTTTATTTATTTATTTTTATGATTTCTTTCTTTAAAAAGTTAACTACTGCCAATATTTGTTTACTGTTCTCTGCTCGCCTGTGAACATAATTTCGATGACAACGGTATCCCTATGATGATAACCTCCGTGGTAGCTAGCTGGCGCCATTTTACAACCGTTCATGCTGATTTTAATTTGCTCACCAGACGAGCACAGAAACGTGTGTGTCCCCTGTAGCTTAATGGTGGCTGCGCTTTACGGCGATCTGTGCTTCCAGTTTAACCACTTTACATGATAAACGTAGTTTTCTCATTTTTATTGAAGACGGCGTTATTGCTGTACGAGTTGGCGCGTTGTTTTCAAAACATTAGTTCCCACATCTGAGTTTAAATTTTACAGCATATATTCTATAGAAATAATACAAAAATAGCTAGATAAATAAAACGGAGTGAAGGGGTCACCTTTTTCTCGAATCTGACTTAAGTCACTAATGGTACGCATCGGTAAATGACGTAGTGTCATAATTCATCTCGTTCCCTTTCGTCTAATGTTTTTCCTTTTTTTCTTTTTTTTTTCTGTTCTGCAGCTGAGAAATGGCTCGTACAAAGCAGACTGCTCGTAAATCCACTGGAGGAAAGGCGCCCAGGAAGCAGCTGGCGACAAAAGCAGCCAGGAAGAGTGCGCCATCTACTGGTGGAGTGAAGAAGCCCCATAGATACAGGTACCAATGGATACGAGTTGTATGTTTTAGGCCTTTTCCTCTAGACTAGTCGAGATGGTGGGTGGTCTATTTTTTAGGCTTTGGTTTTGAAATCTTCATCTTTGCAGGCCTGGCACTGTTGCCCTCCGTGAGATCCGTCGGTACCAGAAGTCAACTGAGCTGCTCATCAGGAAACTGCCTTTCCAGCGTCTTGTCAGAGAGATCGCTCAAGACTTTAAGACGGATCTGCGTTTTCAGAGCGCAGCAATCGGTGCTCTACAGGTATGCCATTCATGGACAGTGATGGTTGTTCAGAATAAAACTGGCACCTGGGCAATTGTAATGTTGGCCAAGGGCTTATTATGCTAATTATGAAGTTTTGGCTTTTGTTGTGAATTAAGTTTGATCTCAAATGTCTGTCCTCATTCAGGAGGCCAGTGAAGCATACTTGGTTGGACTGTTTGAGGACACTAACCTGTGTGCCATTCACGCAAAAAGGGTTACCATCATGCCCAAGGACATCCAGCTGGCCAGACGAATTCGAGGGGAGAGAGCCTAAATGTGTATCTTGGATTTTAATCTTTTTAGGGGAGTGGGAATGACTGGGGTTTGTTTTGTAAATCTTGAACTATTACCAGCATGTGTGCCACATGACTTGTCGTTTGTAGTTTGAGGCTTGTATTTGTACTTCATTTTCTGTCTCACATTACTCTTACCCTTTGCTGTAGGATAGAGCTTCATACTTGTAAATTCTACATATTCCATTCCTTTCTCAGGTTTTGCAAATATTAGTCAGAATTTTTCTTTTTTTTTTTAAATCCTGTGTGCATGTCATGGGATTTCTTGTGCTGTAAATAAATTTTCTGCTACCTCATTTTTGTGTATTCAGATTATGCCATTTGCCAAAGGTTGAAGGGGGTGCACATTTTTTAATAAAAAAAAAAAACCTGCATTAGTCATCTACTTACAGCTATTTCAAATGTAGAAGACAGTGTTCACATTTTACAAAAAACATTTTAATTTTGCAAAAAAAAAACTTTAAAAGTGCCTTACTATGACACTTGCATTGTTGGAACAATAGCAACCCAACAGCAATTTAAACATTTTAAATAAGTTACAAGCATTATGTACATGTCTTATTTGTTTTCAACATTCTCCTCTTCATCTGAAAGCAAGCCAGGTAACTGTTCGTACAGCTGCTTCTCCAGCTGTGTATCAATGTCAGTCTCTCCTCTTAACACACACCACAAGAGAAATGCTGTAAAAACTGCACTGATGGGGATGACTTTCCACCATGGCTGCTCATGTTGGCTCCCCATGGACCGCTTGACTCTCCAGGTCTTGTGACTGGCCTTACTGGTGGAGAACTTGATTGGCTCATCATTTATTTCATCTTCACTTGGTGTCTTTGACTTTGCCAACATCTGAGAGCCTGAAGTAAAGGACCGCATGTTTAGTCTTCTGGGGGAAAAAAAAAGCAAACTCAGCTGGAGATCTGATCCTCATACTTGAACTTATTGTACAGGTTAGCAAGCAATCATGCTTTTGTAATATCTGAAATAAGTCAACTCAATGCTAGTTACAATGTGGGCAAAAAACTGCATCCTGACATATCAATACGTTTTGTCACCTGCAGACCAATTATACCCATCAACATATGGGGAGGTATCTCATAAGATACTTCAGAACTTTGCTCTCTCAGGACCTAATGTAGATCTGAACAATTAATGGAAAATCAACGCCAATAATCAATGTAATCTCATCAATTTCTCTTCTTTGAAATATTAAATTACCAAATATAGTTAAGCTGTATGTGCTACCTTTTTAAAAGCACCTAGACTCAAGCCTTTAATGATGGGACCCAATGTCATTTGTGGGAAGCGGTCCACAGCCAAGTAGTCTCAGAGGACACATCTCTCACATTCAAGTACCAGACAAAAGTTAAGAATTACAATTACTCAATACAGGAGGGTGGCCATAACACTGTGGCTTAACGTATGTATGTATTAATGATATGAGAAATGTTAATTTAACATGACACTATAGTGATATCAGATTGAGGCAGGTTCTCAGGCCGACAGATTAATAATAGACGAGTAAAGTGGAACAATTATTCTGATTTATAAGGTCTGTATGTAATGAAAACAAAGGAAAACCTTTTGAGTGTGTCATGAGTTTATGTGTGGGCCAGCATGCCATCTGAACCAGATTTCTACATTGTCATTGAACAGGCGCCATCATTATAGTCATAACATTTCTAACATTACTAATTAACTCACCTCATAGTCATAAAGGCACTGCTCGTAAACAATTCTCGACCGAGAGCCATTCTCGAGAGACCGGTGAAGAGTCGACCTGCTGCTGGAGACATGTCGGACCGCTGCTCATCGTATTTCACACATTTGAAGTCAACTGGACGGAGGATTTCTCTGAGAACCGCTTAGGTCATGTAACACGACGTTGTGCAACCTTGAACTCCTTCCGGTGCAGCAATGGGGCACATGGTTTGGAAAGTTCCGCTTAGTTATGGAATAAATGACGGAATCTTTGCCTCTGTATATCTGTGTGTGTGTGTGGTTTTCGAAATGATATAGATAATATTAATAATACCGCCTTTGAGCTTTTAAGTCGATTAGTTTTTCACAGTGACTCTTCCAAGACCTCCACCAATCACAAAGCACACTGAGATATCTATCCAATCACGTTTCACAAAGACGGCACGACTTCCTGGTTGACTACACATGCTTACTGTTTTCCATGAGATTCCACGTTTTCTTTTCGCTTTAACTAAACATAAGCTTTTCTGGTAGATTAACGTATTAAAAGGCGGTTGTCTTCATTGTTATGTTGTAGCGGTACGTGTAATTCCTTCATACATCGTATTTTGCCCGTTTTGTATTTGTGTTTATCCCGGTAAGGGAACAAACATGTATGCGTTGTGTCTGTGTTTAGGTAAAATAAAGTAATATTTTACATCATTATTATTTTTGTTTGTAGCAGATATGGCGAAGGACAAGTTTGTGACACCAGAGTCAAATCGTCCAAAAAAGAAGAAGAGTTTAAGTGACAATCAAGTTGTCATAGAAGAAATGGAAACTAAAGTAAACAAGAAACGGAAAAATATGGAAGTGGAGGTGAGTAACATTAAACAAATATAAGAAAACAACAATTTGTTTATTTATTTTTCTCTAATCCTACTAACCAAAGATCACAAAATAAATCTTTTTATTTTATTTTATTTTTTGCAGGAATTCCCAACTGTAACAAACCCAGAAGTTAAGGCACTGAAAAAAGACAAAAAACACAAAAGGAAACGAGAGAAAGAACAAATGAAGACAAGGGAAACTTGGGTGAGAATTTGCTAAATTGCATCCTAAAAAAAAAATCATGATGTTGTTATGTAATTTGTTTTATGCAAGTTTTTCCCACTTTATCCTGCAGAGCTTTTAATGACATAAGTAGATCTGACTTCATACCAAAAATCAAAATGTATTTTTGCAAAACAATTGATCCTCAGTTCTTTGCTTCTCACGTTGTCTGCAAGTGATGAGCGTCTTTCTTTTGTGTTGCTTTTGTGTCCCTTTCGGGGTGTTGTATAGCAGTTTGTAAGAGGACCATGGAGTTTGAATTTGAGGACTGGCTTGTTGTGTCACATGTAGCACGCAGGCATGTCTGTGCAGCGGGAACATACATGGATTTTCCTGAAGCTGACCTTTGCAGCTTGGTCCGTCCACATTTATCCTGGATAAAAAGCCTCAGTTTTTTCCGAAATGTCTCACCAAGGAAGCCATAGATAAGTGGGTTCAGGCAACTGTTAGAGAAGGCTGCCAGCCTGACAGCATGGCCAGTCAGAGGGTAGTCCTGCCACAGTGTTCCACTTTCTGTGTCACCTCTCAGAAGATGAACACTTATAAATGCGTTCTCCGGGAGCCAGCAGAGGAAAAAGATGAGCACAGCTGCTGCGATCATTCGCAGGGCTCTCTGTCTGCGAGGCCTCTGCTGTGGACTGCTTTGCTCCCTCTGGCTGTGTTTGAGCACCAGTGCTATTCTCCAGTAACAGATCCCCAAGATGCAGAAAGGCAACACAAACCCGAGCATCACTTCAAGCCACAGAATCTGTGTCTCGTTGGCAAAGCAGAAGTGGACTTTGCCTGCATATTGTACTTGAGCTGTGGTGAAAGGCAGCAGGGTAAGTAAGGACGCGAACACCCAGATGAGGCAGCAGCTGAGCCACGCGTGTGACAGGCTGTGACCGATGGAGCCGGTTAGTGCAACAAATCGGTCAAAACTCATCCAGGTCAGGAAGAAGACACTGCTGTACATGTTGACCTTCTGGAAAAGATTCATGAAGGTACAGAGACCGGCATTGTTGTAGTAGCCCCTCTTAAGGTTGAACACCTCGATCAGAGAATCGGCCACCAGAGTGAGGTCAGCCACGGCCAGGTTCACAAAGTAGAGGTCTGGGGCTGCCAAGCGGCCCTTGTGGTTCAAGTTAACAGCTAGGATGAGGATGTTCCCAATCAGACCGATAGGGAACAGGGTTATGGTGTAGAGGCAAGAGAGGAAGAGGCTGATAATATAAAGTTCATGGTTTTGTGTGGATTCATGCAGAATGTCAGCGATGGCCACCTGTGTGTCATTTGGTTGCCCCGTGAAGTTACTCTCTGTGACGACTCTGTAGCCTTCATGCATGGTCGTGTCCATAGTACACTTATGTCTCCAGCTGCAAAACCTGTTTGCTAGTGTTCCATAGCTGTTTAGTTTTCAGGAGATTCCAGTTAGCATTAATCTTCAGTTTTCAGAATTGTGGCTTCTTGACTGGTTGAAGAGTGGGTGACTTCTGTTTATAGGTGAAGAACAAAAGTGTGTTTTCAGAATCAGATTTAGTGTAAACACACACACAAAAAAAAATCTGCACATGCTAACAACAAAATTCGAAACTTTCAAGTCATTTTTGGCAACACATAATGCATATTGTAAATTGAAAATAGCTGGAAATATGTCTACTATCACTTGTGTATATTTGAATGGCGTACACTGTCACATATCAAGTTAGTTGTAATAAGTTTCATAATGTGTGACAGTTTAC
This sequence comes from Arrhamphus sclerolepis, assembly GCA_037176975.1. Taxonomy (NCBI): domain Eukaryota; kingdom Metazoa; phylum Chordata; class Actinopteri; order Beloniformes; family Hemiramphidae; genus Arrhamphus; species Arrhamphus sclerolepis. Next base: position 4,829,470 of record JBAMYA010000011.1, read on the forward strand.
TGTTTTGGCTGCAGTTTTTTACACACATGTATATTTCAACCATACGCATTCATATATAAACTCAGGTATACAGTTTAGGTCAAGCATGTAGAGTTGTAAGAGATTTTTTTTTAAATAAAAACTATGATATATCATTAGAGCAAAAAAAAATGCAAAGTGCCCCCCCCCCCACCCCCTCAAGAAAAACATACTAAACATACTATTCTGAAATCTTATTATTTTCAGCAGTTTCCTTCGTGTTAGACAGACGTTCATCTAGAAGGTATGTCACTAAATGAATTTATGATAAATAATTAGTCTAAACTTACATTTGTGTCCGTGCTCCACATGTGGTGTCCGTCTGCGGTGAGTTCAAACTCTGTCTGACAATCCAGAAAATCCAAATGTTGCTGACCCACCCACCACAACACACAATGTAGGCGCGCACCTGACATGACCTTAACTAGGCTTGACATGTTAACTTCTTTTTTTTTTCTTCATTAAGTAATTCTGCAGCTGACTTGGCAGCACAGATGGAGCTTGTGTTGAACATTTGTTTTATGTTTGTAATATGAGCATCTTTTATTAATTTTATAATTGCACCAAGTCAGCTTATAGGTGTGCCTGTCAGCTGCTGCACAGAAGTGTCATTTGTGTGATGTCAAAATATATAAATAAGGGAACGTGGCTTTTTTAGCAAAGGCAGACGGAAGCATATTTACAGAAAACAAAGTGAAGGCCAGACAGAGTTTCACGTCATCAATGCAAAGCTGCAATTTTGGTTCTTTTTCTGGTTTTTCATGCAAGCTTCTGCATTACACATTACCTCATCATTCCTGTAACCACTTTTTTTTTTTTTTTTTTGTTTTGAAGAAGGTTTGAATATTGGTATGTGTTAAGCGTGACTCTGCTTTTACATTTGACATGGTACCAGCATCTTCAGCAGTTCATCCCATTTTGCATTTTCCTACTCGTCACTGGCTTTGTGCCGCTCTCTCGCCACTGTGACGATCCGTCATGCACGTTTCTCAGTTATTCCTGGAACTACAGCTCTTGGTTTTTGTTGAAAAGAGCTGGAAAGTTCCCTTGGAGTTTTCCAGTTCTTTGACAGCTCGAAGAACATAACACCAAGACTGTGGACCCTGCTGGCTGAGATTTAGAACGACTAAATATTTCCTATGTGGCATTTTTAAAGTTGGAGAGCTTTTTTTTTAAGCATTTGTATAAATGTTTTTGTTTTTTTTCTTTGAAAATCAAGTCATTGCAGCCTTCTTCCAAGAACTGGACAAAAACTCACATTAACAACTTTAAATTATATTCTGATAGTCTTAAACTGTGATCAGCAACATATATAAACATAAAAATGAAAGAACCCACTTATGAAGATGTTTATTTTGTAGAAACTTTGTATTAAAAAACAAAACAAAACATTAATACAGCGTTGCAAGCTTCCAACCACTGGAGAGAAAGGAAATGGCATATCTACAGAACAATTGTATAGTCAGTCAGGGCAGCTGAAGTCATGCATCTAGACTGAATTTTTTATAACCTCTATGATTCAATGTCCTGCAGAGTTTCTGTGAATTCAATGTGTGGAGTTATGATGTTTCTGTTGGGCTGTGTGCGCCCGCGGCTTTGAACGCAGTCCCTCAGCTGCTTCATGACTCCTTGCAGACTCTCTCGACAAGGTCTGTACATGAGCAGCACGAGCACCAAGCTGATGCTGCTCCCTGAGAAAAGCACACACTCGGACACGCTCAGAAAGGCTCGCTCATGATAGCTCAGCTTCCCATCCCTAAGAAGCAGAGCTCCTCTTAGTAGTGCCACACTGTAGAAGAGCAGGCAGAAAAACATTACTGTGATGACTGCCATGAAGACGGGACCCTCCTCGGAGCCTGACAGGAAACGTCCTTTAGATTTCCGCTGCTTGATGCAGCCAGTTATGAGAAGTCCCAGATGGAGACTGTATGGAATCAGAAAAGCCATGCACAGTCGAGCGGCTGCATATGAAACACCGGCATGGGCTGGATCCATGACGCAGTCACTCACTTCCTGCAGACCATCCCCGGGTCCGCGAATTCCAGCCAGCAGCAAAGAGATTAGTGTTGAAGTCAGGATCACTAGCGCTGTGCAGACCCCAGGCTTCCTCAGCAGGCGATCTGACGGAGGCTCAAAGGTGAGGGCGTACGCCATCAGCACCAACACCAACAAGCTGCACAGAAAGACTGTGTTGATGGTGAAAGAAAGTGCAGCACATCCCAAAGCTGTGCTCCTGAGGTAGACCGGCCTGTACACCACAATGTGGAGAGAGAAAAGCAATAGCAGCAGCTGCAAGCCACAGAAGACCCGGAGGAGGCAGTCGAGCCACGCCAGCTGTCTGTGGGCGCTGTAGGTCTGAAAGAAGCTGTAGAGCAGGAAGCAGCCTGCAAAGAAGCCCAGGCCAGCAAAGAAACTGTAGATGTAGTTTGCTCTGGAGGTGATGTCATTTGCTGCAATCTTTTCTAACACAGAGGAAGACCAGTTTCCTGAGGTGGAGTTCTCTGCACTGGTGGAGTTGATGGTAGAAGTGAGCAGAAATGGATGTGAAGTGTTCCATGGAGTGGAGGCTGTGGTCAGGTTAGACTGGAGGGAAAAAAAACAACAACAAAAGGTTACAAATGAAATCCGGTTTCTGTATTACCACTGTGTGTCAAAGTTTCTCCGACTGCGGAGGAAGAACAAAAATCCAGACAGCTCAGTTCAACAAAAAAAGCAACTTCATGGGCAGAATTTAGTGTTATTTAATTAATGTTCAACATTTAACTCTCTAAATCTTTTTCTTTTTCTCATGCACTCTAGAGCTAACTGCACTTCCTAAATGAAGTCACAGCCGAGTAAAAGCTTTCAACCAAAGGTTTGATTTCTAAAAAGCTACATAGCGCTGGCTAGACGTACCTGGCACTTACTTTTCTAAATATTTTGTATGACCTCGTCCTTGTGGGGAGGCTTGTTTTGCTTTCAGACTCTGCTCAGACGCAACATATGTTTCCACTTACCATCTTTTACTCTCGTCACCCGCTTCTCTTGTTTTGTATCCACCAGCGAGACGCTGCTGATTTACTCAAGCCTCTGAAAACGCTCTGGTAGCATGGACGAGACTGTTAACTGTGAACGGCTTTCAGACGTCTGTGGGCAGTACCCTAGTAGTATACTTCTAAAATGACTTCTCGGTCATGTGATCAGGCTTTTTTACTCTCTTCCTTCTTTTTAATTATTTTGTTTTTTCCTCACCACCGTCACTGAGGTCTGTTAAATCAGAGAGCATAATGTTTCCCTTGTTTAACCTCCCCAGAACCTTTGAGAGAGAGCAGTCTTTAAGTTGTGCTGAGGTTACAGCCTTCAGGCAGGAAAGTGGCTAATTTACTTCCCCGTTTCCTTTTTTGTTTTGTTTTTAAAATACATTTTATTAATTACTTTGCAAAGCATAAATGATCTTCTTGACAAAGGAGCTGATGGAGAATTCTGCTTAAATCTGCTCAATTGCTAAAGAAATGAATGCTGTGGTTCGAATGCGGTGCAAAAGGTTATTGAGCACCGCAGTAAACATCACATACATATGTGATGACCTCACGGTGGTAGATTCAGGAACCTTTTCTGCGCTGCATCGAAACAGGAAATGATTGAAACAAAGCACATTCAGTTTTTCATTTGTGTTTCAGCTGCAGAAAAACCAAATGTCACGTTTTACAGCCGGGAATCATTCCTCAGACCCACAAGAAAATTGGCAGGACACTGCAGGGTACACATGAAGTGAAACACACTGATCCTTTTCTCTCTGTCAGTATGAGGTAATACAAAGTTTCCAGCACCTCCCAAGATCTGCACATTTTCAACAGATGCTCTACTAGAACTCTAAAATATCCAAATTTGCATGAACTTTTAGAACTTTCTTTTTTTTTTTTTTTTTACACTTCAGTGCATCATACTTACCAAAGGTCCTAAACATGCTTCAACAACTGACTAATTAGGTGTAGACCACCTATATCTAATGACGTTGATTGGCTATAATTAGGAAGGCACATGCAAGCCTTTGTGTCCGAGGTGTTTTCCTTTTCTTTCATTACGCTTACGGTAGATTAAATGGCCATAATTAGTTGTAAATGCATCTGCAAGCGCCTTCATTTCCACTTCTCTCTTGTTGGGACCGTCTGCCTTTTTAGATGTTTCGCCTCTGCAACGTACCTAAAGGACACGACAACCACTTTATCTGAATCAGGTGTGTTGGAAAAGGGAAACATCAAATCATGCAGAGCAGGGGGATGGCCTGGAACAGGAATGAGAAACATGTTGCTAAACTAACTGGAAATGACTAAATGACTATGCTCATGAATGCAGTAAAGGTGGTTTCATGTACATTTTAAATGTCTTTTTTTTTTTTACCATAAGGGAAAGAACTTAGAAAATATAACTGTTGAAGAATCCAAAATATTTGATGTTCCCAGAGGCACAGTCGCCTCATTTACAAGTGGAAAACTGAATCAGTGCGAGCCTTCCTGGACCTGGTTACCCATCTGAATGGAGTAATGGAGAATCTTTTAATTCGTCATTTAATCTCCATGAATGAGATCCAGAGTTACTGAGTTATTTTGTAGAAATGGGAAAATCTTCCAGCATCCAGACCATGACTTCAGTAATCATGGCTATCTGACAGAACACATGAACCAAACCACCTCTGGGAAGCGTTTTCCAAAAGGCACCTGAACGATTCAGTTGACGGGAGAGTGAAACCATGGGATGAAACTGAGATTTAAGTATTTTGACCAAATTTGAAAAGGTGGAAACAGCAACCCGTTTCCAGGGAGATCAGGTTCTCACGCTGGTTGGGAAAAAGCATACCGCTAATATCGCAAAGAAATACCTTCAGCAAAACTGGAACGAAGCTGAAACCAATGAAATATGCTTATTTATTTATGCATGTTTTATTTATTTATTTGTTTTTTTTTTTGGTGGGGTAGATTCCAGATCCATCCAGCTGTTCTAAGGTGACAGATGAGCTAGATGAAGAAAGGGACTTGAGCCCAGAAGAGAAGCGGGTCCTGGAGAGGAAGATGAAGAAGATTCTGAGAAAGGAAGAGAAGAAGAGGCTTCAAGATGAAGGAGAAACAACCGGCCCCAGTGCATCTCAGCAGGCCTTGGATTACCTCACATGGTGAGAGCTATTTTTGTCTGGCTACAGGTGAATCAACGTTATGACATCCAGGAAACACGGCACGTGTCGTATAAATAAATTTACTTTTTGAAATTTAATCGATTGTATGGACCCAGAAGACCAGATCATTTTCTGCTTAGTAATAATACATTTCTTTGGTGTTAATTTCCATGGGGTTCGTCTCTAGTGTGCATACAAAATTTCATTAGCAATCAAACTAATGAAAGCTGCTGTTGCATCATGGCTTCTACACATTAAAAAAAAGTTTAAAACAGCTCCATCTTTGTTGTTAAGTCTATTGAGATGGTTTTGGTAGTGTCCTCCTGCTTTATGTGGTGAACGGGATTATAAAGAAACTAAAGCCACACTATGTATTTCTGGTATCAGGCCCCTTGTTTTAACTAAACTGCATCCAACATTCAGAGCCAATGTTTTTTCTTTTCCTCATTTTAGCTGGGCTGAAAAGCGTTCAATGTGGAAGTTCCAGAAGACCAGACAGACGTGGTTACTGCAACACATGTTCGACTCTGAAAAGGTAAAAAAAAGAATCAATATCCTTGCTTGGTGGTGGGGGTTTCCAGCTGGTGTTTGGAGTCCCGAACGTGTTGAATTCTGAGTTGTGTCCTCTTGTTTAGTTAGAGAACTGGCCTACTTTGTGAATGTACCAGAGACCTGGGAGCGTGAGGCTTCTATGACGGATCTCATCAGCTCCTAGGACTGTACTTTTCTGGGCAGAGATCTCTGATGTTCCAGGTTCTGTTGGAGCAAGTTTCCCAGGATGGAGGTCGCAACCTCAAGTTCACCATTTATCACTGGCAACACTATTGTTTTCACTTTACACATATTTTCTTCCTGTATTTACTTCCTCTTTCAACCTTTGGTGTTTTTCAAGCTTGTTCTTTTTTTGTCATTTATCACAATGTACCACTGCAGTGTTCTGCTCGTCAGTCATCAGCAATTTATTGAAAGTGATTTGGAAATCCCTCAGTTTCATCACTCTTTGATTATCTAATGGCTTCGGAGGTATCTTTCCCTTTTGACTTTGGAACTTCCAAGCCATACTCAGCACACATATTCAGCAGCCATTACAGATACTTTTAGCCTTCTTTGTATCTACATTTTTCCCTGTAATCTTGCAGTTTATGGTTTGAGATTCTACCTTCCCATCCTTTAGTCAGGAATATTTATCATGACTAATGATGAGATGTAAATTATCAAAGAAGATAATTTTTTAATTTTTTTTCCTCATCTCAGATTCCAGATGACAAGTTCTCTGTGCTGCTGCAGTATCTTGAGGGGCTTCGTGGGATGGCCAAGGACACAACAGTGCAGAAGGCCTTATCTCTGGTGGAAGAATCTGGAGGAGCGCCAGAAGACACGGTTGTCCAGCAGAGGGCGCACAGAGCCAGAGAAGTTATTCAGCTCTTTTCCTAATCCAGAGAACTGCAGCTCCAAAAGACTGCTTATCAGAGAACTGAATGAAAAGCCTGATGTTAGGCTTGGACCTGAGCTGTTTTTTTTTCTTTCCCTTTTTCTATAAAGAACTTGGTCACTATGTATGTTTAGGTTTAAAGTGTTGTATTGCTTACTCGTTTTAAATAAATTGTTACTTTCCCTTGTTTGTTTTATGGCAGTACTTATGTAAATTGTTGGAAGTATTAGGTTAACAAAAAACAATACTTGCTCATTTTTTCACTACTTTTTACAGTTAAAGTTAGTAACTCCTAAAAACTGGAGGCTCAGTTTTGCCACATTTGTTTGAGGGATGTGAAAGCTGAGAAACCTGTGCAGTTAAAAGTCTCAGGAATGTTTTGAGACATGATAGTTGAGACATGTTGGTACATGTCAAGGCCCACTATCAATGAAGTCACTGACATGAATGACTGTGTTATATGTTAGTATTTCATTTATTTAATAACTCATACATATGCAGCCAGCCTTTGAAAAATTTGTGCTTTCCAACTGAGTTTTGAAATTAATTTTAGATCCAAACCTATTTGAAACTAAATCTAAACAGTGGCTATAAGCTGATTTGAGTAATGAACTGTCAGTATGTTGCTATATTGAACCTGTATCACATCTCTCTCAAATCTCTTGAAAAAGAGATTCAGAGTTAAAGAACTGCTTGTATAAAATAAAAGTCCATCAATGTGAGAGTCATGCAGCTAAATTGCATCATCTGCCCTCTGTTTTCTTTTAGCTTTCATACAGTCAGATCCATGTGTGTGTTAACATTTTCAGATGAGTTGTGACTTGAACAAAAACAAAAAAACAACAGGTAAGTGTTTTATTTGGAATGTGATAATTCTTGTGACATTTTAGCAAAATTACAATGTGTTAGTGATAGGTGTATATTAAAAAAAGAAAAAAGAAAACTGCAACAGAAATCTGTCACACTTCACAAATATAAGCAGAAGTCCTGTGGCACTCACTCAGTGACCAAACAAAACAAAATCTTCACATTCAGTTGGGCGCTTTTAAATTACAGTCACTCCATCCGGGTGCTTTTCATTGTAGATCAATGACACCGACGTCTCCTCTCAAGTGTTGATCCTTAACAGTCACACTCACGATACCTTTTTCATCATCTGTCATACACAACAAATAATATTTAGCAAAAGACCATGTTATAATAAATTGTAAATATGCGAGTAGGTAGGTGAACTCCCTTACTTGGCTGTGAATCAAAAGGAATATTATGCTGAGTGAGGATAGCACGTAGCCTCTCGATTTCTTTTTTCTGTTTTTGATAGTCCTGTGGGGGGGAGAAACCAGCTGCTGTCATATGTGACTGGAGGTTCACCTAAATTATCTTGTGCACTGGTTTGTCAGGTATTAAGATGCATAATTTTGTCTATTTACATACCTCTTTACATTTCTGCAAAGAGCTGTGACTTTCTGTATCTGCTTCAGTCTCTGGCACAGGGACCTTCACTTTGTGGCTCTTCAGGAGTCCAGCATCCTGAAAAACATCTCTCAGGAGATTGTTGTACCCCTGTGACAAACATACACAATGGACAAGATAAGATACATTAAAACAGCACTGAAACAATAACTTTAAAACACATTTTACTTGTTAAAAGTCTGTCTGGATGTGTACCTCGGTGCATAATATTCAATGAAAGCAGAAAAGGAATCATGTCTCTGTTGATTTTCCTGTGACTGTTATCAAACCTTTATTTAATTAGAAAGAGCACACTGATATTTAAAATCTCTTTAACAACAGTGTCCTAGCTGAGAGGCAGCCGATAAAACACAGTTAATATTGTTGGGCATGGGCATTACATCATCCTTCAAATGGGACAAACTGTTCTCTCAAAATGCTTCTCACCTGTTCTGTAATAAGACCTTCATAAAGAGCTTGTGCTGCTTCATCCCACTCCTTCTGTAGCTCATCATTCAGAGTTGGGTACACTAAAAATAAGAAGCATAGAAAATACACATAATCACCACCAACAATGTCACACCCTGCAGCTCGAAAGATAATTCTCCTCACCTAACAGAGAATGTGGATGGCAAACAAGTGGCGTCTCGAAGGTTAGTGAGTACACACAGGTACTGGGCTCTGAGACTTGAGCAAGCTTGCTGCTAGTGCTGCAGACCAGAATCACCTAAAGAACCAAGTTACACAAATTTGACTGTTAATGTCTTTACGCACATCTTTTTCTTTCTATACTCACTTTAGTTATTTTTAGGTATTCAGTTCTTGGGTGGAGTGACAATGCCAATGAGGGCCTTTAATGTTCTAGCCAAAAATTATTCAAATGTGTATCACGATGATGTCATTAATTAAACACAAAAGCCATGGCATTAAATGAGATATTCCAGACAGTCAGGGTTAGTGCCCTCTTTAGGAGAATTTGACTTTCTATACAGCTATGCCAACTATATGAACATACACACATAAAATATATCACAAAACAGGGAGAACAATTTAAAAAGAAATGAATTAGTCCAAATCAAATCAAAAATGTTTTGATGTTTAATCACCTTTGTTTCTCTATTTCTGGTCCCACAAGTGTCACCGTCTCTCATCCACATGCCCGTGAATGTATTGTTTGAAATTTCCCACTCATGCCAGATCCTATAGGAAACATACAACAATCTGCTCTTACAACAGCTTACCTCATAAATATTCACATATTTATAAGTACATTTATTTAATATATAATTTCTTACCCCAATATCCCACTGTAAGCATTCCATCGAAATGACTGTTCATGTTGGGTAATGTTGTGGAATGGACAGAATTCATATTTATACCTGCAAAAGTACAATATGCTATTTTGTTATTACAGGGCAAATCAGGCGTAACATTAATTGAACAATCATTAACTGCATTAAACAATCAGAGCTGTGGAAAGTGGGTGAAATAAGGAGTTAAAGTGTTTGGGCTCAACTGTGCAGAGTGTGAAAAAGGAGTTAAAAAAAAAGAAAGCACAGGCAGGGTGGAGTGGATGGAGAAGAGTGTCTGGAGTTATCTGTGACAGAAAAGTAGCAACTAGAGTAAATGGAAAGGTTTACAAGATGACCAGCAATTCTCTATGTCTTGGAGACAGCAGCACTGGCCAGGAGACAGGAGGCAGAAGATTTTCTTTTGACATGACAGGGATGGATTAAGAATAAGTACATCAGAGGCACATTCAAAGTTAAGCGTCTTGGAAATAAAGTGAGATAGGCTGCTATAGTGAGATGGTTTGAGCACA
>JBAMYA010000011.1:4842689-4881477 GCA_037176975.1 Arrhamphus sclerolepis
GTTGTGTTTTTTTTTTTTTCTTTTTTTTTTTTTTTTTTTCTTTTTTTTTTTCGTTTTCCGTCTCAAAACGAGTATTATAGTATTATATCCATATATGCTTTCTTTACATAATTTTTCTGTGAAAGTCTTTGTTATTGCAGCAAGACAATGCTTAACAATTTTCTAAATGTTTTTGGCATAGAAATTAGAATACTTAAAAATAATAATAAAAATAATGGTACATGTCAAGTTTAATATTGGTAGGCTATACTATATTTGCTGATCCCACTAGTTTGCAATCAGTTTTTCTCCCAACAAGGTTCAAGATGTTTAATGTTATATATATAATGAAAACACAGTGGTGCATAGAGTGTGATGATTTTCTTACTTTGTCTCCCAACGCACAGCAATACATTTTTTTAATTAAAAAAAAAACAACCAAAAAGGAAAAAAAAAATCTATTAAATGAAAAAAAAAAAATCAAAAACTGTAAGGAAGAATATTTGCAACAGAAGTATTGCAGTGATAACAGGTGCAAAAATTGCTTAAACTTAGTGCAATTGAGAAAAAGGTTAAACTGAATTAAACTCAGTTTAATAAGTGCCAGTGTTTGCTGAAACGGCTCCTGAAGTGATGTTTAGTTGTTGTTGGGTTTTTTTTCTTTTCATTTAAATGTAAAAATACATAATTTTTTACCTCTGTCCCATTAGTTACATTTTGGAATAGGAACTGTTATCACAATTTCAGTTTGAAATAGACTGCCTGCCGAATTAATCGACTTAGGCAAGGTTAGACCTGTAGTACTACTGGTTGAACAATTAGAATAACGACAAACAAACAAAACGGGGCTTAAGTTGTCTTTGAATATACCCAACTCGTCGTTTCACTTCAGCCCTGTGAGTGAGCTGAAGTTGAGTCGGTTGTTAATGTGGTGGGGAGGGGGGGGCGTACACAGCAGGACTCTCCTCTGCTGTCCTGCGGTAACATTGTTGTGGAACGACGTCACAGCTCGAAAATGAAGGCGCAGAGGCAGCCATTACTGGAGCTTCTCTAATTATTTTTATTCCAAATAAATACTCACGGAAAACTCCCATGGCAAGAGCTACCAGTCAGCTGGTGAGTATTGCAACTCGAGCGAAAGTAACCGTTCGAATCCGGTGCGTAAAATGTACAATGTGGAAGCTATGTGACAGTAAGTAGTTACGTGAGGCCTTCACTTAGCCACAAGATACCCGTTCAGCGTTATGACTCACTAGCGGAGTTGGACTAACACAACACTCGTGTTTATTGCGTTAATCGGGGTTGTCTGACATCTAGTTTTCCTGGTCGAACGCTTTTCGACCACACTCAATGACAACGAAACAGTTCTCGGTGCTTGATATTGTTTTGAAGCGCGTATGGCCGATTTTTGTTGGTCAATAACTACTGCTAACGTTAGCTTCGATTCGCGCTCTCGACCGGACCAACGCTTCTCCATGCTAGCATTAGCTTCACTACGTTACACCTTTTCGCTATAAGATGTGTTTTCTTTGGTTTAAATTTGGTGGTTTTCGATTGTCATTTTTTTCTATAAATGTAGATATGTATGTCAGCGAACGTACATATTGTTTTACACAAGTAAAAAAAGATACGTGGAGATAAAGGGAGGTTTCGGAGTTGATGATGTTACCTTGTTTGCTAACTCAAGCAAATTGGTTGTTAGCGTCAAGTTTGTAATTCACTGTCAGTGATGGCCGGCATTATTTGACAAGGTAGCTGGAGCTAATGTTAGCCCACTAGCAGGCTTTGGTTAGGAAATGAAATTCCCACAGGCCAGCTGTTACCAGAGTGCTCAGCATTTAGGTTAATGTTAGCTGACGTAGTCTACCAACTATTACAAGGTTGACCTGGTGGTGGACAGTACATGTACAGCTGGCAACCTTATAGTGAAATCCGGAATACGCAGCTAAATGGCCACACCTTGGATTTGAATGAAAAGAAACTAAACCAGTCGACAAACTATATGTAACAGTCTATTCGTAAGTTACAAATTAAAGACACCGGAATGGTTAATGAGGAAATTGTTGAACACTATCAGTACTGCTGAGTGTCACAGACGATCGTTATGTGCTTTCTTGAGGTCGCCATGTCAGTTGGTAGGTTTCACTTTTTTGTGTGTTCATTTGTCTCGTGTTCGCTTTATTGTGGCATTCAAATGGGGTCATTTCACTGTCGTTGTTGTTGTAAGTTATCCTGTCACATCCAAAACGTAACCTTGACATCCTCTGTTTTTTTCTTTTTCTTTTTTTTGTAATAAGTTAAGCACTAAAGGGTGGGACCATCAACTCCTGAAGCAGCTTCTTGAATATCTTTATCTACATTAGACATTGGCCTTCGAGTTGTCTTACTTGTAATCCAGCATTTCCCTTTTTCTTTTCTTTTTTGTGTTTTTCACCGAGTGTTTAAAAACATGTCTTTTTGAAGCTGATCTAGAAAGAGAATCTTGTCTGACCTAACTTTTCTCTCTCATGTTGTTGAATATTTTTTGAAAGGAGTTGGTGCATCACTTGTAGACCATTGCTATGATTTCATTATGTAGTCTGCACTTCCATATTTTAATTTAGTTGTTCTATACCTAAAGTTTTGATTTTGTGATATTTCAAAATTTGTATTTTTAATGCCAGTTATGTTTTATTACAAGATCAAACTTTTCAGAAATGACACAACTTTTGGACAGTGAATGTAACATGCCTTTCATATTTTTAAATCTGTTTAGATAAAGGGAAAAAAATGCAAAAACAAACTGGTAGCTGGGTATGTTATCTGTAAAAATGCAAGTACCCAAGTTTGTTTGGCACATTAAAATAAGAATCATTCCCAATGTTTTTTTTCATTATTTAAACATTTTGAGCTTTATGTATGTGCATGTGTGTGTGTTTGTATACACATACACACATATAATATGAATGAGTGGTTGAGGGAAGGGGTTAGCTGCAACACCTTCCTGGCTGATATATTTATTATCATTGCTCTCATTTCAGTATGATGTTGTGCCTATTCAGCCCAACGTTGTCATCTGTTCCTGCTCACATCCATCAATGGTAAGAAACCACCCTGATTCCTGCTCGCCACTTGCTATCCCAGGCGCAAGCAGCAGTCACTGCCCCAGCATGGAGGGCTCAGCCGCAGAGGCTTGTGCTGTCGGATCATCTGCCAGCACCCAGAGCTCAGATGTACGCACACAGCCAGCCGCACAGACCCCTCAGCCACGCAAGAAGAAGCCAGAGGACTTCAAGTTTGGCAAGATACTAGGAGAGGGCTCCTTCTCAACGGTATATAACTTGCATTCCTCTCTGCCTTTGAATTATACTTGGGTAGATGTTACTACATGCTAACATTCTTTTGATTAATGCACTTAGATGACTCATCCCTTCGTTTATTTAAAGACAGTCAGAGGGGGAAAATGTGAATTGAAAAACGTGTCCAAATAACTTTTTTTTTTTTTTTTTTTTAAACTTCTTTGAAGTCAGACTAGGTGGTAAGTTGTTGAGTTATGTTGATTTTTATCTGCTGACTTATTTTCTGTTACTTTGTCCTTAGGTTGTCCTGGCAAGAGAGCAGGCCACAGGGAAAGAATATGCAAGTTAGTATAATGTTAAAGAGCCTAGTAAATAAAGTTAATTTTGCCTTACAGTCAATAGTAGAGGAGTTGAGTATACTTTAAATACATTTTTTTCTTTTCTTTTTTTCCCCCTTTAGTTAAGATTTTAGAGAAGCGCCACATTATTAAAGAGAACAAAGCCCAGTATGTGAGAAGAGAAAGGGATTTGATGTCAAGTCTAGATCATCCATTCTTCGTCAAGCTCTACTTCACATTTCAAGATGATGAGAAGTTGTGTATCCTTTTAACCACTTATCCCATCAAGCATGTTTCACATTAACCTTTAGACACTTTGTGTGCTGTTCAAAATGTTTTCCTTAACTTTTTTTTGTAGACTTTGGTCTCAGCTATGCTAAGAATGGTGAACTCCTGAAATACATTCGCAAAATTGGCTCATTTGATGAGACCTGTACTCGGTTCTACTCAGCTGAAATAGTTTGTGCTCTAGAATACTTGCATATTAAGGGGATAATACACAGGTAAGAGTCTTTTTTTTATTTATTTCAATCTATGCTAAGTGTTTTTCTTACTCACAAGTTACTTTATTGTTCTCTTTCAATTTAGAGATCTGAAACCAGAAAATATTCTTTTGAGCGAAGAGATGCACATCCAGATAACAGATTTCGGAACAGCAAAACAGTTGTCATCAGATAGTAAACAAGGTATAATCCCAATTTTACTTTTGGCTTCAGGATAAGATACTTTAAAACAACAACAACAACTTAGTGGTATTAATTTACTTTTGCTGATTAATTATTGGTGTGAACTTGTCTTTTAGAATCCAACACCTCCATCTATTTATTTATTTATTACTTTTTTTTTCCCCTCATGTCTTATGATAAAAAAAAAAAAGAAAAGAAATATTTTGTGCTTTAAAAAAAGTAAGACATATAACTAAAAGGTATTCCCCCACACGCTTTACTTGTACTCATATCCCTAACATGGACGTACTGCACCTTTAGATGGCACTGTAACTCCTTGGATTCTGATTCACTGTTCTCACATGGATTAACCAGTACTAAAATTCTATTATTTTAAATGAATGAATGCCTCTTTACTCTTCTGGGTTTTCTTTGTTGTTGTTTTTGTTTTTTTTAATGTTGACAAATACAATTTCTAATTGATTACTTTTTAAATGCATAAGGGGCATACATTTCTATTTATATTTGATCTATAATACTGGTCATTTTTTAACATACCTTTATTTCTTCTCTCTCTCGCTCCCTCTTTGAAATGTATTAAATGAAAAAAATAAAAGCACGGTGTTTATATATTTCACCAGAACGTTTTTCATTTTAAGTTTGAATTAATTTTGAGATTCCCAAACATTACATGCCTACAAGGGATGGTTTATTTATATCTGTGTATGTTTCTTGCGTCTCATTTTTTTTCAGCCAGGGCAAACTCCTTTGTTGGAACAGCACAGTATGTTTCTCCAGAACTGCTAACAGAGAAATCAGCATGTAAGAGGTAATAAGGTTTGATTTATGTTGTTCAGTTTTTGAGTTTTAGTTATGTAAATGTATAAATTTCTTTTCTTCTGTTTCCTTCCTCCCTCCAAGCTCTGACCTTTGGGCTTTGGGGTGTATAATCTATCAGCTGGTGGCTGGTTTACCACCATTCAGAGCTGGGTAAGTACCAGTGGGACATAGCAATTCTAAACAGAATTTAGAAAAAAATAACTGAATTGTGACAGCAGAGTTTTCTTTCTTTTATTTTTTTCTTTCTTTTTTTAATGTTTAAATATAAAATGTTATTTCTGATGTATTCAAGTGTCACACATTTCTTTAACAGTGGATTTTTCACGTTCTTTCATATATTATAGAAACGAGTACCTAATATTCCAGAAAATAATAAAGCTGGAGTATGAGTTCCCAGAGAAATTCTTCCCCAAAGCCAAGGATCTTGTTGAACAGCTTTTGGTAGGTTATCAAGTTCCTCAAAATCTTTGGGATACTATTTTGCATTTTTGATCCCTTTGTAGAAATAAGATGCATATTGGTTGGACTGTTCCCTTCCAGTGACGTAACATTTCACTAAATAAACTAACATGCCTCATTAATGTTTTTTGTTTTTTGTTTTTTTTTCCCTCAGTCACTGGATCCATCCAAGCGAATTGGATGTGAGGAGATGGGAGGGTATGACCCGCTGAAGCAGCACCCATTCTTTGACACCATTTCCTGGGGTGACCTATATTTACAGACACCCCCTAAACTCACACCCTATCTGCCAGCTATGTCTGAAGATGATGAGGACTGCTATGGAAACGTAAGCTTGCTTTATCATGCTCTAGGGCTTCATGAATCATGTTAAGTATGCAAACAATATACAAATTTTAAACCAACAATCATGCTTTTTCTCCCTCACCTTCATCATTATGAATCTTAGTATGATGACCTCCTAAGCCAGTTCAGCAACATGCAAGTGGCCCAATCCAGCTCATCGCAGTCACTGTCGCCACACGACTCAACGCCGCCACAGAGGTCCAGCAGCAACATTGAACAGTACATCCACGACCTGGACAGCAACTCATTTGAGCTCGACCTGCAGTTCACTGAAGAAGAAAAGAAATTATTGCTAGACAAACAAACCACTGGAAATCCCTGGTAAATTCAGATTGTTAATCTTTGTTTATTGCAGTGTGTCATAGTTTTTATTTTTCTTCTTCTTTCCCCTCCGTGTTATTGTTGTAATTATGGGGACCATAATTGGATTTGGGTTTTATCTTTAAGGAATGTGAAAGAAATCAACTTATGTTTGTTCTCCAAACCTATTTTTTACACAAGTGTTTGTTTAGCTACTATTCACTATTTGTTGGTACTGGGTGTTAGTAATATTGTATTTACTTATTATGTAGGCACCAGTTTGTGGAGAATAACTTGATCCTGAAAATGGGCCCAGTGGATAAACGCAAGGTGAGTAAGCACTTTCATTAACGTGTGTTAAAATGCTGCTATTGGTCGGTGGATTGAAATGTATAACTATTTAAAAACTTTGCATTAGTTCAGTATTTTCTGCAAGTAAATTATCTCTGGTATAAGATGCCTGTATATCAAGAAAATACATTTTCAATTACTAGAATTTCTCTGTTGGTAAACTAATGGTCTTAATGTGTGCATTCCTTTTTAGGGTCTGTTTGCTCGTCGGAGACAGCTGCTTCTTACTGAAGGACCACACCTGTACTATGTGGATCCTGTCAACAGGGTTCTGAAAGGGGAGATTCCTTGGTCCTTAGAGTTACGCCCTGAGGCCAAGAACTTCAAAACCTTTTTTGTTCACACGGTAAACAAGGTTTTATTTTTCATGTCTGATTTGGAAAATATTCATCAAGCAGCATGTGGATACTTGCCCATTGCTTGGAATCTTTTCACACATGTTTTATTTTATTTTTTTCCTCCCCATTTCATTTTTATGTTTGCAGCCTAACCGGACATACTATTTGATGGATCCCAGTGGAAATGCAGACAGGTGGTGCAAGAAGATCCAGGAAGTGTGGAGAAAAATCTATCAAAGGCACCAAAACCCTGGCCTATAGGAGCAGAATTCATTCTGTGTTCACTCCTTTTTAGCTCTGAGGCCAATCACTGAGCAGAGTTAACACCCTCTGTAGTGCCCTTCATCACCACAATGTAAACAAACTCCTAGAGACGCTGGTATCTAGACCTTGTTTGTTTTCCTTTAGTAAAACCATGGGAAAAATACAACTTTGGATTCAGGGTTGCTTTGCTTGTTCTTTGTGCTCTCTGTGAGGCTTCTATTGCATTTTTTCCATGTATGGATGATGAAACTTTCACCATGCACATCTGCTTTTTGTACATTCTGGGCGTGTGAGATGGGCTAGCTTGTCTTGTAGAGTGAGACAAGCTTGGGTACTGCTAGGACTATCTCAAATTCAAGGACTGGTTTCCTGCCTCAATGATACAGCAAACTTTAGCTTTTGTGAACCGGAGCCTGTCAGAATATCTTAATTAAACCACATCCTCATCCTATGTCATATGTGCAAGCTGTAGTAAAGCCCAACTGCTAGTGCGTATACTCCATAGTTGTAACAGATCCTGTAAACTGATGCAGTTTCACACCTTTACTCAACTTGGATCTTATAAATATTTTTGTCAGAGCCCTACAATTCCCACTATATTTTACTTTAGTTTTTTCTTCTTTTTTTTCCCCTCTCTTCCTCTTGCCCCATTCTGTTGGTACTCGCTCATTGCAGACTCCAACTAATCTCTGTAACACAGCAGAGTGTTGGTCTGCAGTAAGACATGGGTCTGATCCAGTCTTTGTGTGAGCCTTCTATAGCTGTTACTGAGGATGTTTTTTCCTAACGGGGTGGGTAAACATGCCACTAGCTTGTACTTCTTAATCATAACTTGCTTATCTTTCCTGCATGGCCAGGCCAGTTTTGTTGCTCAGCCTTATCTGCTTCTCTTGGGGCACTGGAGAAATAGTTTATTCAGATTTAAAGGTGGGTATTTTTGACTGCTTTGGCAGCCATTACAAATGCCATTGGGTTATTATTACTATTTTATTTTTTGCCTGTTTATTTTTATTTTTTTTTATTTTTCTTTCAACAATTCACTGGCTATGGTGTGAATTATTTTCCTTTTTTCCTGTAGAATATGTCCTATTGAGGGCAGGGGAAAAACTTAAGTCACCCCATGCTGAACAGAAAACCTTCAACAGAAATAGTATTTACGTTTTACTTGCAAGCAATCAGAAAAAGCTGCTGTCACTGGACAAGATGGCTTAACTGCCTCACCAGGCCTATTGGCCCATCATTTTTGTTTTTCCATTCTGGTGTTTGGCCCGATAGAAATTAAAGCAACTGATTTAACTCATGCTTTTGTTTTTAGCAATATGTATGATCATAATGCTTTTAATTTTTGACATAGTACCTTAAGGTCCTTCTCCTTCAGCTGAGTCTGTGTGTGCAGTGTGTGAATGGAGTATAGGTGAATAGGACCCTGGGGCCCAGGGCTCAATGTGGTTGGATGTCAGTTAAAGGATATCTATCTGATCTTAATGACAGAAGAAATTGCTGTATCTGTATGTTGAGGAAATGCCACAGAAGGGCTTTCCTCTAAATAGCAAAATTGAATCAAGTCGGTGGCAGTCGGTTACATGGTGTATGGAATACCCTACCTGGCTTGTAACTGGCTAGAACTGTGATGTACAGATGATGTATTATTAAATCTGAAGCAAGTAATGCAATGATATTAGGATACAGTTTTTGTATTTTTATTCTTGTATAAGGTTATTGATGGCTATTGTTTAGCCTATAGTTCATTCTGTGTTATTTAAATTCTAATATATGAATCATATTTGGATTGAAGTCATGTTCAGGGGCCATGTTGTGTATGTATTGAGATGTAAAGCCTTTGAATGTGAATAATTATTGTAAACTATAATATTTTACAGCTTTTTTCTTACTATATCATACATTTTCTATTTGCTCAGTGATTTAATCATACTCTGATAATTTAATGAATATGTTCATTCTCTCTCTGATTATTTGTGCGCTAGGTCAGTAGATGTTGAATGATGAATTTTCCACTTAATGCTTGGTAGTCCAGTAATTAAAGCATGTAGGGATTTAGGCATTCAAATGAAAGCCATGTGTCCTGTCTTCTGTTAACAGTCCGAGCCACGACAGTCAAAACAACATACAGTGGCATCCACTTTTTGCAGCATGTAAATAAAGTACTGGCCCATTATCTGTTCTTTTCGTGTTGTGAAAATTCATTTAAAGGACGTAGGGGTATAAAGTTGTTTGGTTTTGTCACCACAAGTCCAAAGGTATTACTGTTCCATTTTCATACACTGACATTTACAAACTTATCAAAAGATATTCTCCATATTCAAACGTCATATTATCAGGCTGGGGAGGGCCTCAATTTCTCAGTAATAATTTATGCATGTGTCTGTTAGTACTGGCGGAGTGGGTTTGTAGGAGTGGCTGAAGAGTTGGCAGCCTGCTTTGCATTAGTCGTGGACTCCCAGTCTGTGGCAGCAGCGTCGATATTTCCTGTCAGCCGCCCGAACACACACACAGCCGTGGCGAGGGCGGTGGAGGCGAGGAGAGGGATGGCAGAGAACAGTTCCGAGACGAGCGGCTCCGTTTACCGGAGATGTTTGACCCATTCTCCGGGGGAGAGAAACCTTTCGGCCGGGGTCGGGGCATCGAAATGGATACGGCTAAACGTAGGAGGAACGTACTTTTTAACAACAAGACAGACGCTTTGTCGAGATCCAAAATCATTTCTGTACAGACTGAGCCAAGCTGACCCCGAGCTCGACTCCGATAAGGTAAATGCTAAGCTAGAGGAGCTAGGTAGCGTTGTAGGCAAGTTGATTAACTCCAACTTATTTTATATGAATTGTGTTTAAGTTTACTCAACATGCTGCGGAACAGTTGGAACGACTGTTATAATAGCTTGTTGATAGTATCATTCATGTCTCAGACTCTGATAAATTATTTTTTCGTCAATATATACGAAATTGTGTGGCTAACTAGCATTAGCCCGACAGCTAGCTAGATTCCAGCAGTCACTTCATGACATTTGATATTGCTGCGAGGTTCCGCGTGTATTTCTCTCCGGATCTGTCTTTGGACAACACACTAACGGGGCTTTCTGTTAATGAACGTACCATTTTAAACCACTAGAGTTTAAAAAGTAGGGTAATTTTTTTTGTTAATTCTTTAATTATTTTCTGTAGTATTTGTAGTAGAAGTCGCCACTGTTAAACTTGGAAACTTTCTTCCATCTGAGGCCGCTGTGTTGCGGTGCACTCATGAAGGTGTCAAATACTAACGGTGTACAGCGGCCTAATTTGTGTCTTAAACATGTTCTCCTGTCAGACACAAACCTCTTAGGGAAAAATAAGTTGGGGGTGGATTTGTAGACTTCCTTATTCTACTGATGTTTATGAGTAAAATATATTTACAAACTGTACCAGTATAACTGTTAGACTATTTTCTCGGTCAGTTCTCTCGAGCTTTATTTCGCTCGGTTTGCTCTGCAGTAATCAGTCTCTATGCTGTTAGTAAAGCTCCTCTAATGAGTACATAAGTCATTGCCAGGTGCAGTGAAATGCTGCTGACAACTGAGAGCTCGGGATGAAGTCACTTATCCCCTTGAATGAACGTAGTGCTTCAGAAGCATGCTTCTTCGTGTTTGACCATCTGCCCATTCAAAAAGCAGAATATGTGTGCTGAAAGGCCCCGTGGCACTGTCTCACGCAATCTTATACTGTCTGCGCACATAATGTATTGTCTTCAGTTTTTCATTGTTCATTCGTTGTTTTTATCTACTTGCACATTCTAATCTTCTCTCCTGCCCCCTTCATGTTAGGCTGAGACCATGGCTCATCTCGTATTTTCATGCAAATATCTTAATCTCTGAGTAATCAGCTTGCTTTTTTGCCAGTTTATCCTCCATGAGCAACGGATCAGTCCATTTCAATCCCTTGTCTTAAGTGTGCATCACACACTCAAGTCAAGATAAGATTGCTCAGAACATGGCAGGTTATTATTAGATATAAAATAAGCCGTCACTGTGTTTCATACTATATTTGTTGACTTTAATTCAGCATGTGTGCATCTGAGCCAAGATGGGCATCTTACAGTTGAATTCTATGACATGCTGACTGACAGATCAGTGAAAAGCTCTGTCCTTTTTTTTTTCTTTTTTTTTTTGAGGAATGCAGTATGGTGTTTACCAGCCAAAGCACTGAGTGGTTCATTTTTCAGTCACACAGGCTGACGTGCTTCAGCAAGACTCTTGAGAAGAACTGCATTATTCATGTTGTTGACTGGAGCTTGTTTTGCACTTTGGGGTAGACCGGGGAGAAAGTGGAGGAAGTTCTGTGACATGCACAGTTATAAAGGGAGATATTCTAGATTTTAGAAGTTGTTGAGTTGACATCTCACAATTGACAAGTGCCAGACACACCTGTAATATTGGTGTGATATTTGTATTTGTGAACAGACATTGTCCTAAAAAAAAAAACTGTCCAGTCACTGAGCTGAGAGATGCACTACAGTGAGCATCGGCAGATTCCTCCTCTCAAACTCCTCAGCTCAGCACCACTCAAGTCGAGACCCAGTGCTCTTGCTTTGAGAGCTGCATCAATTTTTCAAGCAACCCATCACAAAGGATTCTTGTTCTTTCAGCATCTTATTCTTTTCATATTCATATCCATTTGCAGCCCAAGGAAGTCCTCTGTGCAGCATGCATGAGAGAAATGTAGCTGCATTTATTGCCATTTTCAGGTCGTACGTCATTCCTGGCCACACAGTGGAAGGCACCGTAAATATTTAACGGGAGTATCGTGTCCCGTCTTCTCGCAGGGACTTCTCAACAGGACACTGCAGAGTCTTGGTGATAAAACTGATAGTGCTGAAGTCTAATTTTACTATCTTTATCAGTCTAAAGCAACGTCAGTAACTATATCATGACAATTACAAGTGGTACAATAATTAACAGGCATGTGTAAAAGCAGATTACTTTTGAATCAGACATTTAGACCTTTTTTTCACTTTTTTTCCCTCATCATAATAATAAAAAGAATATATTTTCTGCTGACTGGTCTACAGAGCGTATATGAAAAATAACCTAGTTTAGGAGCATAGCTGTGGTGCTTTTTATGTGCCTCTCATCAAGTTAGCTTTTAGGTGATGTAGAAGGAGCTGTTTGTTAAGTACCAGAAATGCTCCTCAGTCAGAAATTGTTCTGCAAAATGGTGGTGGTGTTGCATAATTGAAAACTGTATAAAGGAAATTTATCACCTACTCTCCCAGCCTAGGTAGTGGTTTATAACTCGCATTCAAATGTCATTGTCAAATATTTTTAGGAGTGAGAGAATTTTTGCATATATCCATGGCGTTATGGGTGCATTATTCAAAAAAAGAAAGCTTATTTGATGATTCCATTACTGCTTGTACTCCAGAGAGACCGCTTGCTCCTACTATTCAAGGATAAGACTTCCACTTGGCTAAGTAGTCATAGTCATGTGACTCAGGATCTAATGCAGCATCTCCAAGTTCTGCTTCTGCTGGGGGCTTGTACTCCAATTTGACTTTTGAAGGCATAGAAGTGTTTTTATTCTTGGCCTTGGCAACTTGGAGTGCCTACACAATGGTGTGTTTTTATCTCCCTTTGTTTATTACTGTTGACCAAGTGACATAATTACTCTTAAGTCTGTATAAACTTTAGGAAATATCTCCTGTTTCTCTCGAGCTTACATATAGACCCATGCAAAGTCATAACCCTTGATTTTTGTTGTATAAAGGAAAATTGACATTCTTTGGAAATGCATCTGCAGAAAGCCTAAATAGACACGGTGTGGATTGAGGGTGGGTCACCATGGTATTTCCTGTGGGAGGACATGTATTGTGCATTGGAGAAGAATGATAAGGTTCAGACACACACTTCCCTCTGCTGTGAAGCCTAGCCTTTTGGTTGACTTTATTTACTTCAATTTTAACATATCTGTCGTCTAATCAGTGTTGTGTCTGTTTTGGCCTGGCTCTAGTTTCTTTATCTTTGGAAACATTTGTAAGATACCAAATTATAAGACGCTATGCAACATCTGATAATTATTTCATGTTTAAACTGAACACTTTGCAGCAGTTATTGTAGGCAGTGATTACTCTTGTGATCAGGGATAATGATATATTATGTAAATTTATGTTTTGTTTGCGTTAAGTGATTCATCCTGTTACTTTTTTATTTAATTAATAACCATATATAAGGTATGAATTAAGTTTTTCTCTTTACTGTCAATGTAGAAATTAAGTTGTCAATATTAAAATTTACAGATTTTGATACATTTGTTCATCATTATTGTAGTACTACACATACAAACTTAAATCTTTATAATATATCAGTGCTTCACCTGTGTTCTTGCCTCTCTGTCATCATCTTAGTCTTAGTGGTAACATCCCCCACTCCCTCACCAACCCGTCCTGTTTGTTCCCCAGTGCTCACCAGTCTGGGCCTCAGGAGAAAGCCTTTTGTTTTTAATTAAAAACACTGGCTTCTTTGTCTACATGGACCTGTGTCAGAACCCCAATAATAATCTCAATCAGAACTGGGTCACCATTTCCCCATGTTGCCCCATAGGGGGGTGTGCATGTGTGCATCTAAATATGTGTGTACTCCTACAGCACAAACTACATTACCTTGAATTGTTGTGTAGCTGGCCTCTTGGTCCCGTCGTTTAGCGAGCAACAAGTTAAGAGAAGTGCAGAGAATGCTCTAAGTGCATTTCTGTGTTTCCTCAAAGGGAATATACCATATAGAGTATATGTGGCCATTTACTTAAAGACCAACAATACTCTATATGGTTTCAAACCAACCATCATGAAGTGTGGCTAGGCTGAGATAAGTTGTTCAAACTTCGCCTTGTCTGTGTCCTCATTGCAGGTCCACCTGTGCTTGTGTTTAAACTCCAACTACTAAGTGTAAAAAAAAAAAAAAAAAACTAACACAGGGCATTGAGACCAGAATAGAACTCCTCTGGGCTCCGGTGGAATATTTTTGCTATGGAAAAGGGGTCAACCAACCAATAGGGCTTAGATATTCATTAGTAAAGAAAATGCACTGGGGCGTTCTTTAATTATTAGAAAAATTAATGGGTTTTGAGTTGAATTTGTATCTGGATGAAGAAGCTATGAATCTGAGCGTATCTGTGAGGGAGTTTGCACATTTAGTTTTGATCATGTCCTGCAATGTATTAACAATATATTGGTGCTTCTGTGTTGACGCTATTGAAAGTTGCTTCAACTTTTAATCCCATAGCGTTTGCTGCTGAAACTATAAACTCAAGTGAGACAAAGTAGTATTTAAGGATTAGTACAAAATTTGCTTTAGGCTTTTCTCGGTGTTGAAGATTTTACTAAATGTTATGCATCAGTTCACCAAATGTCATATTTTGTTAAATAACTAGAAGGGAGATGGTGCTGGACCACTGTACAGACTCGCATTTTGTATTCACATGCAAGGTTGAACATGTAACAAACCAGATTAGGCCAACCGTTGGTTGGGAGCCAAGGTGTTTTCTCCTGGTCCACTCTGTTCCAAATCTTTTTCTGTTCTGCTCTAATTGTTTTGGCCTACTCTACCCCCATGAGACACAGACAGTCTAATTACAGAATAGAAATAGGGGAATACGCAGCACTTGTGAAGGAATCAGGATGAAACCCAAGCCCTGTGGGAGTACTGAAGTGATATTCCAAAGCGGTTGTATGTGTGGCCTTGTGTGCGCATGTCTCCTCAACCACTATAGAGATTATCAGCACTAGAGCTGACCTCGAAATTCTCATCCCTTGATGTGCAGTGGGGGTTGTTTTCTGTCCAGATTATGTTTGAGTTAAGGTAGGCGCTTGCTCATTGATGGAATTATATAAAGGGAGCATTTTAAGAAAATGTTACATGTTTAATGGGAGGGCCTAGAAATACAAAAATGTCTGGCACTGAGTACAGTTCTTTTTTGTTCTTCTCCAGGATGAAACCGGTGCCTATCTCATAGACAGAGACCCCATGTACTTTGGACCAGTGCTCAACTACTTAAGGCATGGTAAACTGGTGCTCAACAGGGACCTGGCAGAGGAAGGTAATGTCACTGTGATATATTAAATACTTAATATAAATAATATATAATTAAGCCACTGTATTAAAATAAAATAATAAACGCACTGGTTCAGTGTGATCAAAAAAATTACTTTGTTGGTCATTTGCTGAATTGGTTGCTAAGCTTGTTTTTGTAACTGTGAAGGGAATAGCCATAGCAGAGTTGAAAGTGATAAAACACAAGCATGACAACTGAAATGAAGAACCACAAGCAATGGCTGCATAATCTTCATGTTTTCAACACTCTGTTTCATTCCATCACTTAGCTTTTCTCTTTCCACCATGACTTCGGCCTTGTATGCATTAGCTCAAAGAGAAAAGCCCAAGGCCGTAATCACAGATATGCACTTCATTCTTCTTGGTCAAGCTTCTCATTTAATTTAAAAAAGGTGACATCTTGGTGTAGGCTCTGGTGGAAAGTTGAGAATGGTTAACATTTTCAAGCAGCAATACAGGCACCAGCAAAACTGATCCATCTCTAATCTTGGGCCTGTTACAATAGACCTGTCCATGTTGATTATTAAAACATTGTGTCTGTGTGAATTCCACCAAACAGCACTGAAAGAGCATTTTAGGTTGTTTTAGATATTTTTGATGGCGTAATCAGCTTCATGATAAGACCATTAGTTTGCCACATGTCAGTCCACATCATTAATACGATGCAAGTGCAGTATTTCTACTTCATTTCAGCATCTTTTTTTTTGGCTCCAACTAATTCTCATATTCTTTGCTTTAGGTGTTTTGGAAGAAGCTGAATTTTATAACATCACATCATTAATAAAACTCATCAAGGACAAGATCAGGGAACGTGACTGCAAAACATCACAGGTATATATATTTTTAAGTTTAGATGGCATTTCTTCTGTTATCCATTTGAAAACTGATGCAACAAGTGTAACAGGGCACAGCTGTAAAGAAAGTTACTCCAATACTGAGTAATGTCTTCCTTTCAGGTTCCAGTGAAGCATGTGTATCGGGTGCTGCAGTGCCAGGAGGAGGAGCTGACACAAATGGTGTCAACCATGTCTGACGGCTGGAAATTTGAACAGGTAAATCTCCTCCTGCACGATCCCAGCAGAAGTGCCCTTGTCACGTGTTTCACCCACCCTGTTATGCTCACGTTAACCCAGAAAGTCCAGTCCTCTATACTGGAAGTGGTATGAAAAGCCAAACAGCAACTCGCATCTTTCTCAATGTCCGCATACATGATCCGGGCATGCATTCTGTGCTCTGATTGGTTGTTGCAGCTTGTCAGTATAGGTTACGGGCGGGCCCACCAGTCAGAGTTTCTGCTGATTGTGTCAAGGGAGGTGAAGGGAGAAGAGTCTGCTTTGCCAAACAACAGCGGAGAGGTGTGTCCCACAAATTTCTGTCCATGGGCTGGTCACTGCATGGTCCCCATGTTATCCATCCACACCCTGTTGGCCAATTTTTGTCCCAAGTAGACACATAGCTGTTGGTTATTTTTTTTTTAGATGATTATTTTCAGTGTGTTTATTCGTATTGCTTGCTCACTAGTGAAGCAAAGAGAACCTGACACCTGTGTTCTTGTCTGTAATTTTATTTCATCATTATTATTTTTAGTTCATACTGCATTCACAGTATGCTACCCTGTCAACAGCTTACTCTGTTTTCCTTTGTTTCCATTTGGTTGTTTTGTGGGGCTGAAAAATAGTGTTGTTGCTTAGAGGTGACATGTTGTGGGTTTTTTTTATTTTATTTTATTTAATCTTCTTAGCAGGTAGTTTTGCAAAACACACACAATCAGGCACTTCAAGTAACTATTTTTTCTTCAGCTGAAACTAACAAAGGTTCATTATTCTAAAACCACGTGGTTTGGGTGTTAAGTGTGTATCATAATAGCATGTGAATAATTGTGGCATGGGATCTCTGGATCTCCCATTAGACCTGAAACTCTATAAATCTCCTTACACAGATCAGGTGAGAGAACTTGGAGAAACCCTCCTGATGCAGACCCTAAAATTCAATTCTCAGCATGGGAGAGAGTTTTAGAACAACATGTTTTAATGAGCTACATCTGCTTTATAGACTTTATTAGACAGTTTGTTGTTTAACTCTGTTTTCCACGCATGGTCTCTGCATTTGCAACATGAGATTTTTATTAGTGTGACAAGTGGTGCATAGTTGAAATTTGGTCATTTTTGCTGTTTTGATGCCTCATGTAAGAGTCCACTTAACAAGAAGTCTCTGGCAGCAGTGGATAATGAGGCGATGCATGCATGAACATGCACACCTGGGTTCAGACTTTACACATGTAGTATGCAGTGCACACAAACACTCTTTATATCCAAGAACATAATCAGGGACAGAAACATGCTTTTCATGGTGTGCATGCTTTTTATGTTTAAAGATATCACTAATGCAGTGTCTCCGTTTGTTGTCTTGTGTTGTTTTTTTGTCTCAGTCTCTGACAAGGAACAGGAATAGTATACGTTACAACCAATTATTTTAGTAATTAAATGAAGATGCCATTTTTACTTTTGCACTCGTATAATCTTTTCAGTGATGCTGTTCAATGTTTGCAATGCTAATGGCACTGGTCTCAAATAATGCGAACACAATGGAGAATTTCCCCCCTTGACGCTTAGAAGTCCTTCATATACCATCTGCATCTTGATAATTGCAGGAAAGAATCTTAAAAACAAATGTGAATTGTTGGGTAGAAGGAGTGCTGTTGTGGTTTGTTTTTAACTTTGCCTTTGCAGGAGATGCCATATTTTTTTGAAACCCTTAGTTGTATTTAATTTCCATCCTTCATGTTTGCTTGTGGTCAAATCCCTGCACTTGTATTCTTTCATTAAGTGTCTGCTGACCATCCTTTTCTGTTTATAGTATCTTTGTGTTAATTTGTTTTCATTAGATTATTTGAGGACCCATTGTTTTGTTTTTTAACTGCTTTAATAGCTGAATTTTCTATTATCTTGTTATCCTCTGAATTTTATTTTGAATTGTAGGTCTTAAATGCTTTTTCAGTTTATGCTTTTTTCCCTTTTTTTGCATCAACACATTTAAGTGATTTAAGTGTATTAGAAAACTTGGATATTATTGAGCCTCTAACAAAATTATCAATGTGTTAGATCTCTTGCTTTAATGTTTAACTGGTCCTATTTCCTTTGTGTATGTTGTAATGGTACAGAGGCATTCTAGTTTAAAATCTGACTATAGATTTGTAACATCAATATCCATTGCTTGCCTTGAAATCTATCAATACTGTGTGTCAAGTATCAAAACTCTACAGCAAAAGGCATTGAAAATTATAGTGCTTAAACTTAAACTGTTCTAATTGTTATGATTTTCTTATCTAAAAATTGCAGAGGCCTGTTGCTGTTCTATGCTATTAGCTTGGGTTTCTTTTTTTAATGTTTTCTTAAACACTAGTTTAAGCTTCTAGTACTTTTGTTCCCCCATCATAAGCTGGCCAATCCTTTGCCCCAACAGCTTGAGTCTAAGAGCAGTTCTTTCTCTGTGCTTTTGTTCTTGTTTGTCTCGATAGCTGGTCAGCATTGGCTCCTCTTACAACTATGGAAACGAAGACCAAGCCGAGTTCCTGTGTGTTGTCTCCAAGGAGCTGCACAATCAATCATACGGGACCAACAGCGAGCCCAGCGAGAAGGCAAAGGTAAATGTGTGGGTGTGTGGGAAGGCTTGTTGAAAACTCATCCACAGAAAATGAGGGAAAAGATGGCCTGTGCTGAATGTTCAGCCTGTTGCATTGTGAATGCACCACCATGGGATAGAATGTCTTCTAGTCTATTGAGGAGAAATCCCTAAGAAGGATCACAATTTTGGAATTTGGCGTTTGTCTTAATAACCCTGAACAGTCAGTTCAGACGTTAAAATCTGCTCCACTGCTGTCCTGTGTAAATGCAGCATAAACTGTATGAATTAATTCTGGGCCAAATCTAATATTACATAAATCTCTACAAAGTCCAAACAGTGTAATCCAGGCTTGGAGCATGAAAAGAGCACAGGTCTGCAGATTAATGGTACATTGGCAGGGTCTGACATTTTTTCATAGGCTTTGGGTGTGATACAGATGGGACGCTCTAAAGAATTCACACTCTCGTCACCTTGTCTGCAACAAAGGTCTGCTCTCTGAAAACATCTACACACAAGGAAAGGGACATTCTTATAATCATAGTCACTTTTGCTGTTTTATTAAAGCTATAAATAAATCATGTCCAAAGGCACCCTATCCAAATTGTGGTACTTGATTAAGATAGATCACTATTTTTAGTCCTTAATGAACATAATGCACTATTGAAAAAAAATGCCACATTTTTCTTTAAAAACAGATTTGACACAATTCCATTTATATTATTTTACAATACCCTTTTTTTCCACCTCCTTGCTGTTTGCGAGCTGAATATTGCTCAGAGCGCAGACAAAGGGACTGACTCAAATTAATGTCTTTGATTACGTTGAGCAGTTTTTGGCTCACTGATAAGCACTCCACTGCTTGTAACCACAAAACCTGCTTCATTCAAACCCATTTCCTCTGATGCATTTTATGCGAAAACAAAAGTTTCACATTTATTGTAAAGATCTCAAGAGCAGACATAAAATACTTAAACCAACGCCAAGTGGCAGATTCCAGGTTGGAAATCAGCTTTGTACAACAGTCTTCAAGCTAAAGCTCAATCACAGACCAGATGGCTCATGCTGAGAGTACTTAGCTGCAGGTGAAGCGCTTTCAAACCAGATTGGAAAAGCTCCATTTGTTTCAGATCCTTATAATTATTGACAACCTTGCAGCCTTGCTTAATGGAGGGCATGCTGAATCATAAGTTGCTGCATTGTGATTGATTATTCCTGAGAGCGGTGTGGAAAGCTGTGCTCTTTCAAAACTTATTTTATTTCTTGCAATTCCATTAATCACATAAACACATGTCCAAGTGAAAACCAGAGTAGCTCTGTACACAGATGTTCATTAGCTGTCATCTGCATGTTTTGTGATGCGCTTCATGTCTGCAGGAAAAGATTGAGATATTTTGTGTGCAGATCTATTTTTGACAACCTCTGTGCAGTGACATTTATTTCTCTTTTATTTTTAGGTTAATGTTTTTGTTTGTTTGTTTGTTTTGCAGTACATATATACATATAAGTGGCACAAATAGATTCATGAAAAGTCATTTCAAAATGTTTTTCATTCTTTCATATAGTATGGTGACTAATGAAAAATATTTTCAGCGTTTGAATTGATATCTTAAAATACACTTTAAAAGACATGAAATGCAAGCGTCTACTTCTTTCTTCTTGTGCTTGAAATAGAATCTGAGGATCCCGACTGAGAGGTTCAGTGAATTTTCGTAATATCATGTATTGGCAAATGCACTGAGCACGAAATAGTTCTTCATTCATTTGCTTTTCTTTAGTTTTTACCATCTTTTGAGAAAATGCTCTCAATTAAAACGTATTTATTGTATTGTAATGGGCCACATGTATTTTAGCTGCATCTACTAATTCACTGAATGTGTAAATTGATGGTAAAGATATTATTGCAAATGTGATCACTAATGTTACAGAGGCTTAAGAATTAAATACAAAAATACACAAAGCACAGATAGCCTAAAGTCAGTTAAGAAAAGTTTTCTTTTCTGTAAATCGGTTTTCTTCCTGAAATCATTGCTTAGTGAGAGTATGTGCTTTCAGTGCATCAATATTGATTTTTCTTGACAGTGTTTCCAAATTTATGTCCATAATGTAAAACGGTTTCAGTACTTCCACTCGTGAAATGATTTTCTGTGCTGGTTCCAACCTCTGAATGGTGTTAATGTGTGAGAGCTGGGAGAGCAGGAAGCACTGTGATACGAATGCAGGCTGCACAGACTCGATAATAAACTGAGACGCTAGAGCCTTTAAGACCACGTTGTGATGTTTTTGTTTAATGTATAATTTTTTTGTGTGTGTGTGTGTGCCCCTGCAGATTCTTCAGGAGAGGGGTTCCCGAATGTGAGAAGGACTCAGTATTACAAGCTCCAGGTGTTATGATGCAAACATATCATCTTTGTGGAAGAACGTTTGGCACAATGGAGATTTAAAGGGGGTGTGCATTTTGTTTTGTTTTATTTTCCCTCCGCCTTTGTTTTTATTTCTTGATGTAAATAAGTGTGTTTACTGACATATTGTGCCTGTACATTTGAACTGGACCTCTTTGAATTGGTGACAAGTAGTTTTTTTGTTTGTTTTTTTTTGTTTTGCCTTTCTTCCTCCCCTCTCTTAAAAGTAAGCAATTGCAATACACAAACGTTTTATGCTATAAAATATGGCCATTTTCATACAAGGCCAATGATTCACTCAGGGTCATCTAGTTAGTTAATGCTTGTATTGTTCAACTCAAGGGTCTAATGAGGGAACAGTATGGTCTTTTACTCCCAAGTATCAAACACAAAATCATTTCAAGTTGTTGATAAGGGAATTGTGCATTTGCACGTTAAAACGGCAGGCTGTTGCATGTAAAATTCACCTGGGGGGGAAAAAAATTTAATTTTTTCTTTTCTTTTTTCAACCATTGATTTCATATTTACTGAGATTTGTGATCATACAGTTCCCAACTAAATAGCACACTTTCTTACGTGTATTTAAGGAAACATTCTAATTTGATTAGATTTTTTTTCCCTCCAATAAATATTCATTGTTTTAAAGGAACCTTGCTCAGAGTAAGAGTAAGGGGAAAAAAAGTAGTGTCACTATGAGAAATGGATATTTAAACAGAGCTTTTAATATGTCATGAGAAAATGGCCTTTAATGAACAGAAATGACTATTCCATTTAAATGTGAACCAAGCCAAATTTCAAGATACATACATTTCAGTTTAGACTAGAGGTATATAAAAGTACCTTTTACCATATCTTTCAGTCTCAGTAACTCAGTACACAGAGATCGTTCTGTATGACTACTAAACAATAATGGTGTAAAGAACTAAAATAGCTCTGTATAGTATAAATTGATAGATTGCTTAGTGTTTAAAGCATGTTTTGGTTTGAGAACTCATGTTGATAACTCTAAAATGAACTGCCAAATTTATTTCAACTATGTATAATGTTTTTCTTTTAGTTTTTGTTTTTTTCTTTTTGACATCTGAATATATCCTGTCTTCTGTCTGAGGAAGAAGAAAAAAAACATCCTCAAGACTAGCCACATTTTTCTCCCCCTGCAGCAAGATCTGAGTTATCTTAAACTCATGTATTTAGTATGTTTGGGGGAATATCTTAAGATGTTTTTGTTTTTCATTCTTTTTTTTTTTTGGTAACTATTTTTAGTGTTTGCAGACTGGAAATGTTTGAAGCGGCGGTGAAGGACTTTTGTTCATATCAAGAGGATTTTGTTTTCATGTAAATAATCCAAATTCAATATTGATATTTAACTCTTTAGGAAAAACAAAAACTGCACGTTTTGTACACTGTATAAAGAACACCACTTCAAACGGAAGTTCTTTGTACTGGATCTTTAAAAATGAGCGAATCTTGACGCTGTTAACTTTTGTTTTGCATTGTTTGTACAGGACTTGAGTGGATTCCGATTTAGGTTGAGACAGCTGATAGTTACAGTGTCTTTCACTGGGAACATGCCTCCAACATGTTTTGATAACCAATAACAAAGCTACACTCGACTGGCTATGAAGTTGACTGTTACATTTAAAAGTTCCTTTTTCTTTTCTTTGTTTTTGTCAGTTGATAGATTCTTAGCATTTTGAATTGTCAATTTAATATACAGCATTACAAGCACTACAGTGGAGAACACTGTGCACACTGCTTACAGCCTGTAATGTTGTTGATGTATATACTGCATTTTAGAACACTTTTTCTTCTTTTTTTTTAAATAGAGAGTTGTTTTCAGGTTTGATGTGTGGTTTTTGATAGGTTGGATATTTCATTCACAATTAATCATTTAGTGTTGCCTTTTTTTCCCCCAGTGACCAAAATCCAATGTCTTATGTGTATTGTACACATTGATCTTCGTGTCAGGGACAAGTAAACCTTTCTTAATGCTGGCACACTTTGTACATAGAGACTTATTAAGGACACACAAACCTCCATTTACTCACATGCACACGTATACACTTGATTAAAACTGGTTTTTATATTGTTGAGGAAACAAGTATGGATGCATGTTTTTTGAAATGGATATATACACACAAACACACAAGGGCTTTTAAAGTGCAAAATTAGAGATCTGCAAAGAGGTGCAATCAAAGTAGACTGGATTTCCTGCCAGAGCTAGGCTATGTTTACATTTATTATAGTATTCTGAAGCCTTCCAATTATGTCTTGCACTCCCTCACACGTTTAACCTACGTCTGACTTGTGACTGCACCAGTGGCAACTAGCACTCCCCTGGTATTCACTCTGACGTGCTGACTTGCGTGAAGATTCCCTTGTCCATTTCTTGCTTAAGCGTTGCAGACAATCTTGTTTTCCACATCTCATCTGAAAGCAGCAGCACCCATGGAACTGACCCTTTGCTAACTCAGAGCCTAGCTTTTGTTTTGAGCCCACTTTTGAAAAATCTCTGTGATTTAAAGCGTTTGTGTTTGATTTACTTGGTTCAGTGGAAACTTCATCTGAAATATTCAGCTCTGAGGTACTAAAACCTTTTACTTTTGCAGCTATAGTACATTTAAAGATCTTCTCAAAGAGCTTATCTGGTTTAGCATCTGGCATTGATTATCATACATCTAATATACAAACTTATCGAAACTGTAGCCTAACATTTTAAGTGCCCAGCCTGTTTTACATTCAAAACATTAACCACAGACCACTGTAATGCATGATTGATCATCACAACTTGTAATCAGAGGGAATGAATGTGTCATTTTTTCCTCAAGCTAACAGCTATATTAATGACTATTGGTTGTCATATCACTACATAGTCACTTCTATATGATCTTATGCAATGTTAATGTAAAAACTGAGTATGAGGGTTAAGGGATAGATCTATATGGTCTTGCATAAGTAAACCCAATAAAAAAATTCATTCATACATATGTTTATGCCTGTTTATTTCTCAGTCATGTTGACCATATGGCACAAATGAATTGGTGCAGTTTTTTTTTTTTCTTAAAAAAAAAAAATCTAGCTGGTGAATTTCTTTAGCCTGGTTGAAAACTAACCAAATACTTTTTAGTAAATGGCGACCTCTTGTGTTTTTTCTTTGATACGTGTCCTTAGTAGCCTAGAAATATTGCCTGTTTATATTTTTAAATAAAATTTATATGTTTTCTTATTGATGTTTAACTATATACACATATATATATAGCAAATTATGTTGGAAAATGTGGCGTATAGAAAAAAAAATGCTGTCACCATACATAAGATTCGTCGTACAAGCCTGGTCTCCTGGGCATAACATTCGTCAAGAGAGAAATCACCTGGTCGTAGAAATGAGACACGGTGCGTACTCCAGGTGGATGAAATCACAGAATGTGTATTTACTTCATATATCTGTAAAGATTAAGGCTGATAAAATAAAACATATATATATGAATAGCATCCGTTTTGCATGTTCAGCACAACGAATGTTTGTGTTGTTTAACAAAAGACAGTAAACGTGAAAGCTCAGTTTAGGTAATTGAGATTTCCTTAGGGTTACTATCCATAGTCGCCACCAGTAAAATAAACACAATAAAATAAATAAATAAATAACTGAATGAAGTCTCACCTTTAACATTGGCAGATGGAAAACAAACAAAGCAAAGCTAAAGGACACACAGTCACATCTTCGTCTGGGTACTTAAAGCAAAGCCGGAAGTGCAGGACAGATGACTGTTTCACTCCCCTGTTCCTGACTGAAGTCGGAGCGGGTGGTTTTTCAGGAGGGAAACTTTACAAGGTTTAACGGGATTCGCGCACGATTAATTCATTTCGCTTAATTACCAGAGCAAGTGCAGCCACAGCGAGAGGTAGGAGTACACCCAGATCGCGCGGATGTTAGTTTCGTCGTGTTTTATAAATTTTCATCCCGATTCACTTTGCGCCATTTTCGCTAGTTCGGTAACGCATAAATGTGCGCCTTTTGGCTCCGGCGTTCTTTGTCCCCGTTCTTTAATGAACAGTGACATGTTTTGATTCCCGGTAGATATTTCACATCTTTGTATGGTATGCCGCGATTACAAATGATGTGTAGCGTTAGATGAACGGCAGTTGTCACTTTTCTTTCGTTCTAAATTGTGGCCAAATCAAGTGCAGTTGCGCATTTTTGTGCTGCATCAGGCCGTGTCGGACGCTAACAGCGCCTGTTGAGATGTAGCACGATTCTGGCGCACATGAGTTAGCTCATCCGGCTAACGCGCTAGCCCGCTGGTCAAACAGCCAGTCAGTTATAACAGCTTTGGGTCGACCATAACTTACAATTTAGCTCAGCCATCGTGAAACTAAAGTCACGTTAATTTCCCAATTTTTGGGACGTGTTTATATTTATACCATAAAGCGCCTAAGTAATTTCAAAAGCGTTTTCTGTATTCCTAATTTACCACAGGCTAATATAGCTAGCCTTGCGATATAAACCGCTACTTTTCAACATCGTTATTTGGAGAGAAAAAAAAAAAAAAACATAACTAATCCTAATTGTTTAAGCATTTTCACCAGACACTGTTTTGGTTTTACGTTTTAATCACTGCCGTGATAGTTCTTGTACGTTTTTTTATATTTATATATATTTTTTTTTTTTTTTTGTTGCCTCGTTGTAATTACCTCCGGATGTTTCGTTGCTATAGATTAAAACAATACAATCGCGCGTGTTAATTGGATATTTTAATTAACCTAGAATCAGCCTGACCAAAAGGCAAACGTGTAGCTAAAGTCAAATTAGTTGGTTTGAACTGAGGGCTATATTCAAACAATAATTGCATCCGGATGATCCTAGTCATCAGCACGCAGTGAGGGTCTTCTTAATTAGTTTATGCGCACGAAAATGTGTGTAAGAAGTCCATTCATGTTAGTAATTACTGATCAACATTAATGGGTACTGCCAGGCTGTCAACATCTGAAACTCCAGTACTGCTATTTTAGATCTCTGAACAGAAGTTAAGAGCTTACTTGTCACTTCAAGCAATAGGCTAAATTGATGGTTGCAGTCTGTTTGGGTTGCCTGCCTCAGGCAACTACTGAAAATCAGTCAAAGCAGTCAAGGGTTCTGTTCAATATAGTTAAACGGGGAAGCTTTAATTTTCTTGCTTTGCAGTGCAATTAAAGAGGGGGGAAAAAATGAAACAATACTTTTATTCAGAGCCCAGCGTTCAGTAAGTTTAATTTCTTGGACAGCCAATGATGCACAGCCGATGAGCGTCTTTGAGTGTCTCAATAAAGTGCTATATAAATCAATTGTAATCAATGACATAAGATCCAGCCAGTTCACACTAGATAAGTTGCAAGTAGCATTTATTTGTGTAGCTCAGATTGGCTGAGTTTACAAATTTTTCTGTGATCATCTTAATGTGCTTTCCTTACAGGAGTTCCCCAATCATGTCAGGCATTGCATTGAGCCGGCTTGCTCAGGAGCGCAAGGCATGGCGAAAGGACCATCCTTTTGTAAGAAATCTCTTGAAATTCACCTGTTGTGGGTTCATCATGTATTTGGTTGATTTCTGCTTTTTTTTTTCTTGTGCGTGTGGGGGGGCAGCCATAGTAATTTGTGTACTTCTATCAATTTCCTAGGGATTTGTAGCTGTACCAACAAAAAATCCAGATGGAACCATGAATCTCATGAATTGGGAATGTGCTATTCCTGGCAAGAAAGGGGTAAAGGCTTTCATATTGTTTGCATCCAGAACATCTCATTTTCTACAGCAGTTGCTGATGGAGTTACTGTGAAGTGTAACAGGATGGTTGTGGGATGTGTGTGTGTGTGTAGGAGACATGTAAGATTATTTGCTTTTTAGGCATTGTGTTTTTCCTGTCGTCACTATGATGTTTTTTTTGGAGGACAGCTTCCAGTCAGTTGCTAATATTAAAAAATAAAGAGTTTCAAACTTAAACTGGCAAATGCTTCTATAATTTTTGCTATATAGATATATATACAGAAAGTGCCATGACCTAATAGCCATTTGTCTCCACAGACTCCATGGGAAGGAGGTCTGTTCAAACTGCGCATGTTGTTCAAGGACGACTATCCTTCTTCACCTCCAAAATGTGAGTTGGTCTGTCTAACCTGTGTTTGCTGCAATTATAAGTCACTACTGTACGCACTGACTTGTTTACTGTTGCATATGGAACATAGTAATAGGCACGTAGGAGGTGTCATTTTTCACCTGATGCTAGAAAACGTTAATAATCACATTTGAAACACACTGGGAATAAAAGTGAGTTCCGGTGTAGGAATCCCCTCACCTACTCCGTTTGACACAGATTTACTTTTGCTACCTGTCCAACACGCTGGCATTAAGATCACTTTGCTCTGAGTGTATGATGAATCAACGCTGTGATGAAGAATGGAACTACCACACAATCGCTATAGTAAATGTGAGGTTTCTAGGAAGGATTGGACATGCTTTGCATCTTGGTTGTAGATGATTTAATGAGTTTTGTTGCCTCTCTAACATGAGTAGTTGACAAACGCATACATTCGTGTTTTGGACTTGTTAGATACCTGTGAATACAGCAACGTTTGAAGCAGAATCTCACCTCCACTACTGAAGTTAATGCAAATGTAATTTGGAGTGTTTAACACAAAGTATAGTTGTTGTTGTAGAGGTTTTAGAGCTTCTACAGTCCTAGCTCTTCAACAGGATCAAACTTAAAAAACTTTATCTGTTGCTTGCTGTACAGCAGTGGCCTCTCGAAGTGCTATACTAATGTACATGGTGTGGTATAACTTGATTAGTCCAGGAGCAGAAATGATAGCAATGTGCAGAAGATCCACGGAAACTATGTTGAGGCATATTTGATAAGAAAAATGCAAGTCCTTTATCCCCTTAATGGAGTAGTTAACCTGATCTGGAACTGTCCAGCAACATTTTTGATTTGTTAAATCATGTCTAACTTTTCTTAGATAAAAACAGAAGGCATCATTATGTTTTTGTGTGTGTGTGTGTGTGTGTGTTTCAGGTAAATTTGAGCCACCACTCTTCCATCCAAATGTGTATCCTTCAGGCACAGTATGCCTATCTATTCTGGAGGAGGACAAAGACTGGAGACCGGCCATCACAATAAAGCAGGTTTGGATCACCAAGCACATTCAACATTCACATTAGTACCTCGAGTACTCCCCCCATTATTTTGTAGTGTTT
This sequence comes from Arrhamphus sclerolepis, assembly GCA_037176975.1. Classification (NCBI taxonomy): domain Eukaryota; kingdom Metazoa; phylum Chordata; class Actinopteri; order Beloniformes; family Hemiramphidae; genus Arrhamphus; species Arrhamphus sclerolepis. Next base: position 4,871,188 of record JBAMYA010000011.1, read on the forward strand.
TCTCAATCTTATTAGAGCAGCTTGACCATTTAAATTATTGTTAAGCAGCCAAAAGTTGACTACGTGTGTCCTGTAGATCTTATTAGGTATCCAGGAACTTCTAAATGAGCCAAATATCCAGGATCCAGCCCAAGCAGAGGCTTACACAATCTACTGGTAAGTAACATCTGCCTTCATGCAGTTTGTTATATAGGGTCCAAACATGCATTCTGATGAAGGTGAATTATGATTTTTGTATTATCATTAGGCTCTTAAAACACAGCATCAATACAGAGTGGGTGAAAAAATAATTTTCTCATAACTGGTCTGACTTTAGGCAGACTTGTGCGTTTGTATTCAAAACAGAAGTTTTCCATTGTTCATGTGTTATTACTGCTGTGTGGGTATTTATTTGCCTGAAAGCTTGCCTGATTGTGTTCTCACAGCTTACAGTGGTTTGTCTTATTGTGCAAAACTGTCCGTTTATTGAACAAATATGTTTTGGAAATGTCTCTTTCTACTCTTGATTAAGAGACAGCTTTATCACAATAACCCTTTGATCTGCTTTTCAGCCAAAACAGAGTAGAATATGAAAAAAGAGTTCGAGCACAAGCCAAGAAATTTTCCCCCTCGTAAGGACCGAAGAATCTCCGCTGCAGCAGAAGGAATGGGTTTAACAAGAATCACCTCCCCGCTCAGTCTCTAAATGAATGTGCTCCTCTCACATCGGGACTTGCTTAAAGACTTCTATTTAAACTCCACACATTCTGTGCCATCCGTTCTTTCCCCTGTTCATTTTGTTCTTATTTGCCGGTTGGCGCATAATGCCAGGAGGGGGCGGGTGCTTCGGCTCCCTGGTCATTTTTCTCTTTAAACATTAATGGTCTTATGTGGTGCAAGGGACACAGCTTCAGTTTCATCAACTCCATGCAAGCTGGCTGTCATTGATGTTCTTGGAAGAAAATGTCTTTGTTTTTATTTTTGCTTTTTTTTTCCACAGGGTCTCTTTCTTTTTCTTTTCTTTTTTTCTTTCATTATTTTCCATAAATTTAATGTAAAATTAGCTTATTTCATTGTCAGTATTTCAACTGCTGTATAATGAATGGCACTTTTATACTGTTGTATTCCACTAGTGTCTCTAGATAGATCTGTCTAATTCTCTTTCCCAGGTTTTCTATTCAGCATGCTGTAATATACGATAGAATCTGCTGCCTTGGCTGTCTTTTTGTTATTCAGAGTGTTTGCTTTGGAATAAATAAAAATGGCCACAGTGAGGCAGGTAGGCTTACTTCTGTATCAGACTTAAAGGTTATATGGTGCTTTGTTCATGTATGTGTTGGCTTAATAATAAAACTTTCTACAAATCTTTTTTTTTTTTATGTATACAATCCTTTTTTTTTTATGTTTAACAGTAGGCAATGAATTTTTGAAATTTCATTTCCTTAAGATTCAGTCATTTTATGGTCGCAAAATAGTATTTTTATTTGAAGCAAATTAATAGAAATGTTGGAGGAAAAAAAAATACATGGGCGTATTTTGCTGAAGCACAATTTTCTACCTTTTTTAATTTATAAAGAAATGTATATTACACTTTCCCAGTGGCATACATACATGTCATTTTTTGGCAAGATTTAACTTCCAGGCTATCATTGTGCTCTACTGGGACAGAACCAGACCGCTGGAAGCAGCTGAGGGTGCAGTACTCGTTGGAGTACCAAGAATGCTCCTCCAGAGATGTCTCGCTGCACAGCCAACAGCCCGAGTCTCCTGCGGTGTCCGGTGAGCTCCCCTGAGCTGCGAGCGAACCCACTGTGCTGTCTGTGTACGGGAAACCACTGGGATCAGAGTTGGAGACCAGGGAAACTATGTTTCTGTATGTACCCCAGTTCAGTAGCTGCTGGTGAGAGGTGGCTGCGCCCCCGTCTTCTTGGATGTCTGTGCAGTTAATCAGGGTATCGATTTGGAGTGTGTCCTCCGCTTTCATCACGTCTGCTTTGTTGTCATGTGTAACAACCCAGCTCTGTAATCAAAGTGATTGTCATGGACATTTTCATTAAGTTAATTAGGAGTGTTTTGTGTGAAAGGCCAAACTTGCCTTGAAATCTCCTTGGCAGTCACTGTAGAGGGTGTGAAAATACGGAGCTGGATTTGGGATGAAGGTACTTTGCCTCCACCTGTGTATGAGTGGAATATCATACTTAATATAAAGTTTATACTATAATTTAAAAAAAAGTTACATTTCTTTTGAAAAGCTTAGAATCTTACTTTTTCATAGGAACATAGCACAAAACTAAGAGTGTCACCACCACACTCACGGCGATGAGCGCCATTCGCAGTTCAAAAATGAATGGATTTTTTGAGAGGCCTGTGCAAGTGACAGACACAATCAGCAAGAGGTCCTGAGGGTCCTGATTTTTTTTTATATGTTTATTTCTAAACTGTCTTAAATTTATTAGGCTTTCCCAGGAGAGATTCACCTTTCTTATCTGCGTAAGTCCTCCAGAGAACTTCTGAGGACCAGTCACTCCACTGGCCTTGGTAGTGAGCCATGTTGGGACTGGCCCGTACTCTCGCAGCATACTCTGTGTCAGGTAAACATTTCTCATCATCCAAAGAGTAGCTAGTGCTGTCGATGTTGACATGTGTTACGTCCTGAAATAAATGAATAGGAGAGGCTTATAGTTAGTGGGGAAGACTGACAGATGACCTTTACATGGGTCCCTGTTGATGGAACTGACAATTTATCATTTATGTATAATATGGGAAGAGTAAAACTTCTGAAAGTGGCAACTGACATAACAAACCAGTCTTTATGCATATATATGCCTCTTTTCCCTGTCCAGTAACCACATCTCACCCCTTTCTTGTCTCCTGTTTTGTAGAAATGCAGCTGATACTGCAGATTTTCTGTCAAGCTGGTGAAATCACTGTATTCCTCGTACGTGCTTTTCCAAATGAAGTGGTATTGACTCGAGTTGTGGCTGACTGTGAGGCAGCAGGGTGCGTTTGGTTTAACTGTCGAGAGGACACATCAGATTTCAACACGGCACACGTTCCGACTCTCACAAACACACACCTGCTTGCTGCTGCTTACTGTGTGTCACAGGTGTATATTCATCATCCAGCAGCTCACAGGCTTTGGACCCGTCGTCTTCCCTGTGGCAAAGTGAGATTTCAAAGCTGTCTCCATCTGAAAAAATTTCTGGATAATCGTCATCATGAGGCATCACGGACGATGTTTTAATGGAACAGAAATAAGCCTCTGGGCTTTGTTTCAGTCTGCACACAAACGTCGTTCTGTGAGGAGACGAAAAGCAGCAATGAGTTTAAATATTCTTAACACTCGTTAGGATTTTGACCCATAATCAATAAATAACACAACTCTTCAAATGTGTTTGTCAAAGTGAGCCAGTAGGAGCTGTTGCTGACTGAAGCGTTGTCTGGAGGTGAGATGTTCAGGGTGCAGTTGATAGTGAACAGATAATCATTGACACACTGAAGATGGTGATCTGCTCCTGGAAAAAAAAAAAAAAAACATGAGTTTATCTGAGATGCAACACACATGCGCAGCAAGTGTCACTGTTTTTAAACTAAAGCCTAAATCTAAATCTTATCAATGTAACTTATTGTATTTCTTCTTGTAAGGTACGAGGCAAGTTTCTGGTATCTACAGATAAGTTATTATTGTGGTAAATTAGGCAGCGCTCCCGTCAACGTGGAGTTTCTCAAGAAAAGCGTCTGATCACAGCAAGTTTGAGGGCATCTGGAATGAAATCCACATTAAAACAGGTATTTACAAGAATAAGCAGACCTGACCCAGTAGAATCACAGTCCCCCTTAACCATCCTGGCAGGAGCAATGGCCAAGGAGCAGTTGATGGGTTTCATGTGTTGCACTACCTCAGTAAGAAATGATAATGAAACAGACTCCTCAAATGCAGCAGAGGACACAAGAGCAGATGAGAGTCCTCACTAAATAAACAGAGTTACTGTCCAACAGATGTCAAAAGAATGATATAAAAACTCCCCATAAGTACTGTCCAAGGAATTTGTGAGAGTTGTGTACTAAATAAATAAACCTTTTACAGATTTGGATTATCTAGACACCCCTAAACTCTTCAAAAATGGTTATAAAGCATCTGGCATTTACATTTTGCAGGTGGAATGTCCATCAGACAGTGTGATACAGACAATATACAGAGGAATAAATCCAGGAAAAAGAGAATCTAACCTGTGATCGTCTCTCCTTGCAACCACACCATGTTTGAAGACTTGAGCAGAAACACGATCAGCAGCACCCTCCGCTGCACTTGAGGACACCAACCCATCACTGCAGCCCACCGAGACATCATCTCAACTCTTCAGATGAAGTCACACTGACCTGAAACCTTTGCGTCAAAATCTTATACACAGACTGAAAGAAGGCGTTTCCCCGTTAGCCGCTTCTCAGCAACAAGCGAACCAGCTGTAAATGAAAGCTTGTGATCGGGTGTTTCACATCACAGTTTAAAATCTGTCTGTGATGAACATCAAAGTGAGTTACTTTCCAGATGCTCCATGAACATCCAAATGCATTTCAATCCTGAATATACCTGTGATAAAATAATCTAACATTCACAATATTTTGACTTCTGAGTTGATGAACCCACAACAAAAGTTTTAGTCGTGAAACGTGTGTTGCATAAGTAGAAATTACAACATAAACAAATCACCAAGGTGTTGTGGTTACTTGTTATGTCTCTGAATTTGATTGTGCTCATATGAAATTTTTGTTTTGCAGCTACTTTAATTTTCTTATGATGTGCTTTATGTTGGACTCAATTAGCTTTGGATTCCTAACAATTCTTTTCATAAACCCCATCGTCAAGGTTCTCTCTTTTGAATATCACCATTCAAATGGTATTATTTATGCTGAAGTGACGTCGCAAAAATATTTCAAAATGTTTTATTCTTATTCACAATAATTAACCAAAGAAATTTACACATGTAATTGTACATCACTATATCAAAGTTTGACATGATGCAATTTGTATTCATTCTCCTTAAAAGACTAATAAACTATACCAGTCTGTTTTTAATGTTTGCCCAGACAGCATTTTTGGTCTCGTCAACTTTATGACTCACACTTGTGTTCAAAAGTGACAGCAGTGTGTGTTATAGACGAGTAAAAATCAAAACCCTTACAATAACTTTCATTTCCAAACGTGCATAATGGGAACACGGCACGGAAATAAAAGAATCACAAATTTGTGCACATTAGCACTGTATTGATTATTGTGCAACCTACAAGGGTGTTGTGCAACTTGTACTTCTCTGATAAACAATCAGTTAAATGATTGGGTGTTGCTGTGATTCTTTAAAAGATAACAGTTGACAGGGAACCTCAAAGCTCATCAATCTAAACCGCTGCAGTCTGCATCCTATTGCGTTAGTTTGTACAGTGTGCATAAAGTAATTTTTTTCAAGCTTTTGGTGCAAGTAAAATTGAACTGGCATCAGTGTCACTGAATGCAGTTCACTGTATTGTTGACATTTCCCAACATTATAGTGATATTGTTACTTTGTCGCTTGTGAAGTTTGTTGCAGCTAAAAGTAATAAAGGCAATGCTCTCAAAGCTCAACTTCTGATATTATATTTTTACCCCTCAAGGCAGCTGTACAGGAAGAAAGTAAACACGTTATCACTCAAAGTACTACGTGATAAGACATTCCAGCTTAACGTGGCTTTTACTATCAAAATTATCTCTTAACTTCTAATTTCTTATTTTACCACAGACCATAACTCCCCGTTTCACTCCTTGAAACCTCATTTCCCTTCTGTAAAGCATGGCTAAAAAACATGACAGATTTGAACAAAGATGGTCTCTTGTGATAGGAATATTTTAAAAAGACTTATAAGTGTGCAAGGCCAGAAGTCTTGGTATCAGATGCAGCTCTAATGCGTCTGATAGCTTTTTCAGTTTTTGGTGCACTGATAACAAATGTTTTCCTTTTGAGTGACATGATAATGCCTGATTGCCTGAAACGTCATGATAAATATGGGAGGAGGTGAATGCTGTAGCAGTTTTTTTTTTTTTTAAATGAAGTTGACATAGAACAACAAGAAAACCTGAGCATATTCCTTTTTAACGCTTAACACAAAATCACCAGTCATACATCTGCTAACACTGCTTTGTTTTATTGCATTGGTAGTGTTTAAATATAGTTGATATTTAACAGCACAGCTCCTTTTCACATCTGGCAATATTGACTTATACAGTACTTACATGAGTTTACCTCCACTTTAATATAAAAATATGTGGCAAAACATTACATGACCTATAAAACAAGTCTCTTAAATATGTGGAAGTATTTTTTTTTTCCATATTTAGTGTGAACAAAGTGCCATGAAAAATGACACTGTCTGAAATTATGGGTATAGTTTTTAAATTAAAGTGTAAATTCTAGATTTCTAGATCAGAGATCTAGTTAAGCACTTGCGGCACACCAGCATGGGTCACTCGCAGGCCAGTTTGCCATCAAAGGATGAGAGACTGATGGCAAAAGCTTGCAGGGCACACATGGGGAAACTGTAATCCATGGAGAAGACGTCCTCTGCCACACGGCCAAACTGCATCACTATGTAATCATCTGTAAGAAAAATCAAAAGGACCTGTGAAGGTGTGGAAGGAGGCAAAACAGAAAGTTTTCTAATAGTACAAGTTTGGATGCTGCGTAAAAAGTGAATAAAAACAGAATGATGCAATGTGCAAATCTCATAAACCCATATTTTATTCTCAATAGAACATTAAGAACATGCAGTAAGTGAGCATTGTCTTGCTGAAAGATGTAAGGCCTTCCCTGAAAAAGACGTCTGGATTGGAGCACGTGTTGCTTTAAAACGTCTATGTACTCTTCAGCACTGATGGTGCCTTTTCCAGATGTGTAAGCTGCTCATGCAACCCCACACCCTCAGAGAGGCAGCATTTTAAACTGTCTGGTAATAACAAGCTGGATGGTCCCTCTCCTTTTCAGTCTGCAGAACATGCCGGCCACGGTTTCTAAAAAGAATTTAAAATTTAGAAAATTTTCCATTTCGCCTCAGATGAGTTTTGGCTGAGCGAAGACGGAGGTGTTTCTGATTCGTGTTCACGTGTGCAGGGATGCCTGAGGGCCTGAATGAAAATCACACATGTCCAGTTTTGACTTCGATCTTGCCCCTTTCCCCTCTGACCCTCCTCCTAATTTTCCAAATTTTTTAATGAGATTATTTGCAGTAGATGCGATTTTACGTTGTGGAACATTGTTCTGGAATTGTTCCACAATTTATAGACACAGATTGTCGCAGATTAGTGATCCTCTGTCCATCTTTACCTCCAAGAGTTCCTGCCTCTCCAAGATTCTCCTTTTATACTCAGTCATGTTATGTCAACATCTGATATGTTCTTTATGTTCTATTGGGAATAAATATTGGGTTTATGAGATCTGCAATTCACTAAATTCGGCAATTATTTACGTTTTAAACAGTGTCCCATCTTTTTTTGGGAATTGGGGTTGGGATTAAAGTAACACAATGGGCCATTTTACCGTTGTCAGGGTGGATGATCTGGAAGTTTTTCACAGACGCCTGCGTTACACGTCCGTGGAAGTTCAGCACATATGACTGAGTCTGTTCGTTCCAGCTTGGTGATTTGTTCACCAGAGTTACCAGTTTGTCTGTGTTGCCATTTGCATGGCGGACCAGTAGAGTTTCAAGCTCCTGGAATAATAAAGGATGTCAGTTCGTCTAAAATATTTCACTCTTAACCAGCAGTATCACTGGTTTTATGAACTGGGATTTCTATACATACGTTTTTTGGACGAACAGTGACTCTTTCATCGTTTTCCAGCATGCCAGGTATGATCACTGTCATTTTCCTTGGTCCCTTGAAACCCAGTACATTCGTCTCCTGGATCATGATGAAAAAAAAAAAATGCATTACAGGGTTTACTGCCTTAATTTTTTTGTATAAAGTAGGGTGCATGTGGGGGGCTTACATAGCATATGGCTGCCAGTTCTTGCCGTACTGAGTCACACTCTTTGATGAAGGGTTTCTTCTCTGGATTTTCACCACCGTCGTAAACCGTGAACTTTGTTCCAAGAACATTGGATCTGAAGCAAACCAGAGCCAGAGTTTAGATTTTTTTATTCTTAATTTAGGTTTCCATGGGATCAGGATGGTCATGATCAACCTTTGACAGAGATATCACTCATTTATTGTAAAGTCAACTTTTAAGATGAGACTCAAACCTCTAATGGATTTATGAAAACTAAGCCACTAGTTAACAGTCCAAAAAAAAAATAGCATTGTGGTTGAATTGATGAATATAAATCTCCCATGGGAATGATTGTGCTTAAGAATGATGCTGAATGACACAAAATGACAATGATTCAAGGATTTCATCAGTGACAGAACATCTTTAGGGAGAGCTGCATTAAATAAACATATTTCCATCGTGGAATTCCCTGAATAGGCTCAAGAAAATTTCTGTAATTCAATTTTAAAATGCTTTATTAATCTCTGTGTGACTGACTGTATCAACTTCTGTGTGGACAACACTGTCCCCGACCAGTCCAGTGAGGTGCTTCCCCAATAGGTTGTTTGAGTAATTGTCATGACTAAATCTTTTCAAAGATTCGTTATAGATAGCTATTGCAGTGAGCAGGAAGGATCTCCTGTAGTGGTCTGTGTTGCAGCAGATCTGAAAAAGCCTCTGACTGAAGACACTGTTGCTGAATCACTGCGTTGTTTAGAGGATACTCGGGGTTGCCCACGATGTTGTTCATTTTATGAAGTATCCTCCTTTGCAAAATCAGCTCCTGAGGCTCCAGAACAGTCCCCAGAACAGACCCAGCCTTATTTATCAGTTTAGTTTCTTTAAGTCACTGGTTCTGATGCTTTTTTTCTTGCTTCTTCAACTGCTCATATAATAATAACATGACTCCAATAAGAGCCCATGTGTTTATCTTGTCATACAGTAAAAATAACACTGTGCATGATTAAACATAGAATATGACCTATGACTGCTGAGATCAGGTAGGACTTATTATGCATTTTGACATTTAAACAACTGCAATCGGTCTCCTCAGAGTTTAAACTTTCTGAACAGTCTGAAGAGGTGATAAAATACAGTGAACACAACTCTGTCCTAACATTTTTGAAAAGTGTTGCAGCAGCAGACTAAATATTATTGTCTTCTCAGCATTTGACATCTTGCTTTTGTTTTTTTTTTGTTTTTTTGCTGTTTTCATTTTCATAGTGTTTAAAGTATTTATCTTTTTAAAAACAGCATTCCGTCCAAGATGTCTTATTAAAGTTATGGAAATAAGAACTGATGATGTGCCAGTCCTTTCTGGGCTGTGAGACAAGAAGTAAAAAATGTCGGGCTTAATGATCCAAAAATGATATAGCTGAAACCCTATCTTATAAATAAAGAAATTTGCACCTCAGTTTTCCAATGTATGAGCTTGTATCTCGAGAGAGATTTGTTGGGTCAATGGAGATGAGATAATTGGACGTTTTGCACTTCTTCCTTTTTCTGCCCGCCATCAGAAACACCTTAGGGATGAAATAATAACCAGATGAATTGTGGGAGTGACGGAGTTAAAGAAAACAGGATCATTATTATTTGGATTAAATCCAGTGTGTACAAAGATTTAGTTGAGTACCAACCCTCTTCCCATCCTCCTTCTCCATGTGGAGGTAGTAGGTAGGGTAAAGACCCTTCTCCATGCCTCTCCTGTCCCTTGTGACCCTGCACTGGATCGTCACATCTCTGGGAGCAGGACGCGAGGCAAACTTCTCAAGATCTTCCACAGACATTGGAGAGGTTGGCTGAAATGATGGTGACAGTGAAGTTACTAGTGTACAATAAATGAAATTGTGTTTTTTTTTTCTGTTTTTCAACTTGTCTCACTCTTTCGTTGTGTTCACTGCCTGACGATGAAGTCTCCCTGTAGTTGGAGTTGAGTGACGCTAGACTTGGCGTAGTCTTCTCCGCATTGTTTTTTTCTTTTTTCTCCTTTTCATGGCCTTCCTCTTCTTTGCTCTCGTCACTTATTTGACACCTGGCTGTATATATCAGCACACAAGCATTATCCTTAAAGACGCTTTACATCAGCATCTTTTTTTCTTACAGCAAAAAACATACAATAACCAGAGAGATACAAAACAAAAGACATGAGGGAGCAATAAGTTGAGGAGAAAGGAAGAGGAGAGATGGGACAAAAAAGCTAACATTAAAAAAAAAAAAAAAAAAAAGAAGAAGAAAAAGAAGAAGAAGACATACCGTT
>JBAMYA010000011.1:4891227-4915420 GCA_037176975.1 Arrhamphus sclerolepis
TTATCTCCTGCCTAAAGCATATACAGCACTGTGTCAGCACCAAGCTCTCCTCAGCAGTTTTTTTTTTTTTTTTTTTTGCCCCTGCTTGATCTATAAACCAGAGCTGGTAAGGGCCAGAGGATTTTGTATCACATGTTGATAAATGAAAACATTCTGGATAGATATTAACAGAGGAACTATTTTCCTTTCCACATAAATGTAAATTGCAAGCATCAAAATGGCACAAATCTAGAAAAGACTATACTTGGGTCATCTAAAAAGAAAACAAAAACAAAACTATACTTGGTTCATCTACAAAGTTTTACACACCAGGTATGTTCCCTTTGAAGGCTAACCCTGAGTGCAGCCAATAACATTTTATCCTTGGCTCGTTCATTCATTCCTGTTTTTACATCGAACTAATGAGACACCAGTCAACCACTGAGAAGATCTTTAAAGGCTACATGAGTTTCAGAGGACAGTTTTAAAAACATTCATAGAACGTTCTTCTGATAAAATATGCAAATAAAATAACAGGAATAAATTAATAAATATATCTACTATAGCATACAGTGTTGATCGTGAACTTATTATTAACAGTACAGCTATTTACTTTATCATCTAGTTTGAGTAATTTACTTTGCCACTGACCATCGAACACACAGAGGTATTTGACTGCAAAAATATCAGGCTGTATGCAAGTTCCCACAACAAGGTGAATAGTCTTTAACACTGATGGCAAAGCCAACAAAAGGGTCCAGAGATAAATATATAGTTTGTATATTTAGTATCCTAAGGAACTTACAGAGGCACTGAACACCATTATACATAACAAGAGTAAGAACAGTACTGTTTTACAAAATGTTTATCATCACTGTTTATTTTGTACATGAACCTGCGCTGCAGTTTTCTGTTCACTTTGGTTGGTTTATATGTTTTAGAGGAATGAGCAGAGATGAGAACAGTCCATCATCCAACCAGTTTTAGAGCATTCTGTGTATCTAGAGAGAACATTCAGGGTCTCTTTAAAAGCTAACTGATGAACCCTCAGAAGACATAGAGGTAAGTGTGAAAGTCCATAATGAAATGGTGGAACTCTTCAAAAGAGCTTCTGTCAAGAGAACTTTTTCTTTATGAAAAAATACTTAATGAAGGATGGGCGAATAAAATAAAACAGAGGACCATATCCGTTCCGTCCTCTGCAGCACCAGTCTATAGGAAAGACTCCATGTCCAGGTCCATGAATGCGTCAGTATCCATACTGAAGGAGGAGTCGTAGGTCTGGGTGGTGTTCTGGTGCATCTTCTGATGGTGCCGCAGGTTGGACTTGCTGGAGAAACTCTTGTTGCACAGCAGGCAAGCAAAGGGCTTCTCTTTGGTGTGTATCCGTCGGTGACATATGAGCTGAGTGGACACACGGAACGCTTTTCCACACTCCAGGCACTGGTAGCGTTTGGGCTCTGTGTGAATGCGTCGGTGGTTCTTGAGAGCCATCAGGTTGGTGTATTCTTTCTGGCAGATTGAGCAGAAGAAGGAGCCTGTCTTGTGGCTGTTCTTATGGTTGAGGAGGGAACCGGCGTGGCGGTAGGTGCGGCCGCAGTGCTCACAAACGTGGCTCTTTTCTTCTGTAACAGATGTTTCGCTACTCATCTGTGAATTAGTGATGTTTCCTGGAATATGGGACAGTGGTGGTGGTGGAACTTGGTTTTGCATCTCACTCATCCCCACTGACTGATTTAATCCTGAGTCCCAGCAGTTGTTGTTCTGTATGGGTTCATCCAAGCCTTGTTCATGAGGGCCCTGAGCCACGTGGTGTGTATTATGGTGTTCCTGGTAAGTGGCCATGTTGGGAAAGCTCTGTTGGCAAAGGCTGCAGACCACAGCCCGGTCCTTCGAGTGCACTTCCATGTGGCTCTGCAGGTGTGAGACCAGACAGAAGGTCTTGCCACACTCTGGGCAGCAGTGACGCCTCATCTGGGAGTGTATCTGCAGAGTGAGAGGGTCAGGAAATGTCTGGAGACATAAAGTGCAGTGGTTGAGGTTTTCAGAATGGGACTTCTTATGATTGAGGAGGGAGCCAGCGTGGTGGTAGGAGCGTCCACACAGGTCACACCTGCAGGAGGACCAAGTTAGCATTAAATTCCTAATAAGACATTAAAAAGCACCTTATTCAATATCACTTGGTGATTTGCAAAATTATTGGTAACCAGTATTGAAACTACTAAATTGGTTTATGAGTTAAAAAGTAAATGGTAACAGTGTTCTCTAGTGGCCTACTTAAATGTGAAACTGTTTCTTAATTAGTTCAAACACATGTTCAAGCACTTATGAACAGCAAATTATTTTAAGAAATAATTCAGCAACATGTGGGAACTGTAGATTCCAATCCATCTGTGTTCAAGAATTTGCATATTAAGACATTCAAGATTAAAGTCATGTCAGCTGTGTTAAACATAAAAAAACAACAAGTCCTATGAGGACAGATAAAAAAATACCTGCATATCAATGATACAGTGAAATTCTAACTCACATGAAGCACTTGTCTCCCCTCTCTGAGTGCTGGACTCCAGACTGTGTGCCGTTTTCCTGACCTCTATGACAGCGGTGTCTCTTCAGGCCAGACCTGCCCTGGAAACGTTTTCCACACAAAGGACAGCTGAAGTGACTCAGCACTCGATTGTGGATCCTCTGGTGGTTGTGTAGGATGCTGGCGAGGCGAAAGGCCTTTCCACAGGTCAGACACACAAACTTTTTCTTCTGTGTGTGGATGCGTGTGTGATTGCGTAAAGCCATTGGGTTGGTGAAGGGCTTCGAACAGAAGGTACAACTGAAGTGTCCTGTCTTGTGGGTATTTTTGTGATTTAGCAGCGAGCCTGCATGGCGGTAGCTGCGATTACATATGTTGCATGTAAATGGCCGCTCATCTTTATTTGGAGATGTATTTGATTGGGATTCTCCGCTGTCCGATGGTCCATCACATGGGTGGTCTGCCAGTTGGTTAGCGGAGAGAAAAGCCTGCTTACATACTTTGCATTTAAAGGCTCTAGATTTGAGACCCCTCCTCCCTCCAGCCCCGTCCTTTCTGTGGTCTGCACAGACATGAGCTAACAGTTGCTTTTTTCCTCTAAAGCCTTTTCCACAGTTCTGACAAGAGTGCTTTTTATATGCAAAGTGGGTCCGCAAGTGGTTCTTCATTGCAAGCTGATTAGAATAAGTGTTATTACAAATCGAACAGTAATATTCACCCGTTTTATGCGAGTTTCTGTGGTTGACCAAACTTCCTGCATGGCGATATGTACGCCCACACTGGTCACATGCAAAAGGTCGCTGATCACCCGTGTCCTCCAGTTTAACTGAGGTCTCCAACTTCGTGTGTCCTGCCTTCCCTTCAGGCGTTTGCGTGCAGTGTTGAACAGAGGTAAAAGCCTGGCTGACATTTGAAGGTAAGGGTGGCATTCTTCCATCTGATCTGGTCCCGTTCATTTGAATGAGTGCCCGGATCTGATTGTTGAGTTCCTGGATTTTGGCTTGGTTCTTTTTGTGCCTTCTCAGATGGATCAAAAGCTGCTTCTGTATTTTAAAGGCCTTCCCACACTCATGACAAGTGTGCCTACGGGAGGGGACAAAAGACATAGTTGAATATGTGTTTGCAAAACATGTTACACTCTGCACAAGTAAAGCATAATGAAGGGAAAAAAAACATCTCTGTCAATGAGCAAACGTTTTTTTCCCCCAACCCATGTCAATTAGAACATTTTTGAAAAAGGTGAATTTATTCAACAAAAAAAACCAAAAAACTTATTTGATAATTAATATTTGATTCATTTGATTTTAATTGTTAGAACTAACCTCTTAATATCAAAGTGGGATCTCTGATGGTTTTTAAGAGCCAACAGGTTGTAGAAGCGTTTCTGGCAGATAAGACATCTGAACACGCCTGTTTTGTGCGACTTTTTATGGTTAAGGAGGGAGCCAGCATGCCTGTACGACCGCCCACACTGATCACACTTGTACTGGCGATCTTCAGCATCAACAGTTTCTCTAACAAGACTTGTTTCTTCATGCTGGACGACATTATTGACTTTCATTTCCTCCTTGCAGTGGACAGGCTCATCTTTCCTCCCAGCTCTGCAGGCATGGTTGTCAAGATGATCATAGCTGGTGCAGAAGATACCACAGCTGCCACAGATGATTTGTTCTTCCTCTTTGTTGTCTGGAACATCACTGTTCACAAACAAATGTTTTTTACAGTCTTGCTGGTCATTATTGTGGAGAGTCTGATGAACAATCAAATCTTGCCTATTGGCAAAACTTTCCCCACATGTGCTACAGATCATCATCTCTCCAAGCTCATCATCTTTCACATCTTCATGGGAGGACATGGAAGAAGGCCCTGAGCTAGCAGGAGTACTGTTAGACTGTGTGTGTCCTCGAAGATGGCTCCTGAGAGCCCTCTTGCTGGTGTAGCTGTTGCCACATATAGAACACTGGTAAAGATCTCCATCATCATCATCTTCTTCCTTATCAGCTTCCACATCATCTACAGCAGCAATTGGTTGAGCACTGTTCACATTTTCATTGAAATTCTCTTCAAAGTAACTTTGATTGTGGCTAACATTCAGGCCATGGAACTCAACATTATTTTCTGGATTTCCAATAATGCAGTGATCACTACTGGCCTGGAAGCTTAAGCTATTGTCGTACTCACCACCATTAGTCTCATGTTGTTGCTGCTGTAGATACGGGCAACTGTGAGACTTGATCCCTGCAATATCTGTAAATGTCTCACCACAGTCTGCACACATGTGCCTCTGCATGAGGGGTTCATTTTGAGATAGAGGCACAGTCATATCCTGGGAGAAGTCCTGATTAAACTGCTCCTGATACAATGCTCCGTTGTTTTGGTCGGCTCCATTCTCCTGATTGATACTAAGCAACGGATGAGAGCTGTTTTCCTGGTTGTTCTGGGAAAGGAAGCAGCACTGCTGGCTATCCAAAGTCAGAGGCTCTGAGGAGAGCCAGTCCCCTTCTCCTCTGAGGTTGAAAGATGCTGGCTGAGCCTTGTGGAGACGAAGGTGACTTTTGAGAGCAGCCAGGTGAGGATAATTTTTTTTACAAATGGAGCATTGGTAAATCCCCACCTGATGTGACCTTTTGTGGTTGATAAGGCTCCCAGAGTGCCGGTAGCTTTTACCACAGGTCTGACACTTAAAGGGGCGCTCATCAGAATCTACAGTTGAATTTTCTCCATTGCTATTTGCACTGCCAATGTTTTGGGTGGGTATGAGTGTTTGATTATGAATACTTGTGTTTATGACTTGAGTTTCTCCCTGAGTGCAGTTGGATGATGGTTTGTGATCACTGGAGCAGTCTGAGAACACATGACCATTATCTCTAGCCTTTTCCAGTGGCTGGTCAATATTTCCAGGATTATCCATTGATGACACTGAAGGGATTCGGTTTATAGGAGACGTATAAAAAAGTGACTCAGGTGAGGCAACGCTGTTGTCATATGATACATTTTGGTTGTCTGACAAAGTATTTTGAAGCCCAAATGACAGAGAAGATGAGTTGTGCATTTGGATGTGCTCCTGGAACTCCTCATCATTTGGAAATAGGACCTGACACAAATGGCAAAAGTTTACTGGAGCGTCCTGGCTCTGGGGTGAGAAATGGTCCTGGGTTGTGCTTATGTAGGATCCACCTGTCGAACAGAAGTCTGTCCCACTTCTTGCCTTGTGAGTTCTCTGATGGCTGTAGAGGGCAGCCATGTTATTAAATAGTTTGAAACAGACGGTGCATTCAAACAGTCCAATCTGGTGAGTCTTTTTATGATTGCTCAGGCTTCGATGGTGTATGTATGATTTGTCACACAAGTCACACCTGAAGGGTCTATTTAATGCCTCATCACAGGTCTCAGATTGTGAATTATAAATGTACCCCGTGTTTCCCTCAGATGGGCTATTTTCTGTGGACGTACCAAGATTGGCTGACTGCCCAATAAGTTGATGTGGCTGATCATTTTCAACTTCACGAGTGGAATATTCCATGTCTAACTTCCTATATGACCTCTCCTTTGCCCTCTTGGTAAGATGAACCCTCTCATGCGTAGATAGTTGGGCTGCTAAACGAAAAGCCTTTCCACACTCTGCACAGGAGTATTTTTTCAATGAAGTGTGGCTCCGGAGATGACTCTTCAGGGCTGAGGCATTGGAGTTTTCCTTCCCACATATGTCACAGTGAAAAGAACCCACTTCATGAGTCTTTCTATGGTTAGTCAGACTACCAGCATGTCTATAACCACGTCCACATTCATCACATTTGAATTTGCGTTCTTCGTCTTGTTGATGATTAGAATCCATGTGCTCGAGCAGACTGGACATATTGAGACAAACCACCCCACATTGTTTGCAAGGAAAACCGTTTGTCCTGCCAGGGTCTTGCAATGCCATTACAAGATAGTGGCTGAATTAAGTGCATATGACACAAAGTTTGTAGATTTTCAAGCTGAAAATGCATTACATTCCCTTCTCATCCACATAAAAGGAAAGTAGTTCTTTCATTAAGGTCCAAGGAATGGGAGGTAACACACCAAAAGATGTTAAGAGCTGAGGTGAAAAACTTGAGTACAGCAGAAGCAGGCAAGTTGAGCTGTTGATGACAAGAGATACTTGTTAGGCAATGCATGAAAAAAAATTGTATTGCATAAGTCAATTACCTTTATTGAGGAAAAAAAATCTAAAGTTGCAAGTAAAAATATTAGTGATTACATCTGAACATATTGTTTATGGCAAAAATATTCAAAGAACACAAACTGTTACTTTGCATCTCATCACTGAATTAAAATTACTTTTTCTTTTTTGTATCTATCCATAGAATACACTGGTCAGTAAGATAAACTGGAATAAAAGCCCATCTGCGGAAAGGTGGCCTGCAATGGGCCATCTTTACATGTGGACTTGTTCTATTCATTAAGTAATATATGCTTCAATTTGGGATGATGATTTTCAGTGGTTCCCTTCCTGCTTAATTTGCACAGCCTCCCAATTAAACCAACACACACTGCTGTCAGCAACCCAAGTTTGATCAGTGTTTATCTAACTGCACCAGAGTATGTGGCCATGTCATCAAACATTAGGGCATTTCGGAGCACTATATTAACAAATAGTTCCCACTTGAACTCAGAGAGGGGCTCAAACATAACTGTGCAATGTGACCTTGTTTATGCTTACATGTACATGCTTTAATACTATACCTGTTTAAGCATTTGTAAAGCACTTCACAACTTTACTGCTCAATTTACAGCATGCAGTTACAAGTTACAAGACTTCAGCGAGGTAATCAATTATGTAGTTCGTGGCAATTACTAATCTGTTAGGAAATATATTTTCAACAATGCCTCAACTAGCTGTGTGAATGGAGCAAAGATGCACCTAAAGAGATACCGTCAATGAAACTACTTTTCCCCCCTTCAGCACTACAACAAGGACCATGTAAAAGTGGTATCCAGACTGGGTTTGTGACCAGAACCAATAAGTTAGCTGCTACTGCTGAGAGAGAGCGAGGACAGTTAGCGTACATTAGCGGGCTACCAGCTAGCATCATTATAACTAGCTAAATAAACATTGCACCAAAATCCCAGTAAATCGCTTTAAAAGCGGCATGACAACGTGGAAAATAATAAATAAATAAACAGTGTACCTGCAGGAGTATAATTTAATGTAAGCTAGAAAGGCGTACATCTATATTTCTCGTGTAAAAAACGTTCATTTTATGTAGAGGGAAAGCCCCCTTTTATTCAATTGTCTTCTTTCGCATGTACCGTTGCTCTTGTTGCTAGGAAACAGGAAATGTGCAGCAGCGAAACTATTCCCTCTGCATACTTCCTAGGTTGCCCGAGTGCGCTACAAAGTGTATTTTAAGCAGCATTTCTATAATACAAATAGAGAAAGTAAAAAAAAGAAAATCAATCAATAAATCATCCCAAGATATGATGTTAATTAAAAAGGTATAAAGTAACTTAGGTTAGCTGTCTCCAACAGTTGCTAACATTGTAGATTATGTAAATAATATATATTTTTATACGACACTGACGCGTAACTTTACTACGACATCTACGTTTCACAATAGTTCACTAAAAATGTTTTATTACGCGTTTTATCTTGATGTTTTACCATAAAACGCATTACATTGTTGCACACTTGGCTCGCTCGCCGACAGCTGTCGTCATCATGGTCCTAAAGCCGTCAGCCATCACACAGCCACTGAAAAGCAATCGGCGTTTAAAGAGTCCCGTTCAAAGGCAATATCAACCAACTATTAATGTCACGATTCTGGTAAGAATGAGTTCTTTATCTGTAATGTATGCGATATGCAAAAAACAACTCAATATTAGCAGAATACTTGCCGTGTAAGAACGGTCATAATAATGATGATGATGATGATGTGGAGTGTATCTGTACACCAGTGGTCCTAAAGCCAGCCATTTTGAGTTAGTAAGCACGCAGGCTAGCGCAAAGATATACATACAAATCGTATCCTGTTGTCTGCAACACTTCCGCGCTGACTTGTGAAAAGTGGTCTTTTTCTTCAGTCGGAAACATGTCAGTCATTGTGCACAGTGCTCTCTAATGTTGCATCGCCAACTTCCTCTGGCATCAAAGCGATTAGCTTATTGTCCCTGAGGTCCTAATGCCAGCCATTTTGTGATTTAATGCACATCTCACACCATATATACACTTAAGATTGCACTATAATTAGGGCCCGAGGACTGAAAGAGTGAGAGCCCTGTTGTACTGTTGTTTCTTGTAATTATCATTGTTATTATTATTATTATTATTATAATAGCCTAACTATTTTTTTTTAACCAAATAACTGCTTTTTGAGAGTGTTCCCTTACCACAAAACTCACTAAATTTTGCATATATGCAAAAGGTCTGGTGGAAAAAGTACATAATTTAAGGGTCCCCCACAACGCATGGAAAAATGTCTCAACAGTGCCACCTTGATAATTTCAAAAATTGAGCCCCTGCCATGGATTTTCCCTACATGCATGGAAAAATTGCTAGGTTCATGCAAAGTGCTGATTCCCCACAAAAAAGCCTCAAGGACCCACACTCTAAAACTTATTGGAAGTCCACCATGTTGGACTGGATTTCTGATTTTCACCCAATATTTGTGATTTGAAGGCCTCGTGTCTGAACAAACTCCTCCCAGGGATTTGATCAGATTGACATGGATGGAGAAGTTGCAATAACATGAACATATGTTGTCCAGTCTCCAAAATCTTTGTTTGATGATGCTTCCACTCTGAACAAGTGGATATGACACTTACTAACATGTCTATGCTACAAATGCCATATTTACAGAGCTGTTTGTATTTATTTTGGCGCCCAGACCAAATGATGGCCCCCTTGGCTCTAACCCAGCCATACATTGTTTAATCTGGTTTAACACTGATATTTGTGATTGTGAGCCCAAACACATCCACATATTAATATTCAGTAAAAGTTGTAGCGGCACCTATTGGCAACAGGAAATGTCATGTTTTGCATTATGCATCCCTCCTTACCGAGATTAGCTGCTACACCTCAAACCTGGTCAATCAGTGCTTAAAATGCTGATGATGACTGACAGTGAAAACTGCACCTTTCTTCTTGAGCATTGCTGTGTGACTGAGACAAAGTTAAACATCTTGCCATGAATGGAAATGTCTACTTTCCATATGCTTGTCCAATTTATAAGATTGGTGAGGCTTCCACTCTCAACAAGTTCATATGACAATCTTGGATGAACTCTGTAGCACCTCCTTTAAGTCAAAGAAACATGACTTTGGTCACAGTACGTAGTGTATTGGACGAGTGCTTCATCAGGTCAGCATTCTGAAACTGCAGAATATCCTTAACTTTTATGTGAATAGTGTACATTTAAGCAATGTCATGATAGTCCCTGTTAGTGTTGAGTGCAGGCATGTGACCTTTTATTTCTCCATTAAATTCACCTTCTGTGTATCTTTGCTCCATCTGGACTGCATAGTCGTAGTTATATATAGTTATATAGTGAGGCTCTATACAGTCTCAGTCATGCGTTATCCAGTCCATTGTTAATAGTCTGGACAGGAAAAGTATAGAGAGGCAATGAAGAACTTCTGCCAGAGGAGCAACTGGGAGGAAAACATGTCTGCACCCTGACTGGTGTGGGAAGGTGGTGGCACCTGGAGTGCTGGTGATGGGTGCAAGGACCCTTTCAATGCTGCTTGCAGCTTTGATTTGTGTGTGTGTGTTTCATTGTCAGCCACAGTCAGATGAACATCTGCTCAACAGATTCTTAACTGTCGCAGAAATCAAGCCTCATGTCTATTGTCTCATATCCTGTTTATCCAATTGATTCATCTTTAAAATACTCATTGCAAGGATGTTTCTAATTTCATCTCCCTGCAGAAATAAACATGGCCTCTCCTCAGCCTGGCAGCCCACCTCTTGCAGAGCAGTACACCCCTGTGTGTGATGAAGAGAGCCAACAAGAGGAAGAGCTAGTGAAGGATCAGCCAGCAAAAAAACGTGGCAGGGGCAGGCCACCAAAAACAAAACCCCTCTTTAAATGCTCTACTTGCAGTGAGACTTTTAAGAGTCTTTCAGTTCTGCAGAGCCATAAGCTCGCGGCACACGGAACGGAACGTCAGCAGCAATACACGTGCTCCGAGTGTGCAAAAGCATTCTCGAGCAAAGCTCAGCTCTCAAAGCATGAACGCACGCACTCATCTCAGCGCCCCTTTCAGTGTCCAGATTGCCACAAGGCTTACAAGACATCCACAGAGCTACGCAACCATAGCCGTTCTCACACTGGGGAGAAGCCTTTTGTATGCACAGAGTGTGGTAAGGCCTTCATGCAGGCTATATGTTTGAGGATTCATATGACACAGCACAGTGGCGAGCGCCCTTACTCATGTTGTCAGTGCTCCAAGAGCTACCCCACTTTGTCCAAACTGAAAGTGCATGAGCGCTCTCACACTGGAGAAAAGCCATACTTCTGTGCTGAGTGCGGTAAAAGTTTTGCTGATCCGTCAGTGTTCCGTAAACACAAAAGGAATCACCAGGGTCATCGGCCATATGCCTGTGACCAATGCGGCAAAACATACTCGGAGCTGAAGGACCTGAAAAACCATGAGCGGTCGCACACTGGAGAAAAGCCATTCCTGTGCTCAGACTGTGGCAAAGCCTTCTCCCGCTCTTCGTCCCTGGCCTGCCATCAGCGAATTCACTCTCAAAATAAACCTTATCAGTGCGAGCAATGTGGGAAAGGTTTCACTCAGCTGTCGTCCTATCAGTCTCATCTCCGCACTCACTCTGGTGAGAAGCCGTTCCTCTGTCCACAGTGTGGAAAGATGTTTTCTGACCCCTCTAGCTTTCGTCGGCACCAGCGCGCCCACATGGGTTTCAAGCCTTATCCCTGCGATAAGTGTTCCAAGCGATTCCGGCAGCCAGCTGATCTCGCTGTGCACGAACGCGTTCATTCTGGAGAGAGGCCTTACAAATGCCTGAGCTGCGACAAGGCCTTCGTAGCATCCTGGGATCTGCGCCGCCACATGCTCGTCCACACTGGTCTAAGGCCCTTCTCGTGCACTGAGTGCGACAAGTCATTTGCCGAGCGCTCCAGCCTCAACAAGCACCGGCGTGTGCACTCTGGAGAGAGGCCTTTCAAATGTGAGGAGTGTTTGAAGTCATTTGTGGTGTCCTCAAGCCTTCGCAAACATGAAAGAACTCACCTGGCTGAGCAACAGTCTGAGCAACAGCAGCAGCAGCAGGAGATGGAGACTGCATCTGCCTCAGGCTTCACTGCCAGCACAACTCTCCCTCAGTTCTCCTGCCCTCAGTGTGATGCTACATTTGGTACGTGGGATGAAGTTCAGGCCCACGAAAATCTTCACTCCATTGACTCCACACCATCATCTGTTACCAAAATCGTGCCACTTAGTTCACTCGTGTGTGAAACCTGCCACGCAGAGTTTACACAGCTAGTGGACTTGCAGGAGCATGAGAAGCAGCATCCGAAACCAAGGCCACATGTCTGCAGCAGCTGCGGCAAAGGCTTCCTTAACAAATCTGGACTACGTAAACACCAGAAGATTCATTCCACCAGTAAACCTCACAGCTGCCCCCACTGTGGCAAAGCCTTTCTGTTTGCCGCCTACCTTCGCAAGCACTTACGGACTCACGGAGATGTCCCCGCACCTGATGCACAACTCAATGACATAAGCATCATCCACACAGACCCTCTCCCTTCTCCACCACCACCCAGCGAGGTCTCTGCCTCCACTGTTGAACCCAGTGCTATATCTCTGACGGTCCCAGAGACTGTACCTGCTTTTCACACTCTCCCGGAGTACTTGGTCAAAGAGGAAGGACTTTAAAAGTTTTTAACTGTTTTGTAATTCCAATTCTGAAGTCATTGAGTGGCCTTAAATACTTTGTAGTTGATTGGTGTGAATCTGAGGAGGAAAAAAAACAAGTTGTATATTTCAAAATAACATTTTTCAAAAAGTTTAAATTGGTATTGCACTTATGTAAATTGTGCTTGTCATTGTTTTGTATTTAAAAAAATGTTACATGTCACAGTTGTGTTTTAAAAACTAGTATACTATTCATTGTATGTAGTTTCATCTGTAGTTATCCTTTCATAAAAATGTAATAAAAATCTCCAGTATATTCTGCTAATACTGAAATCATTAAACTAACAGCTGTGTTTTAAAGTAAGCAGATTTTAATATGTTTTTATAGTCTCTCATGTTCAGCATTATTTCAGTTTGAAGAAAATGACTTAACCCTTTTAATGTGCAATCATTATATTTTTTGCATTATTATGCAAGTTTTTCAGATTTAAATGGACAGTACATTCCAGAATATTTACAGGAATATCATTTTTATACTAATAAAATGTCTAAAAGCCAGATGTGTGTGTGTGTGTGTTTTTTTTTTAGACAAACTCATTCATGTTTGTGGCTTTGCAGAATTTGTCATGCACAAGCATTTTTAATGTTGAATAGGCTGATCTGACTACAAAAGTAGTTGTAATTGCTGTCAGCAGATCATTTGGTGAAAAACTAAAAAAAACAGGTTAGAGCCACAGTTTCTGAACACAAAAAAAGTCCAAAGAACATCTAAAATGATTGTATTCCATTAGCAAGCTGCAACTTTGGTAAAAAAGAAAAAAAGGTGGCATGACGGTGGTCCTTCACAGAATTACAGAAGTAGAAAAAAAGAAAGGAAGTTACATTTACATTAGACTTGTGTCTGCATGAATAGATATCTTTTCCTGGGGAAAACAAAAACTTCACAGAAAGGATCCAATGAGTAATGCAAGTAAAACTAAAAATTGAGTTACTGAATGTGGAGTTGTCTTTTATATTTCTCTCCATTGTTAGATTCCCCGTGATAATGGCCACCATAGCAGCAGGCCTCATCTCCGTCCTGACAACAGCAGCGGATGCCACCACAACCTCCAAGTGCCACTCCCTGTGGTTTTTACTTCTTTAGCCTTTTCTTATCATCTTCCAGGCTGAACTTTCACCCATCTGGAACTGACTTCACCTGCAGCAGAGACAGCGCCTGCATGAGGCCTGCTTCAAGGAGACAGTTGGCACGAGTCCATGATGTTGACCTTGAACTTAATCTTTGTCCTGGTTATCTTTTTTTTTGTGCTCATGGAGGCTGAGGTTGTGTTCATAGACCAGAGGGGTGAGATGGTCATGGATCTCCACAAATATGGGATCACTGTGACAGTTTTTTGACACTACAGGATGTAAATCAGGGGCTTTTCACAGTCTAGAAGTAAGAATAAAAAAAGAACTTTCACAGTGTCAAAATTTGTACTATTTACTGTCACAATGCATTTTTGACATATTCAAATATATATATTTCATTGTCAAATATTTTAAAGATATTTCTTCAAACAGATAATCAGAGTTCAGCTGCAGCATTTCTTTTCCATTCATGACATTAGCTGATTTCAAGGATGTAAAAACCGAAGGCCGGGCTGCAAGCTAGAGCTGTTTATTCTTCAGTGAAATGGACTTCCTGTTGCAGTGCTTCATGGTGTAGAGCAGCGCTGCACCAGCGTCTGTTAGAGGCTAACGGGAGAAGAAGAATTCAACACAGAGCTCAGTGAAATGTCTAGCACTGTATAGTATCCTAGTTAGTAAGTTACATTTAAATAGGAAATTAATTACCTGAGAATCTGCAGTGACAGACCTTTTCTGCAAAACGAAAACAAAAAAAATGACAGTAATAAGCATCAGCAACAATAATGTGTTCACGTGCTACAAACATGTGCGAACACTCACCCTGGTAAAGTCGTGTATGTTGTGGTATATCGGCTCCATGGTTTTAACCCACTCTTGGAATGATTCGTTGTCATCTGAACTGCGATTATGCTCACTGCAAACAGCCAGACATTTTGTGAAGTATGACTGATACCAGGCCAAACACATATTTTGCATCTAAATTCAGTCACATGTGACTGCAGTTTGCTTAAATTTGAACCTATGTTGCCTGTGTAGAGTCAGCCTTCTTGAATCCTTTTATCGGAGTTCACTATAAAGAGGACACTGATACAGGAACACAAATGCTGCCCTTCAGTCGGAGGTCCCCGATGTTACTCACATTGACCTCTCAATAAGCTTCAGCTGCATTTCTCCTTCCCTCATGGCATCGAGAAAGCGGCCTCTGACAGCCAGAGCAGCGCTGGCCTGTGACGAGTTGAGCTGAATGATGGCCAGAGACAGTGAAGACAGGGCAGCGGTGCTGAGGAGGATGATCATGTCATGAGTGCCCATCAACATTTACGGCAGCAGCCCTGCCATTTGTACTGTAGTGCAAACACAACAACGGACCACTTTGTATCTGCTCTGATGATGAAGTGCATGACCTTCATTCAGTGGGCTTTATCAAGCATGCAGATTGAGCTGAGTGGTTCATTCGCTGTGTATCTAAATGGTAAAACTGATGCAATCTTTTCTGCATGAAAGCTCCTGTGTCTCAGCAACTGTCTCCTTGGATTTCAAACACAAAAAGCCAAAAAGTTCATTTAAACTGGTATTTAAAAAAGAAAATTAAAACATTTGTTTTCCTGAGGAGAATGACTCATTTATTGAAAATGTCAGAAGATAAGGAGTAGGTTTAGCTCATGAGAATGCTATAGATCTGCAAATACAGCAATGCTCTTCAGCAGAAGTAACTTTTAAAGCTAAATGAAATATTGTGAATATGGCAGCATCATTACCTGTCATCAGTAACGTCTCTGTCTGCAGTCAACACTCTGAGCATCATCTGTCCGTTCCTCTGTTTGTATCTGACCTGCAGCTGGATGGACACGCGGCTGCCAGGAGTCGGTGCTGGAACTAAAAACAAAACACCAGAGAGAAAACAAAATGATAAAAACGAACATGATTGCATGTACAACAGAAACAGATGTATACAGTTAATATTCTGGTGACTGAGATCTGGTCTGACTGTCTCTGATTAACCAGCTCTCATGGACTTCACTTGAAGTACATGCTGCTCCATGTTTGTTCACTGATCTCAGTTTTAGGTTCAAGTACTGAATCAACAAACTAATCAGAAACAATAAACAAGTTAGTGGAAAAAAAATGTTTATTTTACTAATGTGTGTTAACAACTGGCCTTCAGTCAAATGGATTAACCAAAATCCATCCATCCATCCATCCATCCATCCATCCATCCATCCATCCATCCATCCATCCATCCATCAACAAGAACCTCCCACCCATTATACTTTGGATTATGTTAACTTTCATTATTCCATTAATTTTATAAAGGAAGATGTTAGAAATGAAATGAAAGGTGCAATAAACATTTCATTGTTTTTTAAGCTACCAATTCTTTATGCTGTAATACAAGTGAAATATGGATTATATTCACTTCATGAATCTTTGATATGCACAAAAAGTATGGAAATTCATGCTATGTAAATCATTTATTTGTTGTAACAACTGCTTCTTGGCAATGAATCCTATAGTGTTGGAAAGCCTGCCTATTTTGCTTTTAAATGGTAACATTTTGCTCATTTAAATAATTAGGCACCAAAACTAAATAGATAAAAATCCTTGTATATTAATTACATTTTGCAAAGCCTTGTTCTTTATTGACAGTTGTCAGACATGTATGGTAAATCTTGCCAAAGTAAAATAATCAGGATTAACTGTTCACATATCCTGAATGTCCTGTATTTTGTCCCAATCTTTGAACTAGCTGTTGTGATATTCCAGTGTTGCTCAAAGTGCTGGTTCTAACTAACTTACACTGACATGTCTTAGTTTCTGCATATCATCTCTTTGTTTCTTTAAATCACAGTTAGCAGTGTGACATGTGTCCAGATGGAAATAATCCTTGTCTTGGTTGTATGAACACATGGACCTCTGCCGTGGCCAAGGTCCGTTTTGTTAGTTTTGCTTTGCTAGCTGTCTCTCACTTTACAGTGGTTGTTGCCGTGATCTCATTGTGAAATCACAAGTAGTCATGGTTGGCAGCAACAGATCTCACCACATCTTGAAATATTCTCAAAACCTGGCAGCACACATCTCTTTCTTTGCTTTGAAATCCTGCTCATCTGCAGCTGAAGGTCAATCATACGAAACTGTTTATGTATGACATACCGGTTTGCTCTCACCTTCTTTGTTTTGTTCACTGGCTCCAAACTGGAAGGTAATTTCTGTGTCTGGGTTCACATTCCCAACCTCTCTGGTCCCTTTGTGTCCTGCCTCCCTCTCTCCTTTCATTTGCCTGCAGCAAAGAAGGACATGAATCAGTGTTGTGAGCTTCATTACTGCACTTCATAGCTCTAAATCCTTTCACAAACAAAAAAATCCATGAAGCATAAGAAGCTGCTGTGGTTATTGATAGTGTAGATCTTACAGTGACTTGTGTAGCAGTAACGTTACTGCACAGTGTGTAGCGATAGTCCTGTTTTGAATAATCTCCTCGAACACTTGGTGCAACCTGTTGGGGCTGGCTATCACCACCTAAAGGCCATGCAAATTGACAACAGGAAAAGTGGTCTTATGTTAGTCTGACTTTTTTCTCTACCTTTTAATGCAAGGTTTCTGAGTGTCGAGACACATAACCTGCAACGCAGTGTCACACCACCTCTTACTTTCCCTCCAGTGCGATCTGCGAGTCTTCCCAGCTCATCCAGCCTGCAGTCTGTTCCCTCTATGGACAGCACAGACACCGTCACACTGGGGAAACAAACATAATCCAAAATGACCACAACAGAACATCCAGGTCAACTGAGCAACAACATCTCTCAAGTTCATGCTGTGTAAACCTTTGTAGAGGAGAAACACTACTTCAAATCTCTAAACCCATCATTTTCTAGGTGTATTCACTGTCTAAGTGTTTAACAGTTTTGTATGAACTGGAACCAACCCTTGATCAGCAGCATACTGTCCCAGCTCCTGGTAGAAGATTGTGGATGAGAGAAGAGTGCGAGCGTCATTATCCTCCTCTTCCAGATTCCCCAACTCTGCGTTGGCTTTCCCGTCTGTACAGATAATCACCTTCAATATCACCAGGGAAAAAGAGATCAAGATTGTATTCTTTGGGAAAAAAACAACTGATAGATAACTCCTTACCACAGAAAACACTTGCATGCTTCTATCCACTTATTAGAGCTCTGCACCAGGTATGTTAGTAAACTCCATTATGTTGACTATATTGAATTTATTATTTAACCCAGTGGTTTCATTTCTGGGGGCCTTTATGCCTCATCATACAGTGCGCCATGCTCTTATCTTGTTTCCTGCCTGCGTCCAGTCAGTGTCAGTGATTCACTTTCCATTAAAATGAATAAATGCAGCAAATCCTACAGAATCAGTCATGCAACGTTGTTAAAAATAATTACATTGAGTAACATTCTATAATTTAAAACACTATGCAGTAGGCTAGATGCATTTGCAGGAAACTACAAGTTAAATACACACTTGAAAGTTGGAAACACACTGGTAAGACTTACCAGCCAACTTACCTTGGAGCCTGGCTGTCTGGAAGCCATTGCGATTGAAAGCAGAGCAGCTGGACCCAGAGCTGTGGCTCCATTTGCAGATAAACTTTCAACATGAGAAGCAACCAGAATAAATAAACAAGAATACATAATTATATTTGTATACTTAACAGAATCAAATAAATAGCAAAAAAACAGATGATTTCTGTTTTCTTCCTACCCCATAACTTGTCTCTGTAAGCACTCTTTGGTCTGTGAAAGTGGAGGTGGACTGGAAAAACTGACTCCAGCCACTTTCAAATAGTCGCTTTCAGTCAACTCAGCACCACTCAGGAGACGTGATGGGATGTTGTCGTATCCATGAACTGTCACCTGGAGGTAACACAAATCATTAAAACAAATCAGCAGGCAGTGAGAACATTGCATTCAAAACAACTTGTGTTGTTATATCTTTACCTGATGGTTGAAGGTGATGAGACCTACTCGTATGTCAGGCTGTTGTTCACTTAGTCTCTGAACACACTGCAACACAGCTTCTTGGACAAACTAGTGCAAATAAAATCATTATCACCTACAATTCCTTGATGCATCACAGCACAGTTGTCGTTACTGCATTAATAAAAGTAAGAGACTTTTCTTAATTACCAGGCAAAGTGATTATGTTACTTAAACCCTGATGTGAAAAAACCCTGATGTGAAATTTACCTGGAGTCTGGATTTGTGGATAACATGCACTCCGTCCAATACCTTGAAAACAAAAAAGGTACCACAGGTCGTTTTCATGCTACGACAAACAGTCCCACAGCGCTAAGAGATGTTAGTTTTGTTGTTATACTTGGGAGGTGATGCTCATGGAGCCTGAGATGTCGATGCAGAAGAGAAGCAGCGCATCTGCAGTACACGGGGGTCTTTGGTTAGGGTTGAGCAGAAAGAGTCCATCCTGAGGACCCTTTAGAGACTGTGAAATACTGGGAGAGCTGGTTGACTCCAGTGGTTGACAGAAGTAACATACGTTGACCTGCAATAAAGCAAAAAACAAGAATAAATCATTATAAACAATAATTATAGCCAACAGATAATGTGCAAAACATAGTACGTTTTCTTAATACAACCGTTTTTGTTCAAAAACATTAAAAATCATCTGATGTTATTGAGTTTGAAAATTAAACAAATGTAACCTCAGACGAGCAATAACATAAATTTTTGACCCATTTTTTATTTACATTAAAAAAGTAAAAAAGAAAAAGGAAAAGGGCGAGAAATACTATGCACCCACATGTATTTCATTAGAGACTGATGAGACTTTTTTGTGGAAATTCTTACAAACTGTATTTGTTCAGCCATCTTCTAATTGTGCTGTCATGGACTTTATGATTTAAAATGCTCAGTGAAGCCTTTAGGGACTGAGATGTAGCTTGTTTGTGTGTGCCTGTATGCATATAGGCACACACACACACAAATATATATATTTATACACACACATATATATATATATATATATATATATATGTATATGTTCATCTGAGCATTGTATAGTCTGGCCTCGGGTAAATTTGTTGAGACGTCTTCTCCAAGGAAGATGCACAACTCTCTTGAATGTTTTGAAATCTTTCTCACTGTGAAACATTCAAGTTCAAATCGTTTGGAAATGGTTTTTAATCACCCTTTCCAGATCAATGTGCATAAACATTTACTTCTCTAAGATCATTGCTAATGTCTCTCCCTCATGGAAATGTGTTTAGAAGAATGTCCTAGGCCAGTAAACTGCCAGAACATCTGTATTTACAGAGGTATGCACAGCTGCTGATTATCTATATATCAAGGGCTTACCCTCTTAAATCCAATGGAAACATTAAGGGGATACTTTTTGGCTTCATTTTTATTTAATAAATAAGGTGAGTCTGGAAACAAAAAGGAATTTGTCTAAGGATGTGTGTGTCTAATACCAAAACCCACTACGATAAGATCATTTTTAAGTTTTTGTGCAAAAACAACCATAGAGTAAATATAACCTTTGCACAGAAGTGTATTTGACTACCTCTATAAGAACTTGAAGTTATGCATTCCTCCCTTAGTGAATGTAAGATTTACACTGTCATGGACATTTGAGATAAATTAACTGTGTTCTGTTTCTGAGTAAATGTCAAACAGGATCCAGTTTACCGTGTTGCCATTACAGGTGTCCAGTACAGAGCTGCATTGGGAGCAGGAAGTGGGTTCCCCTTGTGTGGGTTGCACTGGAAAAACACAATATCATCATGGCCATATGCAAATAGGGCTGAAAATTAAACTAGATGGGTAATAATGATAAAGTTTTCCAACCTCTTTCTTCTGAGAGCAATTTTCCTAAACTGACAAGAACCACATTGGGATTTCCTGGCAGAGGCTCCTTATCTGCTGATCCTGATTAGGGAGCAACGCAGGCATTTCACATTTGCATTTAGTTTTCCTTTAAAAGCGTGACACAGAATATTTTTCTACCTTTACTAGTAGGCGATGGGACAAGTGGTGTGGCTGTGGGAGAACTCCGAGTGGATGAGGCAGATGAGGAGGGTAACAGCACCAGGTACTCTGGCATTAATTTCATAAATGGAGGCCTTGGTGGGAGGGGTGGAGCTGGGGTTTGAGATCAGAGAAAAAGCTTGGATGATTTGTTGAAGTCTTTAAATCACACAAGCTAAATTGTGCTCCACATCGATTTAAAACCCAGAATACACAAAACAACATTGGCTTTCAGCAAGTGTTGACCTAAAGTGTGCACCAGCTGGCAGCTTCACCTCACCCTCTGAGCCCTCTGTGACGTCCCAGCGTTGTGGATTTAGATCAGATTGGTTTTTTGGTTCTTCATAGGTAAATATCTGATGGTTGGAGGAAGCACGTGGCTGGTTGTATGAAAGGGAGAGGCTACCTCCTGCAGATCTCATATGTGGCGGGAGAAGAGCTGGGTGGAGCAGATGGAGGTGTTTAAGTATTTAAGGAGTAATTCACTTTAAAAACACATAGGGTTCTGTGGTGTACTGGCTAGAGAACTGGGCTGGCAACCGGAGAGTCACTGGCTCAATCCCTGGCTGGTACCAATGATGTGGGTGGGCGGAGTACTGAACACGTGCTCCCCCATGTTCACATCCATGGATGAGGTGGCCCTGAGCAAGGCACGTGAAACCCCCACCCACTCCCTGGGCACTGTACCATGGCAGCCCACCGCTCCAGGTTCAGCAACCCAGATGGGTCAAATGTGGAGGCTGAATTTCCCCACGGGGCTGAATAGTAGTATATATATATATATATATATATATATATATATATATTAATGCTTTGGAGTTTCATTTCCTGCGTGATTCTTTTCTGTTACATTAAAAAAAAAGCAGTTGCCCAGAGTCAGACCATTTTTCTGTTACACATCACTGGAGCCATGTTCATACAAGTCTTGCAGCCCTGAAATTTTCCAGAGAAGCTACAGAAGGGGTTGCATGTTAACATAAAAATATCTGCAAACTTTCACTCCAGACATCCTGTGGAGATTACAAAGCCAGATGCCTAGTCAGAAGGCTTCTGCCACGCATTTGTGGGGTTATTTAATTTACTTAGTATTAATTTAATTTCTCCTGTATAATGATCTGTGCCCTCCTCGCTGCACTGAACTTCAAATGCATCGTTCAGTTTCTATTTGGGAGTTTTGTCCTATTATGAACCAGTTTTTTCCTGAGGGTGTTGCTAGATTTTATGTGCACCAGGTTGTTGTGTCTGGAGAAGTTCCTTATAACTTTCCTCAGACACTCATGCCACATATGGAATGATGGCTTTTTTTTTCTTTTTTACATCTGTTTTTCCTTTCACTAATTTATTATGTTTAAATATATGTGTGTGTGTATATGTGTATATATATACATGTGTGTGTGTGTGTGTGTGTGTGTATACACATATATATATACATTATATATGTTTTGCCCAAAGGTAATCACAAAGATGAATCAGCAGGAGTCAAGGGCCAAATGTATTATAAAAGAACAAAAAAACAAAACAAAACAGAAAGAAAAATTATCTGTAAATCCTGACTGGAGGACAGCAAAGATGGCCGAGCCAGCCACAAAGTAAAGTCCATGTCAACGCACGCAGGGAAGGGCAATAAACAAATGCAAGACAGGTGAAGAGTAATTAGTTAACAGAACAACAGATGTGGAGCAAACCAAGCACAGGAAGCATAGACACAAAGACTGGGTTGTTAAAAATAAACCATGAAAAAAACAACTGACTATGTAAAAGAAAAGAAAAAAAAACAGAATATTTTACAAAAACTCCCTCACACCCTTGGCCTCATGTCACTTTACAGTTTTCATATTGGAAGAATATCAAACAGTATCATAATTAAATCAGTATATGGGCAGAAAAAGATGGAAGAGGTGCTTCCTTAAAAACATTGTTGCATCAAATCACTCTTCCTGTTCAGTGAGCTTTTATATGCTCCGCTCATCTTCACTGCACAGGATGCATGTCACATTAACTCTAACAGGTGCATACTTGAATAGTTAGTGAATAGACAATTTTTGTCCAATCTTTTAACCAAAAATAATATGATTACAATGCCACATCTTTTGTACCTGTCTTATGAGGCGGTGGTGTCTGCTGAGGAATTGCAGCTGTGGACCGAACTGGACCCAGATTCTCGTTAAATTCTGCATTTTCATGCGAAGAAGTAGAAGTAAGACTTGTGACTTTGGCCACCCTGCTGTTTTCCAACTGTTCACTTAACTTGGATGAAGACGTTGGGGACTGCTTTGCTATTTCAGACTGCTTCGGAGGGGGAGGAGGAGGAGGAGAGCGAGGTCGAATCCAGTTAACGGGAGGAAGGAGAGCTAAAACACATTAGGGAAAAAAATGAAGGCAATATTGAGCTTTAAAGTCTGTAATTCTTCTTAAATTTATTTGTTTGTTCTATAATACACTTCTGTTACAGTGTCTAGGGCTCACTTACTAATCTGTAATTCTGTTAAAACATACCAACATTTTTCAAATGTTTTACTCAACTTTAGTGCAAATGTTTTTGAATCCACCACACAATATTGCCAAAGCACCACATCCAGTTTGCTAGTCTGAAACAAACCAGGAAATTAAGAAACTGTAGTTCTTTCAGGGTTTTGAGCTCCATAGATAGGTTTCACTTTGATGGCAATTGTACGGGGGAATGATTTTTATATACCTAATCAAGTACAATTATACAAAACCACAACTTTGTGCATGATTAGGGGATTGATCTTTTGATTGGCAGTCGAAGTCTATGGTGTCAAACTGACAGCTGTCACGAGCACTTTTGGTGAAATTGATTTCTGAGCCGTGAATAAAGACGTAACATCGCATAAATATTCTTATGTCAAAGACAGTGTGGCTTATTGTGCTGTTGACTATACTAAGAGACTGTTTTTTTTGTTGGCTTGGCTTCTAACTCTTGGGTTGAGCAACATTAACCTCAAATTATTTCAGGGGTGATTCTATAATTTGGGGGTACATTTCACCTCAATAAAAAAAACAAAAACAAAACCCTACTGTTTGTAACAGCCAGTGTGGCAAGTTAATATAAATCCTTCAGTGTAGCATGTTTATCGCAAAGCTTAATCATTAACTGTTTTCTTCTTTTCTTTTCTTTTTGTTTCTTTAATGGAAAAGGTGTTTTTGTTTTTGAGTTTGTCAATTAAGTTATGGACAAACCTGATGGTATTACAGCCATTTAGTTGAATCTTACACCTAAAGTAAAAAGCAGTTTTAAGATATCTTTCGTCTATTCTGTCAGACATACAATATTTTTGAAACATTTTATTTATTTATTTATTTTTTAAGCATATAAGTGATCTCATTAAACCTGTCATTAAGGCACCGACCATTTTTCATTTAAATAAAACTGACATTCCAGTCATTTTAAAAATTTTTAAGAAAAGTCATTCAAAGTCCATACTTGTTCACATGTATAGCAAACTTCAAACTATATTAGAGGCCTCTTTTTAACAATTTTAACTTTATAAATTGTAGTGTAGCCTAACTTATCTGACAATGAAGGTCACACTTATATCTATGCTTCTCTGCTGTTTTTCAGCTGCGAATATCTAATTAAAAACCAACAACAACAACAAAAAAGGAAGGTGCACTGTTATGACTACACTATGATGTGAGATATGTAGATTGATAATGATACGGTGAAAATAACTGA